>OY744475.1:139075254-139105254 GCA_963556175.1 Tipula confusa
TATATATATATATATATATATATATATATATATATATATATATATATATATATATATATATATATATATATATATATATATATATATATATATATATATATATATATATATATATATATATATATATATATATATATATATATATATATATATATATATATATATATATATATATATATATATATATATATATATATATATATATATATATATATATATATATATATATATATATATATATATATATATATATATATATATATATATATATATATATATATATATATATATATATATATATATATATATATATATATATATATATATATATATATATATATATATATATATATATATATATATATATATATATATATATATATATATATATATATATATATATATATATATATATATATATATATATATATATATACATATATATATATATATATATATATATATATATATATATATATATATACATATATATATATATATATATATATATAGTTATGCGTCAGCACTTTAAACCCACATAGTTCGCAGAAACAACAACGAATACAAAAGACGACATCCATGGGAAATCTAAGCGCAACATAACAAATTCGCTTACAGCAACACACAATATTCTTAGAACACAACAACAATTAAACAAACCACTTACATGGGAAAATGTGGCAATCACATTTTAGTTTCATAAATACATTTTATTAAAACAATAATTTCGCTTACGCTACATAAAATATTAGAATGTAATTCAATTGTATAAATATTGTTAACACATTAAATAAAGTGTTCATTACATTTAAAAAGTCCACGAATTAAGTTGTAATTCTTTGGTGATAATTTCATTGAAACTTACGAATAAATAAGTGTTATGTTAAATATTGTTTCCTTACTTCTCGCCCACATACATAACTGGCGCAGTTGGTGTAACAGTGAAATTATTATTATTATAATTATTCAAATTCTTATTTTTTTTTGTGTTAAATAGTGCACAAAAATTAATCCAAAAAAAAAAAAACACAGTTTAAAAGTGAAAAACATTTTTTTTTGTGTGTGTAACAAGTTTAATAAATAAAAAATAATAAAATAAACTGAAAAGTTATAATTTACCAAAAATTAAGTGATAAATAAGCAAAGATATTGTTAAAAAAAAAAAACGGTAGAATCAGAAAGCCTGATCAGCATGAGGATTATACTGGCAATCATCTTGGCATTAAGGTAAAACGTTTTTATTACATATAATTATTCCTTTTCACAACCCAACTAAAATTTGTGGAAGTTAATGTTCATCGAACCCAAGTGTAGACTTGTAAAAATCTTTTATTTTCTTAAAAAATAATTATTTTATTCGAAAATAGCGAGTTTCTGTATAAATCTCTACAGAAAACTTGTAAACGGTTAAATAATAATTAATCGTATCAAAACGCGAAATCGTATCGAATTCTGCGAATTCGTGATTAAAAAAAAAAAAAAAATTTAATAGTGATCGGGTATATATCACCTATAAAATTTTAATGGGAGAAAGTTCAACCAATATCCAAAAATTAAAACAACAATTTAAAATCGACTCAGAAAAAATTTCAGGAGCTATAGATAGTTTAGAAGTAAAACAAAAAACAAAAATAGAAATAATATCAAAATCATTTGAAAATTTATTCAATCCCGTAGAATTTAAAAAAGAAAATTCTAAAATGTCTAACATCAAAGAAATATTAGAAATATTTGATGTAGATAAAATAACAAAAAATATTTTACCCTACGATGGTAGTAAAACGGATTTAGTTCGTTTTATAGATTCCGTAGATAGTACGATTCAAATTTGTCGAAACCTAGACAAAGAATCGGAACACTACAAAATAATTATGTGCAATATTAGAAATAAAATTACAGGTATAGCCAGTAATTCCCTAATAACACATAACATAGACACAAAATATTGGAAAAATATTAAGGATCACTTAATTAATAAATACGCTGACAGTCGAGATGAGTCGAACTTACAGTTCGAACTCTTCAGTCTAGTCAGAAATAATTTATCACCTGAGAATTTATTTAATAAAATTCAGGATTTATTAACCTTATTAATCAATCAAGTCAAGCTTCATATTGAGAATAGGGAAATTGTTACCCACCAAATAAACCAATACAATCAAATTGGGTTAACAATTCTAACCGCAGGACTAAAAGAACCTCTAGGAGGAAGAATTAGATCCATGCAACCCAAAAATCTTATAGAAGCATACGACTTTATTACTAAGGAACAAAATATTAATAAATTAAAATATCATAATCAACCAATAAGTGCCTACTATAATAATAAAAATATTAAACAGGAATCTAGTAAAAACATAGAAACTAAATACAATTATAATACATCAAATAAACAAAGATCTTATTCCAATCATAAACCAAATTATACTCCTAGGAATAATAAAAATTTCCAATATAATCATAAATCACCAGAAAATAAGGAAGGCGCTAGCAGTAGCAACCAATTCAAAAAAGAAATTAAGACTGAACGTGAACATTTCAACATTGAAACCGAAATCAATGACGAAAATTTTTGATAATGTGCCTTGGAAAACAATCAACCATATTTAATTTAGCACATATCTCTAAATTACCATTCATAACTTTGTCAATTGACAACAAAATTCTTAAATTTCTCATCGATACAGGAGCTGACAAATCCTATATCAGCCCCGAACATGTAGATGAAAAATTCCGAACAGGAACTGATTTAAATATAACCAGTCTGTTCAACTCCACAACTCTTAACGAGAAAACATTTATAAAATTCAAGGAATTTAATCATCCTTTAGAATTATTTATACTCAAGTTCCATAAATTTTATGATGGACTAATAGGGTATGAAAATTTAACAAAGCTCAACGCTAATGTTTTACTAGAAACAAAGCAGCTAAAAGGCCCAAATTTCACACTAACATTGCACGATAAAATACAATCATGCATAAAACCATTCTTTATGAATTCTTTTGAAAAAGTGATTACTCTAGTACCAGTTTCTATTAAAAAAGGTGAATTCTACATAAAACCACTAAAAATACAAGAGGACGTTTATATTCAAGAAGGAATATATAAAACTCACTCACCAAACATGGCTTATGTAGAAATAATAAATAAATCTAATAATAAAAAAGAAGTTTTCCTAATCCAACAAATAATTGTTGAAGAACTGAGTCAATACCATGAAATTAATTTTCATGTCTCCCAGGAACCATGTTCCAATCAAAATAATGAATCAAAAGTAGATTTAGCTAATCTAAATAGGGAAGAAAAAAACGAAATTATAAAACTTTGTAATAAATACGAAGATACCTTTCACAACGAGGGAAATAAATTAACATTTACACATAACGTCAAACATAAAATCGATCTGAATAATGAAAAACCAGTTTATGTCAAACAATATCGACATCCTGAACATCAAAAAAGTGTAATAAAAGACGAAATCAACAAACTGTTATCAAATGGGATAATACGTCCTTCATACTCACCTTGGAGCAGCCCAATATGGTTAGTTCCAAAGAAGGCCGATTCTCAGGGTAATAAAAAGTGGCGTCTCGTAATCGACTATCGAAAACTTAACAAACAAACGATAGACGATCGCTACCCACTTCCAAACATATCAAATATATTAGACAAACTTGGAAAAGCTAACTATTTCACAACAATCGATCTTGCGGCGGGTTTTCACCAAATTCAAATCCACCCAGACGATATACCAAAAACAGGGTTTAGTGTCGAATCTGGACACTATGAGTTCGTAAGGATGCCATTCGGATTGAAAAATGCCCCGAGCACTTTTCAACGAATCATGGATAACATTCTTGGAGAGCTTCAAGGCAACCATGTCCTTTGCTATATGGATGACATTATTGTTTTCTCAACTAGCTTACAAGAACATCTTATAGACCTTCAAAAAGTATTTGAAAAATTGCGCAATGCAAATCTTAAAATACAACCCGACAAAACACACTTTTGTCAAAAACAGATTGGGTTTCTCGGACATGTTATTACATCCGATGGTGTCAAGCCTAATCCAACAAAAATTGAAGCTATAAAAAACATCAGCCTACCCAAAACCCAAAAAGAAATAAAATCATTTCTTGGCTTAATTGGTTATTATCGGAAATTTATAAAGGATTTCGCGAAAATAACCAAACCATTAACAAGTTGTCTAACGAAAAAATCAAAAATTATAATCGATGATAATTACAAAAATTGTTTTGAACTATGTAAATCATTACTAACAAATGAGCCAATTTTAAATTACCCAAATTTTGAATTGCCTTTTACACTAACAACCGATGCAAGTAATTTCGCCTTAGGAGCAATTCTTAGCCAAGGTGATATTGGTAAAGACTTACCAATAGCTTACGCATCGCGTACACTTTCAAAAACAGAAACAAACTATGCAACGATAGAAAAAGAATTGTTAGCAATAGTTTGGGCTGTAAAATATTTTCGCCCGTACCTCTACGGAAGAAAATTTAATATAGTAACAGATCACAAACCGCTGGTATGGCTATTCAACGCCAAGGACCCAACGAGTAAAATTGTCCGATGGAGACTTCGACTCGAGGAGTTCGATTATGAAATCCTCTACAAGAAGGGGACCTCCAATACCAACGCAGACGCTCTATCCCGAATGGAACTAAACGAATGTTTAACAAATAAAAATTTCAAATATCCCGAAACTATAGATTCAATAAAACAATTAAATTTAAAAGAATATTCTAAACCCGTAGAAAATTCATTAGGTACCAAGGTCAGCAAAGACTGTAAAAACACAATAAATGTCAGCAAAGACGAAAAAACAAAAAAACATGAAATTAACGTGATGGAAGTCATGGAAAATTTCGAAATATTGGATATTAGTGAACCCAGGGCTATTACACAAAATATCCCTGAGACACTAACACCAGTAAATAACTTCAAACGTCAAATTGAAATTCTAGTCGACGAGGATTTCGAAACGATGAATGAAAAATTTAAAATCAAATTCTGTAAATATAAACAGTATACAATCAGGAAAAAACAATATACACCTGATGATATCAAGTATTTAGCAGAAAAATATTTTAACAACTCTATCTCAGTAATAAAAACTGACGATGAAACCATAAAAATTTTCAACGATTATTTCAAACAAAATCCACGTTTAAAACTTGTTAGATCTATGATATCACTGGAAGATATCACAGATAACAATAAACAACAAGAAATAATCAAAACAACTCATTTACCATATCATAGAGGTATAACTGAAAATTTTGAAAAAATAAAGAAATTTTATTTTTTCCCTAATTTAAAGCAAAAAGTCACTAAATTTGTGAATAATTGTGAAGTTTGTAAACTCAACAAATATGAGCGCAAACCCGTGAATTTGAAATTTCAAATTTCCCCAACACCAAATGGACCGATGGAAATACTCCATTGCGATACCTTTGTGTTGAGGTCTAAAACATTTCTTACGATTATGGATAAATTTTCCAAATTTATCTCCATTTTCGAGTTACCTAACCGTAAATCTCAAACCATAATCCGAATGTTTAGACAATTTTTTTCTAGGGAAGGAATCCCAAAGCAAATAATAATAGATTCTGCTACGGAATTCAACTCAGAAACATTTAATAATTTTATGCTTATGCACAATATAGCATTGCATACAACCACTGCTAAGTCTTCTACAGGAAATAGTCCTATAGAACGTGTCCATAACACCTTAACGGAGTTAACAAGGATAATCCACAGTGAAAATAAAGATATGCCTATCTACGAATTAATGGATGAAGCAACTCTTGCATACAATAATTCAATCCATAGTGCAACGAATCTTACACCGTTCGAATTGCACAAAGGGCATATTATTATAAAAAATATTCCAGAAAACCTGTCAGAACAATCTGAAGAATTTTTGGACAAAATTCGTAAAAAATATCAGCAAGTATCTAAATACATTGCAAAATTTCAATTACAAAATAAAGTAAAAAATATGGACGTACGCAATACTGAACGACAAAACCCAAGAAATTTTTTGGAAAACGAGGAAATATTCGAAAAAACTACAACTAGGGACAAATTAGTTCCAAAATATATAAAACATAAAGTTGAAAAAAATAACCTAATAACAGTAGACACTAATAAACGCAGAGTCCACAAACGCAGAATACGAAAAGGTATTAATCATACTACTAAAGATAATATCTTATTGCAGGACATTTCCGGAAGTTCAAACTCAAATGATAGAACACTTTGACCTCAGTAATGGAAAAGGCGTACTAGCTCTACAACTAGGTAAAACCAGAATAATAGAATCCTATTCCAAACTATTTCATATTATTGAATTATCCGATATACAAAACAACGTTTATCAAATCAATAGTACACATCAAAAAATAAGACAAATGATGGAACATTTAAAAATCCAAAAAGATATACAAACCGTAATAGCTGAAAGAAGATTGAAGAAATTGTATATATCACTATACAATATATTGCCAAATACATACAAAAGTAGAAATAAAAGAGGTTTATTTAATCCTTTAGGTAGTTTCATAAAAGCAATAACGGGAAACCTAGATCAAGAAGATCTTACCGAAATTCAATCATCAATAAAAAAGTTAGATAACGGACAATATGAACTAATTAATAAATATAATAATCAAATTAAAATCAATAATCAGTTAATAGATCGTAATGAATTATTAGTTGAACATATTAATAACTTAACTACTCAAACTAACAAATGGATTAAATCAGCATCCATGTCAAATAAAAACTTTATAGAAGGAACATACTTAGACGAATTATTTTTAGAATTATACGACCAAATCGACATAGTTCAAGATCAAATAGATGAAATTCATGAAATTTTAACATTTTCCAAAATTAACGTAATTAGTAGACATATACTTGACAATAACGAAATGGAATACGTAACGTCAGAATTCGATAAAGATAATGTAAAAATCATTTCGGAAGAACAAATTTATTCTCTTTTAAAAATAAAAGCATTTTACAACAATACCGATTTAATAATAATCGTAGAAATTCCACAATTTACTAACGAAACTTTTAACATGTGTAAAATCCAAACGTATCCAGTTAACAATCAAATTATTAACCAACCTTATAACTATATAGTCCTAAACAACAAGAATTATATGATAATAAATAACCTTTGCCCAACAATCGAGCAAACGTTTATGTGCGAAAAAGAGCAAATCTACCCTATAACCGGACATTGTATACCCGAGTTATTAAACAATAAAAACGCAAGCTGTACTACACAATATAAAGAGCCAGTCGAGGAAATCAAACAATTGGACGATGGATATCTCTACATTTCATCACCAATTGGACTTCCAATTACAACAACGTGCAATCTTGAACAAGCACTAGTAAAAGGAATAAAGCTAATTAAATATTCACAGTGTGTAATTAACGCAAATAATATAAGATACTCCAACACCAAAACTCTACGTAAGCATAAGCTAACATTGATACAACCATTGGACAATATCAATGTCAATGTAACAACACTGGAATTTACGGATTTACCGTTACTCACCAAACAAACCATCGAAAAAATGGACCAAATAAATAACGAAAGCAAATTTATACAAATTTACCAGCATTCAACAGCCGCTTTCACAATAACCATAATTTCAATTATTTTATTAATTATTTTGTTTATCCACAGAAGAAATAAACAAAACTTCAACAAATTAATTCTTCCAAAATTAGTAGCAACCCATAAGGAGCGTAAAGAAGTTGAGGACAACTTCAGTCTTACAAGGGAGGAGTTATGCGTCAGCACTTTAAACCCACATAGTTCGCAGAAACAACAACGAATACAAAAGACGACATCCATGGGAAATCTAAGCGCAACATAACAAATTCGCTTACAGCAACACACAATATTCTTAGAACACAACAACAATTAAACAAACCACTTACATGGGAAAATGTGGCAATCACATTTTAGTTTCATAAATACATTTTATTAAAACAATAATTTCGCTTACGCTACATAAAATATTAGAATGTAATTCAATTGTATAAATATTGTTAACACATTAAATAAAGTGTTCATTACATTTAAAAAGTCCACGAATTAAGTTGTAATTCTTTGGTGATAATTTCATTGAAACTTACGAATAAATAAGTGTTATGTTAAATATTGTTTCCTTACTTCTCGCCCACATACATAACTATATATATATATATATATATATATATATATATATATATATATATATATATATATATATATATGTATATATATATATATATATACATATATATATATATATATATATATATATATATATATGTATATATATATATATATATATATATATATATATATATATTTATATGTTGTGAAACCACACCACTCTGAACAGGCAATGGATTCTTTAACTGATTAATCCCCTTTGTGACCAAAACACTAACACTCAAATACCGTTCTTCTGCCTCAACGACACCACCACCTGATCACAGGACTCCCTGGTCAGATCATAAGACAATTCACTAACTTCCTGGCATTCATTCCAAGTTCTGTCTAATAACACTCGTCTAGCCTCCAAATCCGCAATATCAACACTCGCGTTTATTGTTTTACCAAAAGGAAACTCTCTATGGTCTTCACCCTATCACCCAACAATCCTAATTTTTTCTTTATCTTTTTCACAATCGCTTCGTTTTTTTGCGGCATGTTGTTTGTATGGCAGTACAATTCATTCCACCTGATGTTTTGATTAAGAGTTAACTCACTTGCTTATGAATTTTGATGATTTTCACGATATCCAATCTGTGATACAAACGCTCACTAATGCGTCGCCTAATGTTGAGGTTATGATATACCACGTGTATGATTGCCCCAACTTGTGTATTTTGTAGAATTTAGCTGATTCTCTCGTCTCTTAATTTTAGTGCACTTTACACAACGTAGCTATTGTTCAATCTAAAACAATAAATATTAACTTCCACAGCTAGAAAGCGTACATTGATTCTCAATACAAATTTTTTTTTTCACTGATTTTTGTACACTCTACTCTTTTTTAACTTCAATATCCGGCTCTCGTAGGACCAAAATTAATGTTGATAAATTGTGTTAACACTCACTATTTTCACGAATCAGAGTGTCGATTTTGTACGGAAAATGACAGCGTGAGGTGAGCAAACCGGAAAAATATAGTAGTAGTAGTTTTATTAGTATTGGTTTACTTGAGCACATGCGCGTTATCTTGTTTATATATTTTTGTATTTGATATTTCAAAAACAAAATAATGTTTAGTGTTCATCGATAATGAATGGCGTATGATTATGTTTCTTTTTCAGTTTAAATAAAAATGTGAATAAAATATTATGACGACTCACTAACTATTATTAACCTATTAATAATAATTAATACCTATTTAATAAATCTAACCTATTATATCTCAAACATACTACAACTTTTTTTAAACGTCATAAAATTGTTAACAAAAAATCAAATATTTAAAAAAAATTATATAAAAAAATTATTATAAAAAAAAATAATATTAATAAATTTTAAATATTTGATTCCACCGCTAAAAAGCTAGCGAATAGGTGAGGTGAGCTGGACGTCAGCATCATAAAAATTTATCCGGTTCAACCGGAACCCTATATTTTCATACTTGCCTTCATAAAAATGACATACAAAATGCACAGACACATGAGAAAAAAAAAATACAATACAAATATAAATCTGTATGCTATACACTGTATATATACACAAAATATTGCTCACCTCACCAGCTCGCGCTGTCAATTTTCGTACAAAATCGACACTCTGATGCGACAACTTATAATTATTAATATAGAGACATCTACCAATGATCTCCATAACTAAATCATAAATTCACAAAAAAAAGTTTAAAATTAAAAGGTACGTTGAGCATGATCGAATTACCCTTAATTTTAAAAAATCTAGAGGAAACACAGACGTGTTTCCTACTAGACGTGGTTTCTGATGCACATCTTACAATATTACATCCAACAATCTTCACGCCAGCACAAATAGAAGATTAACTGTATATATGATTGAACAACATGTACCAGCATCGATCACAATTCCTGGATTCAACATTCATGATCTCATACATGTATATAAAAGAATGGATGTACAAACCAGAGTGACGCGCCAAAATGTAATTATTGAAATATCGTCATATCGTTAGCCTTCTCTGACAAATACACGCTACTATCCGTACTCGCAGATATAACTCATGGCAACATACAATATCTTATAGTTACGTCAACAGAATACATTGCAGAGAGGACAATCATCGACAACATTTCGTATTCCTGTCAATTTAAGAGGTGAACCGTTGTCAAAAATTCTAATCTACTCGATTTTTATGCGAAATATTACCAATTTTTAACACATTGACGAACAACGGAAGATGCAAAATAGCGGTGTTGCAGAGAAAAATGAAACTTGATAAGGTAAGCACTATTATGACAGTATATTCGACAAACCGCTGAATCAAACTTTACGCTCCTAACCAATGAATATTCGAGGTCTCAAAATAAACTCTCCTATAATTTTCAAAGATCTATAGAGTAGTCATTATAAATGCTGGTTGCACGTTCAGAGATAAGGAGTTGTTCATCATTGCTGTTGGCACTGCATCCAAAAATATTAGCAAACCAACCCGCAAGTCAGCCTATCTGCTGACTGGTAACAATCTACGGAATTTCAGTTTAGAAATCAAAAACAGCGTGTCAACCGAAATAAATGTCAACATCAAGGAAAGGTTAGATACCACCGCATTAGAAGGAGTGATATCAACTATGAGGAAAACGAATACATGTCTAATGAGAGCTTACATCATGTTCATGTTCACCAGACTATACTACTACAACCACCCGAAGCCAGCTTCGGCTAATCCAAATATAACGTGGACAGTTGTAACAGCGTGGTCGCGGAAAATGTTTATGGTGTTTTTCCACGATGAAACATATTTTTTCTGCAGCCAAACATTAAAATCTGCAGCAAAACCAAAACAGGAAAGATAGTGATAAATTACACTTGAGTGACGAAGACAACAGTTTTTTTTTTGTTTTTTTTTATAGCTAAATTTTATAGTTTATGAATGTTGACGCCTTCCCTAAATAACCTAAAAAAATTACAAATTTATGTACACATCTCCAAAATAAATTGTGATATTTTTTTTTTTTTATGAGATTGTCCTATTTTAATGATTATTTATTATTAAATACGAAAAAATGATCCGATAATATTTTATAATTTTTTTTTAAATCTATTACGACACTATTATCAAAATATTTCAATAATATCAAAATTTTATTTAATTTTTTAACCTCAAAATTTTAGTTGTTACCACACTGAAAATAAAAATAAAATGAATTTAGCTATAAAAAAAATAAACAAAAATTTCATGTGTGTGTGCGAGAAATATTTTCTCGTCCAAACACAATTTTTATGTGCATGTATTGTTTTGCAGCAATTTTAAACCATAAAAGTATTCCAATTTTATATTTTTTCGTTTTGCTGCCATAATTATGGCAACAGAACGAAAAAAATACAAAATAATTTTGTATGCACAGCGTGCAGCAAAAGTTGTCCGTCTCACTCGTACAAAAGTTAAATTTATATTTTTTATCTCACGTTTTTCGTGCATATAAAATATGTTTCATCGTGGAAAATACTCTTTAGCATACTAAACAGGTTCATTCAACGTCCAACCTTGAACATTTGTTTAGTATAATATTACAATTTTTAATTTTTTAGTAACATGATAATATGCTATTTTTTGTATGTAAACGTAATTATAATTTAAATATGCTGACTTATTGCATTTAAAACTTATAATTTGTGAATATAAGAACGATAATAATGCAAATAAAGCAGAATATAAATTACATTCTAATAAACCGTTATACGTTCTCCTGATTAGTAAAACCCCACCCGTGGTAATTTTACTAATCAAAATACAATTCTAAGCAGAAGCTAAGATTTTACAATAGTATAATATTATTATACTATTAAAGTACTGGTTTAAACATAGTATTAGAATATTTATAATTCTTACTATCAATGTAGATGTAATCAACTTAATTTAATATTTGCTTTTCAATCGACCACCGCAAGTACTTATAAGAACTTAAATGTGTGCCTTTGCTATATTTTAACTACTCGTAATTACTGTTACTATTTTGCATGAACAAAATAGTTACGAGTAGTTAAAATTTAGGAGATTGGAAAGCAACTAATATTTTGTTTAATATACAACAAATGTTTGTTTATTATGTAGTATACCTATAGGTTTTAATTACAGACATTAAATTATCTCAACACTTCACTATTTCCCATAATTTTTTCATAAAATAGGTATGGAAGAATAAATTTAAAAACTGATATAATTGGAAATTTTATACTCCCAATAAAATTTTTTTCCAAACGTCAGAATACACTTTGGGGAAAAACAAATGTCTATTCCCCATGAATAGTGCCGCAGTGGCACTATTCTGGTAATTTCCGGGGAACGAAAATTTTTTGAACCATTCTGTAGAGCTTTATAATTTCATCCTCATATAAAGAAGAAATGATCGATTGCGCATTGCAACCGTTTTGATTATACGGTTAAGGTCCTTGTAACATTTCATTAATTTATTTAATAATTTTAATTAGCAATTGTTAATTAACAATTATAAGATAACTATAATACTTTTAAACTATAAATTAACTATAATACTCTTTGGTTTAGTTTAGTTTCAAGTTGAGGCACAGTAAGTGACTTTTGTGGTAATTCCATCTATCTAGATATGGCATAAAATAACTCGTTATAATTTAGTGTTTAGTTAGTTTAGTCGATTAAGGCACACAGCATTAATGAGATATCGTAGCAAATACTGTAAATCATTCAATTGTAAACAAAATTATTCACACAAAGTTATTTCCTATTTACCAGAATACACTTTTTAGAAATATCGATTAAGGGAAATATTAAACTAGGGAAATACTACTATAAAAATAAGTATTCCCAAATCACCGGGAATTACTAGAATGGTGACGCAGACCATCTAAATTATTGTAAAATGAGTCTTACTTTAGGGTATGATATTTCCTTAATCGCTGTAAAATATTTTCCATTCGGTCTTATTGTACCACAAGAAATTTGTTGATCCATAAAACACATTTCTGCTTTTCTATATGTATTGTATTGTTACGTTTTTGCCAGTCTCAGTTCGTTTTACTGGATTGTGAATAAATATCACTAATATTTACTGTCCACAAATAAACACACAATACACAACAATTTTCACTTTAAAAACTGTTTACTTTCAACCACAATAATTCTCATGATAATTAACTTCTAATAAATAATTTTTTATTTCTTTCACAATAATTCATTTTTTAAATTAATTCCATACCGAGTACACTTGATGGATTGTCACTTTATGCACGGATATATTCCTACCGATAGCGACTTGATCATTGAGCTGATCGTCTGCGATGACAGCATAATCAATACTATCTGGGATAGCAATTTGATTAATGCGTGAGAGAGTATCAGCGACGACGTTATCTATGCCAGAGATGTGCTGGATATCAGTTGTGAATTGACCAATGAAATCTCAATGTCTGAATTGACGAAAATATATATTTTTCCGGTTTCTGATTAAAAGCATAGACCAATGGTTTATGATCGATGTAGAGAGTAAACAAACGACTTTCGAGAAAATGACGAAAGTGTTTGATCCCCGAATAAGCAGCGAGAAGTGCACAATCATAAGCTCTGTATTTTTTGCATATTATTGAGACATGCAGAAAAGAAACCGAGCGGTTGCCAAGTATTCGAAATTGTTACAGACCTTTCTTTTGACGGTACGTCTAAATCGTGGTAGTTTCATGTCTAGGGAGGTTCTTGTTATTAGGGATAATTGGTCCGACAAATCTTACGTACTCTTTTAATATACACCTAAAAATAACACATGGGCCACTTCATCACTACACCACCATCATCAATAACAAAAAAATTATTTACTCCATTTAAACAATATAAACATTAATTTCAAAACAACAATCTTTTATTATAAACTTTCTTTAACATAATAAATTTATTGCTGGGTAGAACGTTTTATTTTTTTATTTTTAAAAGAACATTGCCACAAAAATCAATCAAGAGAGAGAAAAAATATAATATTATAAATATCAAATAAAAAAAATTAATACTATACATATACTCATAAAAATAAACTCACCAGACAACCTTTCCGCGAAGAGTACTCTTGGACGGTAACCTGTCCGGGTAGCTAAAAAAAAATACTTCTTACTGATGGTATCACTAAATAACCGTTAGTATCAATTTGTTTCTTTCTTAACAAAGGCTGTTATAGTTGTAATCAACTCAATTGAGTTGTTGAAAGATAATTATAATTACTATGAGAATTACTATGAGAAAGATAATTTTAACAAACATAAGCAAATCACGTTTAAATTTAAAATTAATTTTCAATTCAGTTATGGTAACCTTCAGTTTCCATACCTTTTTAAGTCAACAGTTATTTATTTTTGTTTGTTAAAATTATCTTTCTCATTCTAATTTAAATTTTTTTTTTATTAACCATTGATTTATTTTACAGTTTGATTATATCAGTACATGTTCGCATTGATTTTCGGCCTTAGTGTCTTTTGATAACAATGTTTAGATATAATCATGTACTGGTGTAATTCATTAAAATTGCATGTATCTATTTATATTCCTTCATATATTGAAGTTTGGATTTGTATAGTTAAATGCAAGCAATTTTAATACTTTCGATTTGGTTAACGATTCATTAAACCAGTTATTTGATTATCGCGAAACTATTCCTCTATAAGAGTTTTTTTTGCATAGCAAATGTGACTAGTTACTGTTAGAGTGACAAATAACTGCAACTTTAGTTTGATGTAATTTTTTTTTGTACTGAACACTTTGTTCATAAGTTTCTGTATTCCATTGATTATTGCGGAATTCCATTGATATTCGGCTTTTGAGTCTTTGATTACAATGAAAGAATTTCGTATTGATGTATTCGTTTATAAATGCAACTTAAGTGCGTTTCTGTTATCAAATCAAATCGTTAACTAATTTTAACATACATTTATTTTTTTTAACCTTTCTCATGACTGACCTCATCACGCGGCTGTGTCGGTCATCGCTCAATTGTATTTTTCTATTATTGGAATTTTTCTTATGATTTATTAATTATTTTGTTTATTATTGTTATTCATTAAAGCTATTATATTCATTCATTTAATGATACATATTATTTTTTTGATTGATTGATTTTGAATGTACTGCCAAGCATTAAGCAGGATATCCCGGAAAGCGCCGGGCCCACAGTACGCCCGTTTTTACATATACTTGGAAGGATATGGAAGGATACTAGTTAAATTATTGAGATCGACCCGGTTACAGACACCTTGGCGGCCAATAGTTAGTAAATTTTTGTGGGTTAGGGAAAGGAAAGGTATGTTAGTTATAACTTAATTGGTCCGATTTCCCGGTATCCAATATTCAAACTACTGTTAGTGTAAGACAATCACATTTTTGTTGCACTGCTCTGCATTCTGCCATCTCTTATCAGCAACTCCAATGTGCCACCATTCATCTGTAATCTGCAGAGGTTTCCTGAAAACAAAATCTATTAATGAACTAATTGCTCTTAGCCATAGACTGTAAGAAATATAATTAATTTCAATCTGAAATTATAATTTAATTAATTATAATTCTGCAATCCATATGCTGTAATAAATTGGATTAGTTTCCCTTGAAATTCGTTCCGTTGCGTTGTTGCTAAAAATTAGGTGTTAATTTAGTACCGTACTATAGTGGTAATATAAATCATAATATAACAGTACAAAGATATGAAACAATATAACATACAATAATATAACAATATAAACACCAAAATTCAAATCTGAAACATAAGAATCTACAGAATATAAAAATATAAATTATAAAGATATCGAAATTAATTAAATAACATCGGCATTTGTACGCAAATTAAATGCAGCAGCGATACTTTATTCGACACTTATTATTTCACGTCCCTTAAGATCTTCGTTAAAACAAGTAATTTGTAGGAGAAGCCGGCATCTATCATCTTCGGGATGATAGCTTTCAACTGTTGGCAGAGTAAAAAGAAACGTGTTAACACATCAAAGTAATTCACTGAACTGTAACGTTCTTTATTTTTATATACATACATAAATACATTTACAGTGTTGAACAAGAACCTGAAGGGTTTGTTCCAAAACAAGTCAATATTGACGTTTTAAGTAATTCCTCCAACACTCCCACTATATTAAAATTTTACTTCATTATATAAATCAAATTTTAAAATATAATAAAGGAATTACTGTTTAATTCATATACATATTTGTTTTTAATTAAATTCTAATTAAACCCGATTTGGTTCTGATGGAGTTGAAACTGCCGTGCTGTCAGTCATACCGAATTTATCAATGATCTCCTTGATATAAAATTCCTGGTCGAGGTAGTAATTTCCAATTTTATCACGAGATATCCTTAGTCCTACACATTGGCTGGCTTCTCCTATATCTTTCATTTTAAACTTAGTGCTTAGCGACCGTTTGATTTCATTCATTTCGTCTTCATTCTCCCATAAAATCAATATATCGTCAACATAAACTGCGATAACCAACTTAACCTTTTCATTTGACCGTTTACTATATATACATGGATCGACCTTTGACCTTTGCAGATTCATATCCTTAAGTGCTTTGTCCAATTTAATATTCCACTGCCGCCCGCTTTGTTTAAGACCGTACATAGCCTTTTGGAGTCTGCACACTTTCGCAGTTGAATCATTGAAGCCTTCAGGTTGCTGTATGTATATTTCTTCATCCAAATCACCCTGGAGAAACGCTGTTATAGCATCCATTTGATCGATACGCAGGTTATTTCTTGCTGCCAATGCTATCAAATAACGAATTGATGAGTACCGAATCACGGGTGAATATGTTTCACCATAATCTATGTCCGGAGTCTGAGAGCATCCTTTCGCCACTAAGCGAGCTTTATATCGAATAATGTTTCCGCATTCATCCTTCTTGGTTTTAAATACTCATTTAGTTTTGATTGCCTTTCTGCCTTCTGGTAAATCAGCCATTAACCAAGTTTCGTTTTCCATTAAAGAGTCCATTTCACTTTTCATCGCATCCTTCCAAAATTCTGCATCAGCTTTGGATAAGGCTTCCTTCACTGTTATTGGATCTGCATTTGATTCAGATGAAGCAAAATTTACATAGTTTTGTAACCATGTCGGCTTTGCCTTTACTCTTTCTGATCTCCTAGATTCACCAGATTCTTTCCTATCTGAAGGATCGAGGTGAGAGGTGAAATTTGGATTTGTATCACAATTGTTGAAATGCTGGGAATCAGATACATTCTGTTCATTTCTTCGAGTGTCATCATCTAGAGGCTCGTCTTTATTTACTACTCCCACCGCTTCTTGAACTTGGTTTATAACTCCCACTGCCCGTGGACTTGGTAAACTAATCGCGGGTCCTGTTACTGACACATCAATTGTTTCTAGTTTCTTTATGACTGGTGATTCAAGGAAAATTACATCTCGACCAGGATATACACGTCCTGTTTTTATATCCATGAGTCGATATCCTTTTGTCGTTTCGCAATATCCAACAAACAAAAGCTTTTTGGAATGTTCATCAAATCCTTTGCGTCGGACCTTTGGGATAAGTTTCATTGCTTCTGTTCCAAAAATTCGTAGAAACTTTAAATCGATTGTTAATCCTGTCCACATTTCTTCTGGTAATTTACCGGTTCCTTTCGCTGGTGATCTATTGATTAAATGAACTGCAGTTGCTATACCTTCTGCCCAAAACTTTTCTTTATCTAGACCAGCATCTATCATCATACATTTTGCCCTTTCTTTAATTGTGCAGTTCATTCTTTCAGCCAAACCGTTTTGTTGAGGTGTATAAGGGACCGTAGTTTGATGTTTGATACCGCACTTTTTTAAAAATTTATCAAAATGAATATTCACAAATTCACCACCGTTATCGCTTCGAAGGATTTTTATTTTTTGTTCTCTTTCGTTTTCCACCGCTGCCTTGAATATTTTGAAATTTGACAGGGCTTCATCTTTATTTTTTAGAAAATATACAAACACCTTTCTGGAAAAATCGTCAATAAATGTTTGAAAATATTTTGAACCTCCAATTGAAGTATTATATGGTCCAGACAGGTCAGTGTGAATTAATTCGAGGAAGTCTTTTGCCCTTACTCCGATATTTGTAAACGGAAGCTGAGTTTGTTTACCTCTAATACATGTTTCACAAATTAACTGATGTTCCTTAATTTTGAATTCGATGCCATTATTTGACTTAATTTTTTTTACGTCGTCAAAATTTAGATGACCCAATTTTAGGTGCCATGTGATAATCTCGCTCTCACATTTTGCAGATAAAACCATGGGTATGTTAGCCACAATTTTGTAAACCCCGTCCACTAATGTTGCACGAACTAAAGGTTCATTTTTCAAATTGAATATCGAACATCCTTCTCGATTAAATTTTATATGGTTTCCTTTTTCGGTTATTTTTGATACCGACAAAAGGTTTGCTGCCAGCTCTGGAACACATAACACATTTTTAACCTCAATCGCCATGCCATTTATGTCAATTGTTAAATCACCAACACATGTCACATTTAATTTCTTGTTATTAGCAGCACAAATATGGTTAATGTTTGTTGGTCGGACATCATTTAACCATTCAGTATTAGCTACCATATGTTGTGAAGCTCCGCTATCTAAATAAAAAACCTTTCGGTTTGATGATGCACACGCCACGTTTCCATGAACAATATTATTTGAGATCAAAGCACTAAACACGTTTGGAGAATTATTTGAATTTCCTTTTTCATTGTTCACTGCTTTATTGTTTTTTAACCATTTAAAACATCTCGATGATTTATGATTTGTTTTACCACAGTGTTCACACTTTTCAAATTGTTTCTTAAATTGTTTTCCAACAAAAGCCTGATTGTGAGTAGATGATTCGGTTGCCATTTCAAAAAGACGGGTTTTAATTGAATCACCGGTGATTTTCGTTCCACTTGATTCTATTCCCATTATAAATGGTCTGAATTGATCTGACAATCCAGCCAATAAAAAGGATCCCACCCATTCTTCGGAAATTTCGAAACCTATTGCATTTAATTTATATGCTGTACCAACAATCTTTGATATATAGTCGTCCATGCTTTCGGACGATTCGAGATTTATCGAAATTAATTTACGTAATAGTCCGATACGGCGAGAAAGACCTTTGTCCTCGAACATTGACTGTAATTTATTCCATATTTCTAACGCAGTCGAACATGTTTGAATATGAACATACAATCCACTTTCTATCGACAAAATTATTTTAGCCTTCGCTTTTTTCAATTTTACCGGATCTGTTTCGTTGCTAGCCGCTGTACCATTTAAACATTTTTCAAGATCATTGAGCTCCAATAATGAGCGTATAGCAAACGACCATGTTTGATAATTTTCCGACCCACGTAGTTTTTCAATGGTTGTCTTATCATTTTCCATTATTATTTTTACGAAAAATTGCAGTCCTTTTTGAAATAATAACTATGGCAGTCAATGAATTATTCACAAACAAACGTTTATAATAATAATTTAAGGCACGATGACTTTTTGATTTTTTAATAATTTTAGATTTACTTTTTTAGTACTGGGCACATAACCTGTTGGCAGAGTAAAAAGAAACGTGTTAACACATCAAAGTAATTCACTGAACTGTAACGTTCTTTATTTTTATATACATACATAAATACATTTACAGTGTTGAACAAGAACCTGAAGGGTTTGTTCCAAAACAAGTCAATATTGACGTTTTAAGTAATTCCTCCAACATCAACAACATCACGTATTTGAGCATACGGATATTCTTTTGGGTTTAACACAAAATCTTCAGAGCTTTTCTGGTACAGATATAATTTTTATAACTTCATTTTATTAAATAAAATTGATCTTTCAACATATAAATTTTAATTTAAACCCTAAGAGACCACCCAAATATTACGCACAGACAACACCACTCTACACTCCAACAAAACTAAAAGATCCTAAGAATACAAATTTTACCTTAAAAACTAATAAATTTAGAGTTATTAGTTAATTTAGAAATATTTTATCTATTTAATATATTTTATTTATTTGTATATAGATTAGAAAAATGTTTGCAAAATACATTTTCCTAATTTATTTGTTGAACTGCCCAAAAAACACTACAAATCGAATTGTATTAAAATAATTAAACAATTGAATTCGATCGAATCCACCGTTTTTTAGCAATTACACAATGTACTTGCATTAAAATCCTATTTATATTTACTTTAAAACCAAAACACTACAAATCGAATTGTATTAAAATAATTAAACAACTGAATTAGATCGAATCCGCCGTTTTTTAGCAATTACACAATGTACTTGCATTAAAATCAAATTTATATTTACTTTAAAACCAAAACACTACAAATCGAATTTTATTAAAATAATTAAACAACTGAATTAGATCAAATCCACCGTTTTTTAGCAATTACACAATGTACTTGCATTAAAATCCTATTTATATTTACTTTAAAACCAAAAACACTAGAAATCGAATTTTATTAAAATAATTAAACAATTGAATTCGATCGAATCCACCGTTTTTTAGCAATTACACAATGTACTTGCATTAAAATCCTATTTATATTTACTTTAAAACCAAAACACTACAAATCGAATTGTATTAAAATAATTAAACAACTGAATTAGATCGAATCCACCGTTTTTTAGCAATTACACAATGTACTTGCATTAAAATCCTATTTATATTTACTTTAAAACCAAAAACACTAGAAATCGAATTTTATTAAAATAATTAAACAATTGAATTAGATCGAATCCACCGATTTTTAGCAATTACACAATGTACTTGCATTAAAATCCTATTTATATTTACTTTAAAACCAAAAACACTACAAATCGAATTGTATTAAAATAATTAAACAACTGAATTAGATCGAATCCACCGTTTTTTAGCAATTACACAATGTACTTAAAACCAAAACACTACAAATCGAATTGTATTAAAATAATTAAACAACTGAATTAGATCGAATCCACCGTTTTTTAGCAATTACACAATGTACTTGCATTAAAATCCTATTTATATTTACTTTAAAACCAAAACACTACAAATCGAATTGTATTAAAATAATTAAACAACTGAATTAGATCGAATCCACCGTTTTTTAGCAATTACACAATGTACTTGCATTAAAATCCTATTTATATTTACTTTAAAACCAAAACACTACAAATCGAATTGTATTAAAATAATTAAACAACTGAATTCGATCGAATCCACCGTTTTTTAGCAATTACACAATGTACTTGCATTAAAATCCTATTTATATTTACTTTAAAACCAAAACACTACAAATCAAATTTTATTAAAATAATTAAACAATTGAATTCGATCGAATCCACCGTTTTTTAGCAATTACACAATGTACTTGCATTAAAATCCTATTTATATTTACTTTAAAACCAAAACACTACAAATCGAATTGTATTAAAATATTTAAACAACTGAATTAGATCGAATCCACCGTTTTTTAGCAATTACACAATGTACTTGCATTAAAATCCTATTTATATTTACTTTAAAACCAAAAACACTAGAAATCGAATTTTATTAAAATAATTAAATAATTGAATTTGAACGAATCCACCGTTTTTTAGCAATTACACAATGTACTTGCATTAAAATCCTATTTATATTTACTTTAAAACCAAAAACACTACAAACCGAATTTTATTAAAATAATTGAACATCTGAATTCGATCGAATCCCTCGTTTTTTAGCAATTACACAATGTACTTGCATTAAAATCCTATTTATATTTACTTTAAAACCAAAAACACTAGAAATCGAATTGTATTAAAATAATTAAACAATTGAATTCGATCGAATCCACCGTTCTTTAGCAATTACACAATGTACTTGCATTAAAATTCTATTTATATTTACTTTAAAACCAAAAACACTACAAATCGAATTGTATTAAAATAATTAAACAACTGAATTAGATCGAATCCACCGTTTTTTAGCAATTACACAATGTACTTGCATTAAAATCCTATTTATATTTACTTTAAAACCAAAACACTACAAATCGAATTGTATTAAAATAATTAAACAACTGAATTAGATCGGATCCACCGTTTTTTAGCAATTACACAATGTACTTGCATTAAAATCCTATTTATATTTACTTTAAAACCAAAACACTACAAATCGAATTGTATTAAAATAATTAAACAACTGAATAAGATCGAATCCACCGTTTTTTAGCAATTACACAATGTAATTGCATTAAAATCCTATTTATATTTACTTTAAAACCAAAACACTACAAATCGAATTGTATTAAAATAATTAAACAACTGAATTAGATCGAATCCACCGTTTTTTAGCAATTACACAATGTACTTGCATTAAAATCCTATTTATATTTACTTTAAAACCAAAACACTACAAATCGAATTGTATTAAAATAATTAAACAACTGAATTAGATCGAATCCCTCGTTTTTTAGCAATTACACAATGTACTTGTATTAAAATCCTATTTATATTTACTTTAAAACCAAAACACTACAAATCAAATTGTATTAAAATAATTAAACAATTGAATTCGATCGAATCCACCGTTTTTTAGCAATTACACAATGTACTTGCATTAAAATCCTATTTATATTTACTTTAAAACCAAAACACTACAAATCGAATTGTATTAAAATAATTAAACAACTGAATTAGATCGAATCCACCGTTTTTTAGCAATTACACAATGTACTTGCATTAAAATCCTATTTATATTTACTTTAAAACCAAAACACTACAAATCGAATTGTATTAAAATAATTAAACAACTGAATTCGAACGAATCCACCGTTTTTTAGCAATTACACAATGTACTTGCATTAAAATCCTATTTATATTTACTTTAAAACCAAAAACACTAGAAATCGAATTTTATTAAAATAATTAAACAATTGAATTCGAACGAATCCACCGTTTTTTAGCAATTACACAATGTACTTGCATTAAAATCCTATTTATATTTACTTTAAAACCAAAAACACTACAAACCGAATTTTATTAAAATAATTGAACAACTGAATTAGATCGAATCCACCGTTTTTTAGCAATTACACAATGTACTTGCATTAAAATCCTATTTATATTTACTTTAAAACCAAAAACACTAGAAATCGAATTTTATTAAAATAATTAAACAATTGAATTTGATCGAATCCCTCGTTTTTTAGCAATTACACAATGTACTTGCATTAAAATCCTATTTATATTTACTTTAAAACCAAAACACTACAAATCAAATTGTATTAAAATAATTAAACAATTGAATTCGATCGAATCCACCGTTTTTTAGCAATTACACAATGTACTTGCATTAAAATCCTATTTATATTTACTTTAAAACCAAAACACTACAAATCGAATTGTACTAAAATAATTAAACAACTGAACTAGATCGAATCCACCGTTTTTTAGCAATTACACAATGTACTTGCATTAAAATCCTATTTATATTTACTTTAAAACCAAAACACTACAAATCGAATTTTATTAAAATAATTAAACAATTGAATTCGATCGAATCCATCGTTTTTTAGCAATTACACAATGTACTTGATTTAAAATCAAATTTATATTTACTTAAAAACCAAAACACTACAAATCGAATTTTATTAAAAAAATTAAACAATTGAATTAGATCGAATCCACCGTTTTTTAGCAATTACACAATGTACTTGCATTAAAATCCTATTTATATTTACTTTAAAACCAAAAACACTAGAAATCGAATTTTATTAAAATAATTAAACAATTGAATTCGATCGAATCCATCGTTTTTTAGCAATTACACAATGTACTTGCATTAAAATCCTATTTATATTTACTTTAAAACCAAAACACTACAAATCGAATTGTATTAAAATAATTAAACAATTGAATTCGATCGAATCCACCGTTTTTTAGCAATTACACAATGTACTTGCATTAAAATCCTATTTATATTTACTTTAAAACCAAAAACACTAAAAATCGAATGTTATTAAAATAATTAAACAATTGAATCCGATCGAATCCACCGTTTTTTAGCAATTACACAATGAACTTGCATTAAAATCCTGTTTATATTTACTTTAAAACCAAAACACAACAAATCGAATTGTATTAAAATAATTAAACAACTGAATTAGATCGAATCCACCGTTTTTTTAGAAATTACACAATGCACTTGCATTAAAATCCTATTTATATTTACTTTAAAACCAAAACACTACAAATCGAATTGTATTAAAATAATTAAACAACTGAATTAGATCGAATCCACCGTTTTTTAGCAATTACACAATGTACTTGCATTAAAATCCTATTTATATTTACTTTAAAACCAAAACACTACAAATCGAATTGTATTAAAATAATTAAACAACTGAATTAGATCGAATCCACCGTTTTTTAGCAATTACACAATGTACTTGCAATAAAATCCTATTTATATTTACTTTAAAACCAAAACACTACAAATCGAATTGTATTAAAATAATTAAACAACTGAATTAGATCGAATCCACCGTTTTTTAGCAATTACACAATGTACTTGCATTAAAATCCTATTTATATTTACTTTAAAACCAAAAACACTAGAAATCGAATTGTATTAAAATAATTAAACAACTGAATTAGATCGAATCCATCGTTTTTTAGCAATTACACAATGTACTTAAAACCAAAACACTACAAATCGAATTGTATTAAAATAATTAAACAACTGAATTAGATCGAATCCACCGTTTTTTAGCAATTACACAATGTACTTGCATTAAAATCCTATTTATATTTACTTTAAAACCAAAACACTACAAATCGAATTGTATTAAAATAATTAAACAACTGAATTAGATCGAATCCACCGTTTTTTAGCAATTACACAATGTACTTGCATTAAAATCCTATTTATATTTACTTTAAAACCAAAACACTACAATTCGAATTGTATTAAAATAATTAAACAACTGAATTCGATCGAATCCACCGTTTTTTAGCAATTACACAATGTACTTGCATTAAAATCCTATTTATATTTACTTTAAAACCAAAAACACTACAAACCGAATTTTATTAAAATAATTGAACATCTGAATTCGATCGAATCCCTCGTTTTTTAGCAATTACACAATGTACTTGCATTAAAATCCTATTTATATTTACTTTAAAACCAAAAACACTAGAAATCGAATTGTATTAAAATAATTAAACAATTGAATCCGATCGAATCCATTATTTTTTAGCAATTACACAATGTACTTGCATTAAAATCCTATTTATATTTACTTTAAAACCAAAAACACTACAAACCGAATTTTATTAAAATAATTGAACAACTGAATTAGATCGAATCCACCGTTTTTTAGCAATTACACAATGTACTTGCATTAAAATTCTGTTTATATTTACTTTAAAACCAAAAACACTAAAAATCGAATTGTATTAAAATAATTAAACAACTGAATTAGATCGAATCCACCGTTTTTTAGCAATTACACAATGTACTTGCATTAAAATCCTATTTATATTTACTTTAAAACCAAAAACACTAGAAATTGAATTTTATTAAAATAATTAAACAATTGAATTCGATCGAATCCATCGTTTTTTAGCAATTACACAATGTACTTGCATTAAAATCCTATTTATATTTACTTTAAAACCAAAAACACTAGAAATCGAATTTTATTAAAATAATTAAACAATTGAATTCGGTCGAATCCATCGTTTTTTAGCAATTATACAATGTACTTGCATTAAAATCCTATTTATATTTACTTTAAAACCAAAACACTACAAATCGAATTGTATTACAATAATTAAACAATTCAATTCGATCGAATCCACCGTTTTTTAGCAATTACACAATGTACTTGCATTAAAATCCTATTTATATTTACTTTAAAACCAAAACACTACAAATCGAATTGTATTACAATAATTAAACAATTCAATTCGATCGAATCCACCGTTTTTTAGCAATTACACAATGTACTTGCATTAAAATCCTATTTATATTTACTTTAAAACCAAAAACACTACAAACCAAATTTTATTAAAATAATTGAACATCTGAATTAGATCGAATCCACCGTTTTTTAGCAATTACACAATGTACTTGCATTAAAATTCTATTTATATTTACTTTAAAACCAAAAACACTAAAAATCGAATTGTATTAAAATAATTAAACAACTGAATTAGATCAAATCCACCGTTTTTTAGCAATTACACAATGTACTTGCATTAAAATACTATTTATATTTACTTTAAAACCAAAACACTACAAATCGAATTGTATTAAAATAATTAAACAACTGAATTAGATCAAATCCACCGTTTTTTAGCAATTACACAATGTACTTGCATTAAAATCCTATTTATATTTACTTTAAAACCAAAAACACTAGAAATCGAATTGTATTAAAATAATTAAACAATTGAATTCGAACGAATCCACCGTTTTTTAGCAATTACACAATGTACTTGCATTAAAATCCTATTTATATTTACTTTAAAACCAAAACACTACAAATCGAATTGTATTAAAATAATTAAACAACTGAATTAGATCGAATCCACCGTTTTTTAGCAATTACACAATGTACTTGCATTAAAATCCTATTTATATTTACTTTAAAACCAAAACACTACAATTCGAATTGTATTAAAATAATTAAACAACTGAATTCGATCGAATCCACCGTTTTTTAGCAATTACACAATGTACTTGCATTAAAATCCTATTTATATTTACTTTAAAACCAAAAACACTACAAACCGAATTTTATTAAAATAATTGAACATCTGAATTCGATCGAATCCCTCGTTTTTTAGCAATTACACAATGTACTTGCATTAAAATCCTATTTATATTTACTTTAAAACCAAAAACACTAGAAATCGAATTGTATTAAAATAATTAAACAATTGAATCCGATCGAATCCATTATTTTTTAGCAATTACACAATGTACTTGCATTAAAATCCTATTTATATTTACTTTAAAACCAAAAACACTACAAACCGAATTTTATTAAAATAATTGAACAACTGAATTAGATCGAATCCACCGTTTTTTAGCAATTACACAATGTACTTGCATTAAAATTCTGTTTATATTTACTTTAAAACCAAAAACACTAAAAATCGAATTGTATTAAAATAATTAAACAACTGAATTAGATCGAATCCACCGTTTTTTAGCAATTACACAATGTACTTGCATTAAAATCCTATTTATATTTACTTTAAAACCAAAAACACTAGAAATTGAATTTTATTAAAATAATTAAACAATTGAATTCGATCGAATCCATCGTTTTTTAGCAATTACACAATGTACTTGCATTAAAATCCTATTTATATTTACTTTAAAACCAAAAACACTAGAAATCGAATTTTATTAAAATAATTAAACAATTGAATTCGGTCGAATCCATCGTTTTTTAGCAATTATACAATGTACTTGCATTAAAATCCTATTTATATTTACTTTAAAACCAAAACACTACAAATCGAATTGTATTACAATAATTAAACAATTCAATTCGATCGAATCCACCGTTTTTTAGCAATTACACAATGTACTTGCATTAAAATCCTATTTATATTTACTTTAAAACCAAAACACTACAAATCGAATTGTATTACAATAATTAAACAATTCAATTCGATCGAATCCACCGTTTTTTAGCAATTACACAATGTACTTGCATTAAAATCCTATTTATATTTACTTTAAAACCAAAAACACTACAAACCAAATTTTATTAAAATAATTGAACATCTGAATTAGATCGAATCCACCGTTTTTTAGCAATTACACAATGTACTTGCATTAAAATTCTATTTATATTTACTTTAAAACCAAAAACACTAAAAATCGAATTGTATTAAAATAATTAAACAACTGAATTAGATCAAATCCACCGTTTTTTAGCAATTACACAATGTACTTGCATTAAAATACTATTTATATTTACTTTAAAACCAAAACACTACAAATCGAATTGTATTAAAATAATTAAACAACTGAATTAGATCAAATCCACCGTTTTTTAGCAATTACACAATGTACTTGCATTAAAATCCTATTTATATTTACTTTAAAACCAAAAACACTAGAAATCGAATTGTATTAAAATAATTAAACAATTGAATTCGAACGAATCCACCGTTTTTTAGCAATTACACAATGTACTTGCATTAAAATCCTATTTATATTTACTTTAAAACCAAAAACACTACAAATCGAATTGTATTAAAATAATTGAACAACTGAATTAGATCGAATCCACCGTTTTTTTAGCAATTACACAATGTACTTGCATTAAAATCCTATTTATATTTACTTTAAAACTAAAACACTACAAATCGAATTGTATTAAAATAATTAAACAACTGAATTAGATCGAATCCACCGTTTTTTAGCAATTACACAATGTACTTGCATTAAAATCCTATTTATATTTACTTTAAAACCAAAACACTACAAATCGAATTGTATTAAAATAATTAAACAACTGAATTAGATCGAATCCACCGTTTTTTAGCAATTACACAATGTACCTGCATTAAAATCCTATTTATATTTACTTTAAAACCAAAAACACTAGAAATCGAATTTTATTAAAATAATTAAACAATTGAATTCGAACGAATCCACCGTTTTTTAGCAATTACACAATGTACCTGCATTAAAATCCTGTTTATATTTACTTTAAAACCAAAAACACTACAAACCAAATTTTATTAAAATAATTGAACAACTGAATTAGATCGAATCCACCGTTTTTTAGCAATTACACAATGTACTTGCATTAAAATTCTATTTATATTTACTTTAAAACCAAAAACACTAAAAATCGAATTGTATTAAAATAATTAAACAACTGAATTAGATCGAATCCACCGTTTTTTAGCAATTACACAATGTACTTGCATTAAAATCCTATTTATATTTACTTTAAAACCAAAAACACTAGAAATCGAATTTTATTAAAATAATTAAACAATTGAATTCGATCGAATCCATCGTTTTTTAGCAATTACACAATGTAATTGCATTAAAATCCTGTTTATATTTACTTTAAAACCAAAACACTACAAATCGAATTGTATTAAAATAATTAAACAACTGAATTAGATCAAATCCACCGTTTTTTAGCAATTACACAATGTACTTGCATTAAAATCCTATTTATATTTACTTTAAAACCAAAAACACTAGAAATCGAATTTTATTAAAATAATTAAACAATTGAATTCGAACGAATCCACCGTTTTTTAGCAATTACACAATGTACTTGCATTAAAATCCTATTTATATTTACTTTAAAACCAAAAACACTACAAATCGAATTGTATTAAAATAATTGAACAACTGAATTAGATCGAATCCACCGTTTTTTTAGCAATTACACAATGTACTTGCATTAAAATCCTATTTATATTTACTTTAAAACTAAAACACTACAAATCGAATTGTATTAAAATAATTAAACAACTGAATTAGATCGAATCCACCGTTTTTTAGCAATTACACAATGTACTTGCATTAAAATCCTATTTATATTTACTTTAAAACCAAAACACTACAAATCGAATTGTATTAAAATAATTAAACAACTGAATTAGATCGAATCCACCGTTTTTTAGCAATTACACAATGTACTTGCATTAAAATCCTATTTATATTTACTTTAAAACCAAAAACACTAGAAATCGAAT
>OY744475.1:139110254-139206591 GCA_963556175.1 Tipula confusa
TGTAACATTAGGAATTGGTAAATCAAATTCTTAAAATGTTCTTCCATGTAAATGGAAGATTTCCAAGATGTTTGCAAGAGCCTTATTGGAAGCGTTTTCACCATTTTGATAAATAGACTTATAATCCTCAATTAAATATTCTTTATATTTCATAAATATTCATATATATTTATGTTCCATAAATATAAGGAGTTTTGTGGGTTGCAAAATATGCATATATATGCAAATAATTGCCGTAATTGGTTTGGCATTTGATATTGGATTGCTTCTTTAATGACATTTTCCCATTCATTATCGTCGCACAGTAATTTTTGCTTAATGGACGCTTCCTTATACGTAGAATATACGATATTGTCTACACTACGAATATCAGTAAATGACGTCACTCCTTTGACATGTAATAAAAGCAGTCTTAAATAAAATAGTTTACCTTGATTTACACATATATTATACATCCGTCCAATAACTTTTTCAGTTTTATTATATTTTCTAGTTTTCCATATATTTAATTTATTGTCAAAAGTATAGTACATTGGAATATCCGAGTAAAACATATTTCTAGCTGAGTTATCATTCTTGTTCAATTCAAACCATGTGGTCAAAGTAGTATGTTTCTTTTGTTCCCTTTGGAACGCATCAGTTTCCCGAACTTCTTGAAATACTATATTTTGCATCATTTTCTAAATGTAAAGCTAATCTATATACTACATGAGATTTGTCATGCATTTTAAAGGAAAATATTCTCCATATGCTTTGCGGTGCACTTACATATCTTGCATCGAGATACTGAGTAATTTCATCATGTTGAAAGACCTCATTATTTGAAATTTGAATTTTTGCCCGATCATGTCCCTTATGTATGTATTTATAAAGGTATTTTACTGACTTAACTGTTGCACATACCTCAACGTTAATATGACAATTAAAATGCAAGAGTAAATAGCTGTTATATGGGATCACATAGTTATTATAAATTCTTATGGTTTTATCGCCAATGGTTTTTTCAATAAACGTACCATTGTTGCTTCTTTTATATAAAGGATAACCATTTACATTAGCAGAAGTGCAATCATTAAACGAAAAAGGATAATTTTTGATACATGGAGCTGAAGGATTATAAGAACCGCATGGACCGTGAATCATATGCTTAGCAACTAATTGGTATAAACGTGGATTGGAATCAATCGCTGGTATTTCTGCACTTACTACTTGGTCGATATAATCTGGGTTTGTACAAGTTTTATTTGATAGAATTAATAATATGTGCGCGTGTGGTAGTCCTCTCTTTTGAAATTCTATAGTGGAAACATAAGCCGTACACGGGCCAAACAGTTTACCAGAGGATAGTAAATTAATAAATTCTTGAAGCTTAAGATTAAAGACGCGAGCTATTAAATCTGGTCTATCAGAAGTATTCTGGTTAGGATAAAGATGTTCTTTAATTTCATTCCAAATAGGATTGCATGTCATAGTAACAAATAAATCTGGTTTTCCAAAAGTTCTTACTATTGCCATGGCATCCTGATAATTTTCTTGCATATATTTCGGGCTTCCTGAAAAGTTTGATGGTAAAATAACAGGCTTTCCTACCTTATCATTGGAGTCTGATAGAAGACAGTCCTGAATATATCGATTCTATATCGATAGAAGATAGTCCTTTATAGCTGTCACTTCGTAATGCTGGTTGGTTCATTCGTAGAAAATGTAATCTATTTGCTTCCATCTTACAATAGGAATCCACAATATATTGGTGAGTTAATTTCTTGCAGAGTAAAAATTGATTAACACCTTCTCTTTGTTGAAATATAAATGAATAATATTGAAGGTGAGTGAGATTGCTACCATTTCTAGTTTTAAGTGTCATATTCCATCCACTTTCTCCATGTGGGTATATAATTGGAAATGTTAGAGGATCTACAACTCCATCTAAAATGCTAAGTCTTTGTAATCGATTTTCTGATTTTAAATAAACTCTAATATCTCTGTCAAATGGTGGTTCGCTAGAATTTCCCATGAAAATCATTGTTACTTCATTTGATACAGGTGGATTGTATCGCTTTGCGAACAGACATGACCATATACATATCCCGTATATCATGTCCTAGTGCCGTTTGTTCAGACTCAAAGTCTTTCATCATTTTATATGATTGAATATAAATATTATTCTCTCTTAAGTAAACATCCAGTTCATTAAGAAGTTCACATGGTATATTTTCGGAAACATTCATTCGCAGATTAGTTGCTTCATCGCAACTATGTTGCTTCATAATGGGCCGGCATAATGATATATTTGGCCAGGAATTCGAAAGCAAGAAGGCCCATTACTCGAAAATCTGTGAATGTTTGCAGACATATAGATGCCATTGAATGCACTGTTGTATCTCCGAATATATGTTTGGAAATTCCTTGATTTCGAATCTGTATATTGGAACAGGTCGATTAAAAACTAGGGATACTTTTTATTTACTTCATTATATGGCTCATTTTTAACAATAACTTTGCCTTTATAACAGCATTTACTATATACCCTGTAGATGTTTTTTCGGCGTTAAAATATCTCGCGCCACAATAACCACAGATACCATCCATTTTGCCACATTAATGTTCAGCTATTTCATCAATTGCATATGAAATTCTCCGCGGAGCAATTGCCAAATATTCGGTTTCCTGATGAAATTCAATTTGCCTGCTTCGAACATTAACTGATTGTCTTCTTTCCCGTCGTCTTTTGTTCACAACAAAATTCTCTGCTCATTGCAGTCATTTTATTTCTTCGGGTTTGTCTTTCTTGTCTCTCAGTTTCGATTTGTTCACGGGTCCTGCTTTGTCTACGGTTACGATCATATAGGGCTCTTGCGGTTCTCCGCTCGTTTGTAATAGATCTTTTTCGGTTCATTTTACGTATTATTTTAAGTATAGACACACAATTATTGGCTTTGCACTACACTTAAATATAAATTAAACACAATTTCAAAAATGTTAAATTCAGTAAGATTATACAATTATTTACGAATTAATTACATATATAAATTAAGTGCAGCTCATCAAATTATACAACTCACTAAGAAAAATTACACGTGTTTTGTTTTTATTTCCCCAAATCTCCTTGCACCTATACATTTTATTAGCATGTCGAGTCGATGCACAAATGCTCAAATGGACAAAGATTCGTTTTGTTATCTATTCATCGCATTAATATTTGTACTGCGTGAAAAGATAAACTGTGTACCTATCTGTTTTTGTTTTTATTTTTATTTAATTACTTTATTTTATGTCAATTTTCATTGGCGAAAAAAACTGCTCTAAATCTGAAATTTGATACATCTAGATTTAATATTTGACAGATATGTCAAATGTTCATTGGATAAAAAAATTGATTTTTTTTTATCCCAATTAATTTTATGAAATCCGGGGTCGATCAATGATCGTTGAAGAGATCGGACGTGTTTTTTCCGTTCTCTTCTTTTTTCAAATTATTAAAATGTATTTTTTTTTTTATTAAGTTAATTTTTTTTTGGTTCGAGTAGTATTGTGCGTGTGTGTGTGTTTGTGCTATAAAGTGGATTGTGAACTCTGTCGTTTTCCCAGAGTACAGGTACCAATCAAAGCCAACAAATCAAGTGTGCAAATACGAGTCATTAAGGCTCGCCAAAACCGGCATAGTTGTGTAAACGGGCCATGAAGGATCGCTGAAACACGAATTTTATTAAATAATTAAATAATTTTACTATGGTCTTTGTCTTATCATGCGTAGTCGTTTTTTATTTTATTTTTCAAAGTACATAATAAGTATATAACGAAAGTAAATAACACAGTCTTCAATTGTCTCTCGTTAAGTAAAGACCAAAAAAATAAAGGAAGAAATAAAATAAAATTAATATAAAATAATTAAAAAAATATTAAAGCTTTAATAATTATAATAAAATTAATTAAATAAATTTAAATTAAAATTAAAATTAAAACTAAAATTAAAAACTTTTTTGGTAAAATTCATTCAAAAATATAATGGGAGCCCTAGTAGGGGGCTACCCAATTATATCGGTATCGCGATTTCACAACGATTTCACAACGATCTAAATTAAACTTCTATTAATTATAATAAAAAAAAAAAATTATTTCTATGAACTACAATTCAGTGTTAAAGAAATTATAAAAAATATAGTGGAGCTCTCATTTGTATGTGCAAGAGACTCATATATGTGCCGTTAATCAAATTTAAATTAATAGTGATATAGTTAGTGCCTTATATACATTCATAAGAGTGCAGTGTGTATGTGTGTGCCCCCTAAAAAAGGACACCCTATTCAGGGGGTAACTTAATTTCTCATTGAGAAAGATTGAATTTTCTTTAAACTTTCAAATATTTTTTTTTTTTTCAAAAAAACTTTCAATTATTTTCGTGCAATTATCTGTCAAAAATTTTTAAAAGAGTCCTTGATTCAAAAAAATTAAATTAAATAAAACTATTTTCAACTTGTTTTATTAACGTCAAGCTACTGTTTTGGTGAACATAAATAGTGCAACAATATAAATATATAAAATTTTAACATAACGTTTAAATACAATTAGTTCCTTTTTTAATTAGATTTATAAAAAAATTAAAAAGAAAATAGTTAAATATATAAATTCAATTAGTAACCTGAATGCATCGGTAGCTAATAAATATAATCTAAGTACCATAAAATTAAATAAATCATTAACAATGATCACTACCAAAGCTGTGATTCATCACGAAGAAAAATCGCTTCCATCATTAACACCATTACCAACGATGAGCGATAACGATGAAGACCAACAAAATGTAGAAGCCATAAATTTGGATCCAACTCCACCATCATCAACTTCGACAGCAGCAACAGCATCAAAATTATCTTTAAGACCAAAAAAACGAAATTCAAACGAGGAAAACAATTAGGGTGAGTTTTTCTCTTTAAAAAACACAATACAAAATTTAAACAACGAAATTAAAATGCTAAAGGAGCAATTGGCTGATGCTGTTACGAAATTTATGTTTTAACAAGGGGGAAAATCTAATTAAAACTTTTTCCTCGTAACCTGGCTTATGTGATATTTTTCGTCCGGCTAAGAACTCAGCGGGGTCGTGGTAGAATTACCAATCGGAGATGAAAATTTAACAAACACAAAAAAAAATATAATTGTTTTCTTATTTATTCTCAATAAAAACAAAATTGAAGCACAACAAATTTAACATGAATAAAAGTCAGTTTAAAAAAAAAAAAATAGAAAAAACTTAAAACATATCAATATAATACATACACATACTACCACTCTATTTTAAAGAGGTAATTTGGCCTTTGTTTTTTCTTTTTTTTTCTTAATATTAACACTTAAAAAATAATATAAAAAAACATATCAAAGAAATAAAGCTTAAATAACTATAACTTACATAATACTAAATTATATATATATATATGTCCTTATTATATAACTTGCTGATGGACGATGATGCGTAGCGAGGAAGTGCGCGTATTGCTGCGGTTTGTTTAATTCATCCTGTTATTGATCACCGTAAATTTATAACTGTTTAATTTGTAATTTGTGTGGATATATATTGTTTGGTTGGGTCCTAGTTATCCCACGGTATCTAGTTAGTTATTCACCTTTACTCATTAAAATTTTATTTTATTTCTTGTTTTATTTAATATCGGTATCTAGTTAGTTATTCACCTTTACTCATTAAAACTTTATTTTATTTCTTGTTTTATTTAATATCGGTATCTAGTTAGTTATTCACCACAATCATTTCTCGTATCGACTGCTCTCGTTGAAACGTTTTCTTGAACTCCCCATATTTCATTTTCGCTCCTCGAAGATCGTCCCATTTTTTCTTTCTTTCCAAGTTCATCAATCTTTATCCTCTATCTCTCTCGCCCTCATCCTAGCCAATCAAAATTCACATTTTTTTTTTTTTTAAATTTTCCTAAATGCACCTAAAAACACCTATATGTATATATTTATATAGATAGATATTTTGATATTATATACATAATAGGTTGTTGTGATACATAATATTTAAATGGTATTATAATTTTTATTGTTTTATGATACTATTGCTCATGAAAAACTGTCCTTTAATGGTTTTATTACTCTAATGTTGTTTCTTTTAGTTTTTTTTTTTTTTCTTGGTAAACCCTTAAAATTCTTTTTAAATTTAAATTTCATCAATTCATTTTATTGTTTTATTGCATTTAAAAATAATAATAAAAAAATGTATTTAGTACCACCACAAAACTTACAAAAATAAGAAAAATGAAACGGCCTAAGCAGCTCGTTTCACTGTCCCCCTGCGCCGGTAAAATTTAAAAAAAATTGAGAAACAAGGTTTCTAGACCAAAAGTAATTTTTGGTATAAAGATATCTACCTAATAATAAATTGAAATAAAATTTAATTACTCCCATTTTCTAAAACGTAACCTACATAAAAAAAACTTTAATTTTAAAACTAATGAACTAATTCTTATGACTCCTATCCTATTAAATTCAGTTTGATTAAATATTACTAAGAAGTCTAACATTTTAAATCTTTTCCGTGATAAGTTGAAGTTCGATTCGAATCTTCATCTTGAATTATATATACATTTGAACCAATTTTTTTAATTATTCTAGCTTTTACCCACTTTGGCAATAATTTGGCCATTATTCCCTTAGAAGCATCAGACTGGATGAAATTTCTTCTTCACACCATTTGACCTTCATTTAAGGACGGGGCTCTGGCTCTGAGATTGTATCTATTTGCTGATTTCTGAAAAACATCTTCTAAATTAATTGTAACACATTTTCGTATTTTAATTAGCTTAATAATACGTTCTTCTAAACTGGGAGGTGGAAAATGTTTTAAACGCTTATATTCCTCTCCATCAAGAATCATTTCCATACCAAAATTTAAGAAAAATGGAGTGCATTGCGTAGCTTCATGTACAGCAGATCTGATCGCTACTCCAATTTGAGCAATATACTTGTCCCAATCTTTATGACTATTGGATTTCATAAATGCGCGTATAGTGTTACCAATAACTTGGTTAACACGTTCAGTGGGATTTGCCTGTGGTGTGTACACAGCCGTTTTGAAATGTTGGATGTTATACTCTTTAAGAAGCTTTTCAAAATCTTTCCCTACAAATTGTGGGCCATTATCGGAAATGATAATGCGCGGAACTGAAAATAAGCTAAAGACTACTTCTTCCAATTTTTTCTTTAAAGTTAAAAATTTAGAGTTTTTTACCGGAAATATTACAGGATATTTTGTAAAATTATCAACTATTACTAATAAAAAAACATTTCCCTGTCTTGATCTGGGAAATGGTCCCATGTAATCTATACTAATAATTTCCCAGGGTCTAGTTGCTTTTCTCATTTTACCCATGGGAGGAGTAAGAGATATTGTAGGAGATTTAGAAGCTTTGCAGGTATCGCATTTTCCTACATATTTATGAATATCTGAAGACATATTTGGCCAAAAATATTTATCCGATATACGGTGGAAAGTTTTAAAATTTCCGAAATGTCCCGCTCTTGGGTCGTCGTGAAATTTTTTTAACAGCGGAATTCTTTCGGCTTCTGGAACTAATTGTTTCCAGACAAAGTTCTCTATTCCATATTTGTTTGTAGTGGAAAAACATCTGTATAATTTATTTTCCATTAGTCTATAATTTGGATATTCATCCGAGTTTTCAACTATTTTCTTTAATAATTCTTCATACCAATCGTTTTGATTTTCGATCGGCTTATTAACTTCTTCAAGACATCGGGAGAGGGCATCTGGGACAATATTTTCCTTTCCAGGTCGATGAATAATTTCAAAATCATAATGTTGAATTTTTAAAGCCCATCGACCTACGCGTCCTATAGAATCTCCTTGTCTCAGAAGCCATTTAAGTGCTGAACTATCCGTCACTATAAAAAATTTAGAACCTTCTAGGAAATGTCTCCACTTAGTTAGAGCAACTAAAATACTTAAACATTCCTGTTCCAAAGTGGAGTATTTTTGTTGGGTTGGAGAAAGTTTTTGCGAAATGTATGCAATTGGGTAATTTACCTCCTCCTTTTTTTGGTATAATTGACTTCCAACACCGGTGTTGGAAGCGTCAGTACAGACATAAAAGGGTTGGGTATAATCTGGATTATGTAAAGTTGGGGCGTTTGCTATTGCCTCTTTTAACTGGTTAAAGGCTATGTTGGCTTCTGGTGTCCAAACGATCTTAGAAGGTTTACCTTTTAATAAGTTAGTTATAGGCGAAACTATGGTTGAATAGTTAGAAATAAATCGTCTATTCCACCCAGAAACTCCAAGGAATTGACGAATTTGTTTTGCCGTTTTTGGGGCAGGATAGTTGATAATAGCATCCACTTTGTCGGATGCAATTTGTAAACCATTTTTATTGACTATGAATCCTAAATAATTTAATTCCGGTACACAAAACTTGGATTTTGTTTCATTTATAGTTAAGTTAGCTTTCTGAAGATTTTGAGCAACGATCTTTAAATAATGTAAGTGCTGTTCAAATGTTTCGGTGGCTATAATAATGTCATCTAAATAAGACCATACATACGGATTGAGTTCAGAGCCTATAATTGCATCAGCTAATCTAGACATAGTAGCTGGTGCACCTACTAAGCCAAACGGCATGCGAGCAAACATATACAACGGTCTTCCTGATAACGCGAAAGCTGTTTTTGGTTGTGATGGTTCATCTAATGGTACTTGCCAGTATGCATCGGACAAATCTATTGACGTTAAGTAGTTAGTTCCTTTTAAATTTGACAAAATATTTTCTAGATGAGGCATTGGGTAGGAATCCTTCACTGTTGTATAATTTAATTTTCGTGCATCCAGACACATTCTAATTTTTCCATTTGGTTTATAAACAATCGTCATGGGTGATCTCCATGGTGAAGCTGGACATGGTTTAATAACTCCTAATTGGAGCATACGTTTAAGTTCCACATCAGCTAGCTTCAGAACATGAGGGGAAATTGGATAACACCTCTGTATTGCCGGTGGGTTATCACCTGTGTTTATTGTATGGGTAACTAATTGTGTTTTAAAAAAGTTATCTGCGGTTGTGATAGGAAAATTTGTAATGACTTTTTCTAACTCTAGTTGTTGTTGCTTACTAATGAAGGTTTCTGACGTAATAGAATCAGGACATGAAGTGGAATTTAAATAGAATAGAGTTGGGTTTAAATCAAAATTTTGCCAAAAATCCATTCCTAATATAAGATTTTGAGTAATTTGAGGAAGAACATAAAGAGTTATGCTTCTCGCTTTATTGTTAAATTGAACAGATACATCAACCACTTCACACCCCTGAAGTGATTCACCATTAGCAACACACACTTTCGTATACTCTTTGCGAGTTATTAATTTATTTTGTTTTATAAAGTTTTCTGCATTTTGCCCTAATACTGAAATAGTAGCTCCCGTATCTAATAACCCGGTAATAGGTACACAATTAATTTCTACTTCTAAATATAATCTATTATCGCTGGGTTTTTGAATAAAAACGGACATAACATCTGGATTAGAAGTTGTAGCAATTTCATTTAATGGTAGACCAGAGTTATTTACCGGTGGAATATTATTAACTGAATTACTTTGGTTACTCTGTTGTGCCAGATTAGGGTTACTAGTTGAATGTACATCTGTTTGATTTACTAAATGTGGATGACAAGTTTGGCAATGGGGAAATATGGTATTTTCTCTACCGCATCTATAACACAAGTATTTGGCCCTACGGAGTTTTGGACATGCGTCAGGTTTGTGTCCATTTCCAAAACAATTAACGCAATTGAAAAATTCTACTTTATTTTCTACAGGATTAAAAATAACATTGGGAATATTTTGAATTGTCTGATTTTGTCTACGATTTTGAAAATTTTTAGAATTGCGATAGTTAGATTTTGAATTGTTATATGCCTAAGGTATTGTTGGCTGTTTATTAGTTGAAAATTTTGAATTACGAAATGAACCTGCGTTCGAATTTGTGGATATATCGAATGAACTGGTTGAAGAATTATTTGGCTGTTTGAAGTCAATATGTTTAGTGGAATTATCCTGATCTAAGATATTTAATTGATTCATTCGTCTATTAACTCCAATTAGTGCATTTTCTTTACATAATTTTTCCATTCGTTCTATATCTCGGCATAAGACAGTTAATTCCTCAATAGACGTAATGTTATTTAAATTTTTGAAACTTAGTCCTCTTAAATAAGTAGGCCACAAATTATGATACAAAAATCGCAATTTTTCATGAGTACTAGGGGTTGGTGTTAACTCTTTAAATAATAACTCCATAGCTGTTCTATAATCCCCAAACGTTTCATACCGCTGCTGTTTTCGGTTACGAATTGCGTCCCTAATATTTTCATTATAGTCGGGATCGGAATACTCCCATCGCAATGCTTCTGAAAAATCTGACCAAGTATTGTAATTTTCTATAAAAGCATCATACCACTGAAGAGAACTACCATCTAACAATAAAAAAATTGATCCTAAAATTTCGTCATCGCAGATTTTCTGAGATTTGGCCATTCGGTTCACTTTGGTGAGAAACTCATTTACATTCTCACCACTTCGGCCTGAAAATTTTAATTTCCAATCCTGAATTGGTACTGGTCTCCAACGTCTACTTTCGAATCTATTTGAATTATCCGTAGTATATTTATTGCCTAAATTCCGTTGAGGATTATAAGTATTAAACTGCTGTTGATTTGAACTCTCGTCAGCTGGTTTTGGAAACATAATATTTGGTTTGAATTTTGAACCGGTTTCATTCTGGTACATATTATATTTTGGTATGGTTCCGAAATTTACCCCTGTATTTGGTAATGCCGAAAACGACACTGGTTGCTGATATGAATAATTATAGTGGTTTGAATTTGACCAAGAAACAGACGTTATGTCTGAAGAACTTGTATTATTGAAAAATGATCTTCCAGCCACAAATGGTCTATAACTTGGGAAAGATTGAGGCATATTTGAACTAAGTTGACTTTGAGAATATAATGGTAAATTTGACTGAAGAGAATGGAAATCATGTATTGGTGTTGGTTGTGAAATCGATACAACTGTACTTAAATTTTTAGGAACTACACTAAAACTGGAAAAACTAGTTGGCAAATTTTGAATTGGTAAATCAATGTTTTTTATGATATCATTTCTAATTATTCTAATCTTTCTCAATACTTTTTGGATTTCTATTTTTTGTTCATCATTTATTTTTGCTCTGGTTAAGCGACCTTCTAAATGTTTTAACACATTTAACATATCCTTTGATGGATCATTTTCGATTTGTTCTAATCTTGTTACAGTGACTTTTAATAAATTTGTAATATCTTCCTCTATCTGCAAGTTTGGAACTAACGTGGGAGATTTTTCTTCTTCATCTAAAAGGGTACTTAATATAAATGAAGGACTTTCGGAATATTGACTAAGATCTACCTGACGAATATCCAATTCGTAGTGAACCTCGTGTTCATTTAACCCGTCTACTTTCATGATTGAAATTATTTAATTATACTACTTTTGAAGTTAAAAACCTTGTTTCTATCACTTATCAAAATTTAAATATTTATGTTGAGCGCCACTGATTTTTTTTTTTTTTTCTTTTTAATTAAGAATTAATATCAGAATAATATATGCAAAAAAAAAAAAATTGTTTTTACAACAACAAAAACACCGAATAAAATACTTGTTCAATCGCAAATGATACTTAAATGATCTATTAGATCAGTGAAAAGGAAAAAAAATATATGTATGTTTATAACTGTATATGTTTATAAAATTTTTAGACAACAATTTAATGTACTTTATATGAAAAAAAATTGAATACGCTAACAATCCTCACTATCACCATCGAATGAATAATAATTTAAAAATAAAAAAAAAATTTTAAATTTTAAATGCAAATAGAAAAAATATAAAATAAAAATTACTTAATTAGAAAAAAAATTTAATATCAAAACGTTAAACTGTTCACCTCGATCTTTTTTCGAGCCCCACGTTGGGCGCCAATTTTGTTACGAAATTTATGTTTTAACAAGGGGGAAAATCTAATTAAAACTTTTTCCTCGTAACCTGGCTTATGTGATATTTTTCGTCCGGCTAAGAACTCAGCGGGGTCGTGGTAGAATTACCAATCGGAGATGAAAATTTAACAAACACAAAAAAAAATATAATTGTTTTCTTATTTATTCTCAATAAAAACAAAATTGAAGCACAACAAATTTAACATGAATAAAAGTCAGTTTAAAAAAAAAAAAATAGAAAAAACTTAAAACATATCAATATAATACATACACATACTACCACTCTATTTTAAAGAGGTAATTTGGCCTTTGTTTTTTCTTTTTTTTCTTAATATTAACACTTAAAAAATAATATAAAAAAACATATCAAAGAAATAAAGCTTAAATAACTATAACTTACATAATACTAAATTATATATATATGTCCTTATTATATAACTTGCTGATGAACGATGATGCGTAGCGAGGAAGTGCGCGTATTGCTGCGGTTTGTTTAATTCATCCTGTTATTGATCACCGTAAATTTATAACTGTTTAATTTGTAATTTGTGTATATTGTTATAAAGATATTGTTTGGTTGGGTCCTAGTTATCCCACGGTATCTAGTTAGTTATTCACCTTTACTCATTAAAACTTTATTTTATTTCTTGTTTTATTTAATATCGGTATCTAGTTAGTTATTCACCTATACTCATTAAAACTTTATTTTATTTCTTGTTTTATTTAATATCGGTATCTAGTTAGTTATTCACCACAATCATTTCTCGTATCGACTGCTCTCGTTGAAACGTTTTCTTGAACTCCCCATATTTCATTTTCGCTCCTCGAAGATCGTCCCATTTTTTCTTTCTTTCCAAGTTCATCAATCTTTATCCTCTATCTCTCTCGCCCTCATCCTAGCCAATCAAAATTCACATTTTTTTTTTTTTTAAATTATTCCTAAATGCTAAATACTAAAACTATATATCTAAGCTATAGAAACACCTATATGTATATATTTATATAGATAGATATTTTGATATTATATACATAATAGGTTGTTGTGATACATAATATTTAAATGGTATTATAATTTTTATTGTTTTATGTTACTATTGCTCATGAAAAACTGTCCTTTAATGGTTTTATTACTCTATTGTTGTTTCTTTTAGTTTTTTTTTTTTTTCTTGGTAAACCCTTAAAATTCTTTTTAAATTTAAATTTCATCAATTCATTTTATTGTTTTATTGCATTTAAAAATAATAATAAAAAAATGTATTTAGTACCACCACAAAACTTACAAAAATAAGAAAAATGAAACGGCCTAAGCAGCAAAAATTTCATTAATTTCAATGTTTACAGCAAAAATTTCATTAAAAATCTTTCGACGAACAACATCAAATATAATAATACTAACTCTATCAACAACAACAACAACATTAGTACATCGTTTATATCAAAAAATTCGTTTGCCCCGCTAATCCAAGAGATCGAGGAAAACGAATCGAGCATTATGTATTGCGATCAAACAAACGGCGATGACGAAAACGAAAAAGGAAATACTTTCGAGATAGTTTAAAAAAAAATCAAGTCAAAAAATATAAACTCAAAAGCGACTACTAACAACAATACGAACAATAATAATAATAATAAAAGTAATAATTCAGCGAGAAAAAACTCTCCCCTAAATAATAATACTAATAATATCAATAATACAATTACAAATAATAATAAAAATAATACAGCAACAACAACGGCGGAGACGAAACCAAAAAATCATAGACGTCCACCACCATTACACATCTTTGGCCAAGACATCAAAAATACGGTGGCTCTAGCCAAAGGTATTAAGGTCGAAAATTTTGAAATTAAACGTGTTAATGCAAACAAACATACCCTAATGACGGACTCATTACAAAATTTTAATTCGTTAAAAACTGTTTTTGACGAAGTTAGTACGAAATTTTATACATATACGCCCAAAGAGCTTAAAACAAAATCACTAGTTTTACGAGGACTAACCGAAAACGAGGACCTGAACGAACTAAAGACGGACATTGAGACAGCAAACGATGAAATACAAATAATTAAAATTTTACAAATGCGTTCCAAAAAACCCGAGCAACTAAAAAAATTATTACCTCTAATATCGTGCAATTTAGTCCTGAAACCCCCCTAAATTTGGTCTACAATATTAAACATCTAAATTATCAAAAAATTGTTTGGCATACCCTAAATAAAACAAATGAAATAATGCAATGCAAAAATTGCCAGCGGTATGGCCATACCGCATCTAATTGCAAATTAGATTTCCGTTGCGTGAAATGCGCAAATGAACATACACCAGGTAAATGCACCATCAACGACGAAGTTGCTAAAGAAAATATTTACTGCATCAATTGCAAAAAATCAGGTCATCCGGCATCGTATAAAGGCTGCCCAATTTATCAACAAATGCTAGTGCGCCTCAAAAAACGCATCGAAGAAAAAAAGAAACAGCAACAGATGGACAAACCGATTCCCAAAATGTTTTCATCGAATAAAGTAAGCAAAGAGAATGGCACTTTTGCTGAAATGATGCAAGGTGGACCCACACAACTACAACAACAAAAACAGCAACAGAAACAACAACACAACGACAACATCCTCCAGACCCTCACTACACGGATTGACAAGATGGCCAAAATCATGGACCAGCAGAGTGAGCAAATTTCGCAATTACTCCAGATTATCGGTCAACTATAAATTATCAAAATTCCACTTCACATATTACACATCTTCAAAATTCGTCAAAATTCAAAATCATCTCGTTGAATGTTAACTCAATCGTTAGCATTCAACGTAGATTAAATCTATTAAAATTTTTGAATACACATCACCCGGACTGCCTTTTAATAAACGAGACCAAATTAAATGAAAAACACAAAATTGAATTTAAAAATTATAATATTATTCGACGCGACCGCATCAACTCAAAACAAGGAGGTGGCACCGCCATTCTCATCAAAACGGGACTCAAATTCAAAACTATCGAACCACATACAATTAGCAATAGGAAAGGAATCGAAATAGCTATCATTAAATTAAACATTAAATTTTCGGCCAATAAAATTTTTCTAATCTCCATCTACTGTACGGGCAATGCTTCTCACATTTCGGACGAACATTTCATCGAGGAATGGAGCAAAATTTTCACCAATCTAAATTTAGACAATCCGAATCATTTTTACATCATAGCAGGAGATTTGAATGCACGCCACACGAATTGGGGAAACGCGCTTAATAATTCTCGAGGAAATCGACTTAATCGGTGGATGACCGAAAATTCTATGGAATACCGAGCAAAATTATTCAAAAGCGAAAAGCCCACTATGATCCGTTCAGGCAATTTTCTTGATTTGGCCATTTTAGACATACGCATCCAAGTTAATCAAAATTCAAAGCACGAAATTTCAACACACCATTATGACAGCGATCACAGAGCCATTGAGATTATGGTACGAGGAGTTGGCGAGTTCGAGAGAGGAACCAACAAAATTGACAACGACGAACAAGACGAACAACAACACTTACGTTATAATTTTACCGGAATTGATTGGCAAAAGTGGACCAAATCATTGAATGACGCACATCGGACAACAACACTACATCTTTCAAATAATAACAACAATATAGAGCAACATTTAATACCCACCGACCGAAATCTAACCAACGATGAAATTAATAAATATATCACACAAATCACTCAATTAATTCTGGGAAATATTAAACAAAATTCTCCGAAACAAAGGCGTTTCAATAATATGATCTGCTACACAAACCCGATCATTGAGAAACTCTAGAAGCATAAATCCTTTTTGATCACCAAAATTAAAACTTTGAAACGAAACTTAGCCTCGAACAATCGAAATCAAAATTATACTTTTGGCAATAACAACAAAATTAACGACTGGAAAGTGGAAATTAAAAGAACGGTCCAACTCATCGAGCAGAATGTCAAAATTCAAATTGAAAAATATTGGTCAGACGTAATGAAGGGAATTCGACCCAGTACAAAAATGTGGTCAGAAATCAAAAAATTAACAAAATACAAAAATAGCAATTGCATAAATGTAAAAATTTTAGAAATTAACAATTCGGACATAAACAATTATAATCGTTTAGACATTGATTGGAGCCAAATTGCGAAAAATGACGAAACCAATAAATTCCAAATTCACAACGAAATTATAAATTTAAACATTATCGGCCAACATATTGAAGATCACACACAAAGAAATAAAAATTTAGGAAATCAAGATCACGAACGAGAAATCAACAAATTAATCAATCCAATCATTGAGAAAAATAAGAACGATAAAGCTGCTCATATCACTAAAACAAAATTTTCGGCAACGAATCGAGCTAGCTCACCAAATCAACCTCAAGACGATCCAAATTATTTTATTACTTTCGATCAACTAACAGCAATATTAAAATTAGCCAATAATAAAAAATCGTTCGGCCCAGACTTAATACCAAATATAATTTTTAAACATCTTCCAAATTCTATCATTGTCGAAATTTGTACATTATTTAATAATCTTTTGAATAATAAGTCGTTTCCCGAGTGTTGGAAAATTGCACGAGTGTTCCCCATTCTGAAAAAAAACAAATCACCAACGGACCCAGAAAGCTATCGTCCCAATAGCTTACTCTCCAATTTCGGCAAACTCTTCGAAATTATAATTTACGAAAAATTAAATGATCACGTTTTGGAACAAAAATTGATACCCGATAACCAGTTTGGTTTCAGACAAGGCCACAACACAATTCACGCCATCACAAAATTAGTCACCGACGTAACACACAATTTAAATTTTAATAATCCGACGGGTGCCGTGATGATTGACATAAAAAAAGCTTTCGAATCGATTTGGCTAGACGGACTCCTCGCAAAATTATATAAAATGAATTTCCCCATCGCAATACTGGAATTATTGTACAATCGAAAATTCATAACAACTACTGGCAGCAAAAAATCATCGGCAAAATTCAAAATTATAAACGGAGTACAACAAGGTTCAATAACGGCTCCATTACTTTTCAATTTATATACGGCAGATCTCATTCGGAACGACGCGCTAAATTCAAAATCTATACAATCATGCGCCTACGCAGATGATATGATTGTTTATAGTTCAAGTTATCTGGTGGGAGATATACAAAAAAATTTACAAACGGCACTAAATTACATTCAAAATTATCTTAATCTTTGGCACATCGAAATTAATACAAACAAATGTGAATCAATACTATTTCGGCGACCATTAAAAAATGCGCATCGTGATCTAAAACGTAATTGGAGAAAGCTTTCGGTCAAAATTTACAACGAACCAATCAAATTATACGAAACCATTAAATATTTAGGCGTGCACATTGACAATATGTGTTATATGGCTGAACACACGACGAAACAATTGGAGAAAGCGAGGTGTGCATTCATGGGAGCGAAGCATCTCTTTTATAGCAAACACATCGATCGCATATTAAACAAAATTATCGCATATAAAACATTAATATGGCCAATTCTTACATATGGATGTCCAGTATGGTACAATCAGGTGCCAAGATATATGGAACGATATCGGGTATTCGAACGCAAATGTCTCAGACATTGTAACGGGATATTTAGAAAAGCCGAGACAAACTTTAAACATTACATATCAAACAGAGTACAGTACGAAAAATTTGACGCAGACCGAATTAACGTACATATCATAAATTTGACACGAAACCACATTAGACGGGCATGTCTAAATTTCGACAATTCTTTAATATACGGACCTTACTACTTGGACACGTTACTAACAAAACTATACGCGACTAAAGGAACGGTACCAGGACCAAATTTATTTATTTATTTCGACCAAATGGGCTACATCCAAAATCAAGATGGCATACCACTTATCTACCATTTTCAACGGCGGCCAAACGAAAAATGGTTAGATGATGAAAAATTTTTAAATCCAGACGAACATATCCGTTTCGATACGACCATGAAAACTTTGAAGGCGAACAAATACGAGCAGAGATGTGGAAAATATTGGTGGCTATCCGACATCCACTACCTGCAGCAGTAACAACAGCAACAAATGATATATCATTAAAAAATATTATGTAGATGTCTATATATGTGTGTATGTCTGTATGTATGTCTACATATGTGTATATATGTGTATATGTATGTATGTATGTATATGTATGTGTATGGGTATGTATATGTATATGTATATGTAAATGTATATGTATGTGTATGTGTGTGTGTATGTATATATATGTATGTATGTATATATGTATATATATATATATATATATATATATATATATATATATATATATATATATATATATATATATATATATATATATATATATATATATATATATATATATGTATATATATATGTATATATATGTGTAGGTATGTGTATGTGCGTATGTATATATATGTGTATGTATATGTATATATATATATGTATGTGTATGTGTATTAATATGTGTATATAGATGTGTATATATGTATATATGTGTATGTATATGTATATGTATATATGTATATATATATGTATGTATATATTTATATATATATATATATATGTATATATATATGTAACTGATTATCTTATTTATTAATTTGTAATTTTAATGTTATAACAAATTGTTAATATTAAAGGTATGTATGTGTGTGTGAATGTGTACAGGTACGTGTGTGTATGAATGCCCCCCCTCCTTGTATATATTCCTTTTTTAAGTCACAAAATTGAGTTGATATTGATTTAAATTTTTGTAACATTTTATTTACATCAATACTATATACACTTTTTAATTTTATATAAAGTTTTGTTTTATATATATATGTATGTATGTATGTATGTATGTGTATATATGTGTATATATGTATGTATGTGTATATGTATGTGTGTATGTATATGTATATATATATATATGTATGTGTATGTGTATATATATATATATATATATATATATATATATATATATATATTTATATATATATATATATATATATATATATATATATATATATATATATATATATCATTTTGTAAATTCAAATTCTTTTTGAATTATATACAAAAACATAATTAAGTTTAGATAATTGATGAACCTGAGTTCCCATTTTTAGGGACAGTGGTCATTTTATTTTTATATCATAGTTTTTGGATGGCCTTTTATCACTCCAACATCCTATTAAAATAAAATTATAATTAGTCTAAGACACAATTGTATAAAAATGTTTTCAATAAATGGATTTATTTGTTAAAAAAAAAAAAAAAACGAAAGTAAATAAAAGTTATACTAATTCGTACTGCAGGGGAAATGTTGGTATTTGTACATTTGTGTTGGTTTTATTTTATTTTATTGAATTTAGCATAAAGGCAAAACCAACACTATTGTATATTATACAAGCCATGAAGCTTGGCTAAGTAAAACATATTATGACTACTATTTGGCTATGGGTTAGTAAATTTGACTTCAGTAAAAATCGAAACAAAAAATTATATTTCGCACTGTCCATACTCCTCTAAATTCAAAGTACATAACATTTCTACAAAAAAAAAAACGAAACAAAAATTATATTTTGCACTGTCCATTCTGCTCTAAATTCATAGTATATAGTATAGTATATAATGAAGTAAATAATAATAACAATACTTCTCTCTCGTTAAATAATAAATTTGTTTTTTGCTTTGTCATAAAGAGCGCAACATACTGTTGTTCCATCATTCGTATTCATTTTTTATTTTCATCAAAGCATATAATAAAAGTATATACAAATTATACTACGTCACAACACTAATACTTAGGTATAGTAGTCACTTTTTGGCATAAGTATCGCAACTTCATGGCTTGTATATACATTTGTGTTGGTTTTGATAAAGGAAATATATTTAATTTGTTGTTTTTGGTCAATTTTGGTGTATTTTGTGTTCTTTGTTGGAACATTTTTTAATATAATATAATATATCTGGATGGTTCTGAATATCTCCCATGTATTTGAAATCTGAATACATAGGTCCCGTTTGTTTAACTCGCGTTTTATTTTTGTAAATACATCTACATATTATTATATTTGTGTACAAAACCCTCTTTACTACAAGCCGTCTTGTAACTTTCGTTGACACATATTGTCATGTATTTTTAAAATGTATTAGTGAAAATATATACTTTAGATGTATTAGTTACTATCAAAATTCCATATAAAAAAAAATATAAAAAAATTGTAAACGCATGCGCATTATTTGATTTAATTGTTTATGTCTTTTACCAAAACCAACACTATTGTATATTATACAAGCCATGAAGCTTGGCTAAGTAAAACATATTATGACTACTATTTGGTGTATGTGTTAGTGAATTTGACTACAGTAAAAATCGAAACAAAAATTATATTTCGCACTGTCCATACTCCTCTAAATTCAAAGTACATAACATTTCTACAAAAAAAACGAAACAAAAATTATATTTTGCGACTGTCCACACTGCTCTAAATTATTAGTATATAGTATAGTATATAATGAAGTAAATAATAATAACAATACTTCTCTCTCTCGTTAAATAATAAATTTGTTTTTTGCTTTGTCTTAAAGAACGCAACATACTGTTGTTCCATCATTCGTATTCATTTTTTGTTTACATCAAAGCATATAATAAAAGTATATACCAATTATACTACGTCACAACACTAATACTTAGGTATAGTAGTCACTTTTTGGCATGAGTATCGCAACTTCATGGCTTGTATATACATTTGTGTTGGTTTTGCTTTTACACAATATTCGCTCATATCCCGACACGATTTTCTACTTACAATACAATCAAAGTATATATTTTTGTATAGCATGAGTATGCAAACAATATGGCTTGTAGTAAAGAGGGTTTTGTTTGTGTATCAATGAATTTTGTATAAATTTTTATATATATATGTACGGGTTATATTTGGATCTAATGTAGGAGAGTGTTTTCGGTATTGGAAATTTGATTTTTCGGTATTGAAAATGTTTTTTTTCCATACCTGTGTTGTTGTAATAGAGTGATCGGTTTTTCATGTGAGTTTTTATTGTTGAATTTGGTATTTTTCGTTTGCGGGGGAAAGTGGATGCGTGTTTGGTTTTTGTATTGATTATTAATTTGGAGTGTGATATGATCGTTGTTTCTTATTGGAGTTGTAAAGATTGGTTTTTGTTGTGTTGTTGGGCTATCTACATTCGGGAGGATTTAGTTTTGAGATGTTATGTTGTTGGTTTTATTATTAATTTATATTTATTGGATTTCTTATTATATTTGACTTCAATGAATCGGTTGGTTTCTTGATTGTTTCCTTGTTTGTAGAGGTGTAATAGTGGGGGTTCTTGCTCACGAGGCTGTATCAATGGTATAGGCTGCTTCGGCTGGCCTCACGGTGCCCCGTGGTCCGATCGGACCAATTTTCGAACACTTTTTCGAGTATATGGGGTCGTATCTCGGCGATGACATCACGAATGTTGGCCTTCATATGCTCAATTGTCTCTGGTTTGTCGGCATAACACTTGTCTTTAACGGCGCCCCACAGAAAATAGTTCAATGGCGTTAAATCGCAGCTTCTTGCCGGCCAATTGACATCACCATTTCTGCTAATTAAACGGCCATCAAACGTTTGACGCAATAAATCGAGATGTGTGGCAAGTTGCACCACCCGATTGAAACCAAACATCATTCACATCAATACCACGAAGAGCGGTCGCAAAAAATCGGTTATCGGTAATGGTTGCGCCGTCCTTATTTTCAAAGAAATATGGGCCAATGATGCCTCCGCTCAACAAGCCTCACCAAACAGTCACTTATAATGAGTGCATTGGCTTCTGTAAGACCACGTGTGGGTTTTCTGAGCCCCAAAATTCGGCAATTTTGCTTATTAACGTACCCACCAAGATGAAAATGAGCTTCAAAGAGTGCTCGAGGGTTGGTCCGATCGAGATCGAGTGGCGTGCTGTGGGGCCAGCCGCGGCGGCCGAATGAGTGAAATAATGTTCCGTCTCTGATCGGATCGGTTGTACTTCGCGGCAGGGGTATAGATTTGGCAAGATTTCGAACCGTTTTTGTTTTGTTGCATTTTTGGGTTTAAACTTTTAAATGGCCCACCCGTTATGTATCGTACGTACTTGTGTGTTCATTTGGTGGTGTCTCACTAGTGCGATTTGTGTTTTTCAGTGTAATTGCGGCTTGGCTGACGGGCTTTCATTGATTGGTGGCCGATTTTTGGTCGACTTGCATTTGAGTTTGAATGGACTGATTGTACTTTTAATCAGATAGGTATGATGTGTTATGTGTTAAAACACACGTTTTCTTTCGGACGGTTGTAGTCGGTGTTGGTTAGGAGATTTCGTTGGTGATTCCAGGTTGGATTGGTGTTTTGGATTTTGTTCAGAGGGGTGTTCCCCGCAGGTTGAGGTAAGGTGGTTGTGTGAATGGGTGAATCCGGACATTTATGCATGTGTGAGGGCTTCTAAATAGAAACATAACGGCCCAATTAATGGTTCCGCATCCATTGAGGGTGATCTTAAGAGCTGTGGTATTGCGTGAGGTGAGGTGTTAGTGGTCTTGTTTGTGTTCGAGATAATCGGTCTGTGTGAGGATAGTTTATTGGATTTCTTGGTTAAGGGTTGAATTTTTGGGATCTTGCTGGTACTCTTGGAGGTGGTGGTTGCGGATGGTTTGGAGTTGTGTTTTTTGGGCCGTGCGATCGTTGGATTCGGATGTGTGCGTTTGAACATGTGCATAGGTGTTCTTGTATTTGTGTGTATGTGCCTGCTCGGGCCGTTGCATGTGTGTGGTTGTGTTGGAGTGATACGTTTTCTTTCATTATTGTTTGTTTTGTGTGAGGGTGCAGTGGGAGTTGTTCCGATGTGGCTTGATACTGCAGACAGCTTGGTACTGCAGTGCAATCCAGTCTGGTTTTGGAGGTGGGTGTGTATTGGTGTTGCGTATGGGTGGTAAGGTTTGATTTTGTCAGTATATTATACCTGTTACGCGGATGCCCTACTTTGTTGTATTGTTGTCTGGTTGTATTGTTGTATTGCTGCGTCATTTCATTGTTGTTAATTTTAGAATTTGTATGTAGTATTGTTATATTATTTTGTTATTGTGCTTCAGTATTGTTATATTTTTGTGTATTATATGTTTTTATATTAGATAAATTGCTGAATTTCTGTATTTTTGTATTATCATATTATTATATAATTGTGTGGTTATCTTGTTATATTGAAGTAAACAAGAAATATACATTTGGTGGTTGTTGGCAATAGTTCGCTTTTGGACCACAAGAGAAGTATGTATTTTTTGATTTTCACGGTTTCAGTATAAAATAGAACGGATGATGCGTTTTGTTTCGATTTGTATATTGCCCAAACGCAGAAAAGTGTGAATGAGCAACAAATGTGGAGAGTCGCCCGGTTTCACTTTCATTGTCCGCTGCATGGAATGTGGAGTTGTGTTCTGTTGTTGCATGAGGAGTGGAGTCACAGAGTATGGGTAGTTGGAATGTGGATGACAGGATGGTCAATGGGATTGAATGATTTTGTTGCATAGCATAGTTGCAGTGTTGTTGAGGTTGTTGTTATTTTTGTTTAAGTTGGTGGGGTCTCTATGGGATTGGGATCGAGTATTTGTGGTCAGTCTATAGTTGCTTGACCCAAATCTTTGGGAGGTTTGATTGTAAATTTGCTTTTGTAGACTGGAGCATTGTCTTACTGTAGTGGGAGGTCTGTTCTTGTCAATTTTCACCCGGAAGATATTGCATATTTATTAAGGGCCTCCAAATATGTGCTTGAAGTAACTTTTCCCAGCAGCATTGTGAGATCTTCTGTGCCATTATAGCCAAAACACCCCAAACCATTACTTCACCTTCTCCGCTGTGCCGAGTTGGCATTGTTATGTTACGAAAGTCTCTTTATTGAGGTGTCGAATAAAAATATTTTTTACGGAGCTTCCATCTAAAGAAAAGAACGATTCGCTGTTTCATAATATTATCCGCCAGAACTTGGCAGGTTTCGCTAAATAGGTACGAGCAAAGTTTATTTGGTTTTTTATTCTTCTGGCTTATAAATGACTTCTTTTTATATTCGCTTCACAAAGCCAGCTGTCTACAGTTTTGAGACTAATTTTTATTTCTCTTACATACTGATTATCTCACTTAGAACAGATTTCCCTGTACTCAGAGGGTCTCTCTTCAAGCAGAGTCTTCCTTTTGAGGCATTGTATTTCTTTTACGCTCCCTTACTTTAGGCACTTTAGGATTTTGGATTTTCAAATTTGGTACATCACCAAATTTATGTGGCAGTTTGTATCTGTATTATTACAACTATATTATTATATTATTTTATTATATTATAAGGTAAATTTATATTTATAAGGTATATCAATTAGATTTTCGGTGATTATATGACGTATTTGTCGTAAAGCGGTTAATTCAATTGATTTTTAATGTTTAATCAAATTTTAACAAATCTAATTTATATTATTTTATAATTTTTATAATTTCTTATTTTTATAAATGTAAAAAATTAATTAATTGTAAATTTCAGGAAAAACTAAACCAATTTATTATAGCATATGGCTTGTAGTAATTATATTATTTATGTTATTATATTAATAATTAATTAATTTGTAATTTCAGATTAAAAATTAATCCTATTTCTTACAGCCTATGGCTAAGAGCAATTAGTTCATTAATAGATTTTGTTTTCAGGAAACCTCTGCAGATTACAGATGTATGGTGGCACACTGTAATTGCTGATAAGACATGTGTAACCCAAGGACTCGATTGTATTATCGTATGTAGAATTTTTGTTGTCACTGTATAGAGATACAATATCAAAGTCCTATATTCCAAAATTAATTACCGTCTGCAGGTTCTGCACAAGTTTTTCCTTTTGGCTACAGCTGCTGGTAATATGTAAATATGTAATTTGATATCCAGGAAAGATGAATTTTCAAATTTCACGTAGAGTTATCGCCAATGTCACAGTTGTTTTTTATTTATTCACAAAATAAAATTTCTCAGCAAGTATAATTTTCACAGTTTATATTTTTATTTTAAATTATACTTTTCTTTTGTTTATTTGAAAATGGATGTTCACAGTGTAAGAGTTATTAACATTCTGGTTTTTTTATTGACAATTACAAATATTTATATTAGTGTTACGGTCCCGAAGTTAAAGCGACTAATTTCGATACGATTTCGAAACAGGTTTTGTATCCGTTATTCTTGTCTGTTTGTTCTTTTCTGTTTATTTTTGTTTTTATAGAAATGTCAAATTCTTCAAAACAAACAAACATTCTTGAAGAGAATGAAATTCTCGATGGTAAACTATTTTATATAATACTAATAGCTAATTATAATAATAATAAATCCATAATCTTTTTCTTTCATATAAATAGGAAATTTGCTATATGAAATATAAAGGTAAGTTACACAAATTTCTAATTAATTAAGAACAACTAATTTCTATATATTCTATTTTCAGACGTACAATATTTATAATATGGTAGATTCTGGTAATACACGTATCAGCTGTTGATAAGTTTTTTAGATAGGTTTAATTTCAATTTGGTTATACGTATATGATTCTTTCTTATTTTTCCTCTTTTTATTTTACTGATCGTCGTTGACATACTCCGCCCCGTTGACGATCTCATCGTCAACTTATAGGTAATCTACATAATTTTGTTACTGGACGTTGCAACGTAGACGTAGCTGTTTTTAACGTTACAGCTCTCACCATACCATCAGCTCCAGGATGAACTTGTATAATACGACCTAATGGCCATTTACATACCGGAGTATTTTCTTCCTTCATCAATATTATATCGCCAATTTTTATATTGTCTTGTATTTTTTGCCATTTTTGACGTTGTTGTAGGTTATTTAGATATTCCAAATAATATCTATTCCAAAAAATTTGTACCCTTCGCTGTATTGTTTGCCATCTGGATAACCGATTGTTTCTTGTATTGATGTCTACTTCTGGAACTGATGATGCATATGTTCCGATTAAAAAATGCGCCGGAGTCAATACCTCATAATTATCATATGCTGACGATGCATACAGTGGCCTCGAATTTAATATGTTTTCGATTTGACAGAGTATACATCTCTTCAAACGTAATGCTGATGTTATGAGTAGCTTTAAGAAGATGTTTTTTGACTGATGTTACGGCCGCCTCCCACAACCCGCCAAAGTGAGGTGACATTGGTGGAATAAAATGCCATTCTATAGCATTTCGACTTAAATATTCTGCAATTATATAATTTTTATTAATATCTTTTATTAACTTACACGCTTGTTCAAGAATGCGCTTTGCCCCAACAAAATTAGAACCATTATCAGTATAGACTCGTTTTGGTACTCCTCTTCTGGCAGCAAAGCGTTTAAGCGCAGCCAAGAAAGCTTCGCTGGTTAAATCAGTGACACCTTCAATATGAATCGCCTTCACAGATAGACATACGAATATACATATGTATCCCTTAGTTAAATTGGTTTGTCCCCTCCCCTTTCTCGATATTATGTGTATTGGCCCCGCAAAGTCAATGCCACAGTTTTCAAATAGTCTAGTCGCCGTGACCCTCTCGGGCGGCAAATTCCCCATCATCTGGGTGGTTAACTTCGCCGCGTATCTCGTACAAATCACACATTTTTTTAAATTCCCTTTATTCTGCTTCGTCCGTTGATTATCCAATACTTCTGTCTTATAAAGCTCGAAGTAAGCGTTGGCCCTGCGTGCAATTTGGATAAATGGACATCCCACACAACTTTGTTTGCAAATATATGTCGCTGTGAAAGTATTATGGGATGTTTGCTGTCATAGTCACAATTTTGTAATCTTCCGCCCACTCTTAGAATGCCCTCTCCATCAACGAAAGGAGCTAATGATAAAAGTCTCGAACCATTGCTTACTCTTTTGTTTCGCTGTATATTTTGTATATCTTTTTCTAAATCTGCTCGCTGTGCCCATATAATGCACTTTAGTTGGGCGTTTTTGATCTCAGTTGCTGTCAACTGCGTGCTTATTCTCAGTTGTGGTTGTTTGAGTGCATTTACGAATCTCAAAACGTATGCAACTATTCTAAAGATTTTTTGAAGTCTAAATTCACCTTCAAAAAGTTCTTCTATCCAAGAATCATCTTGTATATTGCATTCAATGTGTAGCGCAACTGATGACGTTACTGTTCGATTGGCTATAAAAGTTTTCCAACGCACTGGATACGTAGAGAGCCAAGCCAATACGATTTCCGAGTCGGTCCACGCAAAATATTCTGCATCCCTATTTAGCGTCTGTTTGAGTTTTGACATTAATTTTGTTAGTAGTTGAGCAGCACATAGTTCTAGTCGCGGCAATGAAACCTTCTTAATTGGAGCCACTTTTGTTTTTGAGGTCAATAGATGCGTAGTGATGCTTGCATCTTCGTTAATTGTTCTGCCATATATTACTGCGCAGTAAGCTAGTTCGCTTGCATCCGCAAATCCGTGTATTTGTAGCTCTTCTCGCTGATTGGTGAATCTCGGTATTGATATGTTTTCCAAACACACAAAATTATTTCGAATTTTGACGTATTCCTCTTCAATCTCATTTGGTAATTTGTCATCCCAATCTAATTTTAGGAGCCATAGCTTCTGAAATAATATTTTAATTAAAATAATAGATGGTGAAACGAACCCGAGAGGATCAAATAAACGGGAGGCTTCGGAAATAATCTTTCGTTTGGTGATCGCCCCTTCTCTTTCTGGCTGTATTTTGAAAGTAAAGATATCATTTACTGGATGCCATTGCAGCTCAAGAGTTTTGATTGTGGATGTTTCCTCACAACCCATATCACTCACCGGTACTTCTTCGATTGCATCACATAACCAGCTTACATTTGACTTCCACTGTCTTAGACAAAACCCACCTGTCCTTAATGTACGTATCATTTTTTCCTTTAATGTAGCAGCTTGCTCGTCATCATCACTTCCAGTTAATAAATCATCGACATAAAAGTCACTGAGTATACACCGCTTAATTTGTTCATCTTCTGTGTCCATGGCAATTTGTTGCATTGCCCTAATGGCAAGAAAAGCTGATGATGCGAGTCCAAAAGTGACCCTAGTAAGCTGGTAACTCTTCAATGTATCAACTGGCTGTTCTCGCCATAAAATTGTTTGATATTTTTGATGTTCTTTTGATATTAAAACCTGCCGATACATCTTCTCTATATCGGCAACCAATGCAACTTTGTTGGTTCTAAATTTAATTAAGATCTCCCATAGCGTTGGCTGTATTGTTGGACCTACCATTAATTTGTCGTTCAAGGAGACACCATTACTCGTCTTACTAGATCCATCGAATACAATTCGAACCTTTGTTGTACTGCTGCTTTCCTTCGTCACGGCATGATGAGGCAAATAATAATTTTCACTGTGTTTATAATTCGCCGGTACCTCAAACATGTGCCCCAGGTTAACATACTCCCACATTTGATCTATATATGCCTCACGTAGCTTTTCGTTAACTGTCAATTTACGCTCTAGTGACCTGAATCTAGTAGTCGCGGCTTGTAAAGAATAACCCAATTCGTCTGGATTCTCTTTGAATGGTAGATTCACTATGTATCTTCCATCAGATGTTCTTTTATGAGTATTCACAAAAATATTTTCACATTCCATTTCTTCTGGCGTGAATTTATTGACGTTGTAGGATGCGTCCTCAATCTCCCAACATTTCTTTAATGTTTCTTCCAATCTAGTGTTGTCACTTACAAATGTGGTGAACGCTTTAATTTCGTCATTAACCACTGATTGTGGTTGTCCTGAAACTATCCATCCAAAAATAGTTTCATTTAAAATTAGTGATTCGTATCGCTTTTGATTATTTTTTATAATTTCAAAAAACTTATCAGCTCCGATCAACAAGTCAATGCGAGATGGAATATTGAATTGTGGATCAGCCAAATTACACGATGCAGTAAAATCTGTGTTATCAAGGTATATTTTTGTCTTTGGAATTTGCGCAGGCAAATGTTTTATTATAAGCACCTCTAGTGTTACCTTTTCGTTGTGGTCATGTAATGATTGTAATGTTACCGTTGATTTGCCTCTTGCTGTTATATTTCCTGAGGTCAATCCTGTGATATGGACGTTCGCCTTTTGACGCGTTAATTGTAACTTCTGAGCGCAGTTTTCCGACATAAATGATGATTCGGAACCGGAATCCAACAAAACTCTACATTGTTGCGTTTGTCCATATTTATCTTTGATTAATACTTGTGCCGTTGGTAAAATAGCTTGGTGTAAATTCCTGGACTGGTTTCTAGATTTCATAGTGACAAACACGTTAGATTCTGTTGCCTTTTCGTGTTCCGATGTCGTTGTTTCGTTTCGATCATCATCGTTTATCTCTATCTTTGAGTCAGGGTGTAAAGTTAAATGATGCTTTCTTCTGCAAATTCGGCATACATATTTTGATCGACAAACCACAGCTTGGTGTGTTGAGGATAGGCAATTGAAGCAAAGTTTTTTGTTCACAATGAATTCTTTGCGTTCAATATTCGATAATTTAAGATAAACATTACACTGACCTAAATAATGCACACCTGAGCACATTGGACATCCACCTCGTGCTGTAGATTGTGATGTCATTGCATCGATCCTTTTGGATGTTGGCGCCTTTTTCCTTTGAGTGTAGTTAATACATTCTAACGCGTCGCTTCTTTTGTTGAGAAATTCGATGAACATGTTAAGAGATGGAAAATCTTGACCAGCTGAAGCATGAGCCCAAGCTTCTTTAGATTCCGCATCCAGTTTATGCGTCAAAATATAAATTAGCCATATATCTCTTTTTTCAGCATGCTCTCCCAGAACATGTAAACCGCGAATGACTTCGTCGGATACCTCCGTTAGATGTCGAAGACCCTTTGCAGAGCTCTGTTGCAATATCGGTTGTTCCATAAACTGTTTAACTAAATTATAAATAACATGTTTTGGTTTGTTGTACCTTGCCTTTACCTTTTCCCAAGCTTCCTTATAATTTGATTCCGTTACGCTTAAATGTTTAATCAAATTATAGGCTTGCGTATTCACCGTTTCAAAACTCATTTCACTTTGATATAAGATTTGTTTTGTTTGAAAATATATCGTTTCAATCTTATTAACTATCTCTAATTGAGCGTCATTGAATTTTCCGCTAAGTGACCTTTCGATACCTTGCAGTTCATTCCATTCGTCATTCGACATTGCTAAGCACATTTTTATGTCACCTATATGAACATCATAATCGAATGCACTGGCTTGAGCATTAACGGATTCTAGATTCTTCAGAATGCGTTTTAGTGCTCGAAGGTCCGCCATTTTAAATCTCAAATTTTAATCACAAAAAATCACACTGGATATGATGCGAATAATATCACGTGGTTTAATGACCACCAATTAAATATTATGTAATTATATTTAGGTAAAGTAAATTGTTATTTTTATGATTTACTCACACTGTTTTAATTGATATAATCGTAAACAAATCCGGCTCGAAGGATCATGTGTAACCCAAGGACTCGATTGTATTATCGTATGTAGAATTTTTGTTGTCACTGTATAGAGATACAATATCAAAGTCCTATATTCCAAAATTAATTACCGTCTGCAGGTTCTGCACAAGTTTTTCCTTTTGGCTACAGCTGCTGGTAATATGTATATAATTTGATATCCAGGAAAGATGAATTTTCAAATTTCACGTAGAGTTATCGCCAATGTCACAGTTGTTTTTTATTTCATTCACAAAATAAAATTTCTCAGCAAGTATAATTTTCACTGTTTATATTTTTATTTTAAATTATACTTTTCTTTTGTTTATTTGAAAATGGATGTTCACAGTGTAAGAGTTATTAACATTCTGTTTTTTTTATTGACAATTACAAATATTTATATTAGTGTTACGGTCCCGAAGTTAAAGCGACTAATTTCGATACGATTTCGAAACAGGTTTTGTATCCGTTATTCTTGTCTGTTTGTTCTTTTCTGTTTATTTTTGTTTTTATGGAAATGTCAAATTCTTCAAAACAAACAAACATTCTTGAAGAGAATGAAATTCTCGATGGTAAACTATTTTATATAATACTAATAGCTAATTATAATAATAATAAATCCATAATCTTTTTCTTTCATATAAATAGGAAATTTGCTATATGAAATATAAAGGTAAGTTACACAAATTTCTAGTTAATTAAGAACAACTAATTTCTATATATTCTATTTTCAGACGTACAATATTTATAATATGGTAGATTCTGGTAATACACGTATCAGCTGGTGATAAGTTTTTTAGATAAGTTTAATTTCAATTTGGTTATACGTATATGATTCTTTGTTATTTTTCCTCTTTTTATTTTAGTGATCGTCGTTGACAGATGGCAGAATGCAGAGCAGTACAACAAAAATGTGATTGTCTTACACTAACAGTAGTTTGAATATTGGCCACCGGGAAAACGGACCAATTATGTCATAACTAACATACTTTTCCTTTCCCTAATCCACAAAAATTTACTAACTATTGGCCGCCAAGGTGTCTGTAACCGGGTCGATCTCAATAATTTAACTAGTATCCTTCCATATCCTTCCAAGTATATGTAAGAACGGGTGTACTGTGGGCCCGGCGCTTTCCGGGATATCCTGCTTAATGCTTGGCAGTACATTCAAAATAAATCAATCAATCAATTTTATGAAATCCGGATTTGTAGCAAGATTTTTTCAACACCATCAAAAAAATAAATGTAAACAATAACAATAATAAAAATTCGTGCTATTTGTGTTTAGATCTGTAATTTAATTTTAATATACAACAAAAAAAACTTTAGAAATGGCGCCGTCGTCTATTATAAAAATTGTCATTTTAATTTTAATACACATCAACAAAACAAGAAAAATTCAAATAAATCACCACTACAATGACAAAACAAGATCATATCTTTTCACAATTTTCATTGGAGACAAAACTCAGATTTTTTTTACAAAATCCAATGAAAATTGACATTAGTATACGCACAAAATTTTTCGGTATAGAAATACATAGTAATAAGAGTATTTTCCACGATAAAACATATTTTATATGCACGAAAAACGTGAAATAAAAAATATAAATTTAACTTTTGTACGAGTGAGACGGACAACTTTAACTGCACGCTGTGCATACAAAATTATTTTGTATTTTTTTCGTTCTGTCGCCATAATTATGGCAGCAAAACGAAAAAATATAAAATTGGAATACTTTTTTTGGTTGAAAATTGCTGCAAAACATGCACATAAAAATTGTGTTTGGACGAGAAAATATTTCTCGCACACATACATAAAATTTTTTTGTTTATTTTTTTTATAGCTAAATCCATTTTATATTTATTTTCAGTGTGGTAACAACTAAAATTTTGAGGTTAAAAAATTAAATAAAATTTTGATATTATTGAAATATTTTGATAATAGTGTCGTAATAAATTTTAAAAAAAATTATAAAATATTATCGGATCAATTTTTCGAATCTATAAATAAATATTCATTTAAATAGGACAATCTCATAATAAAACAAAAAAAAGACAATTTATTTTGGAGATGTGCCAAAACCAACACAAATGTATATACAAGCCAGAAATTGCGATACTAATGCCAAAAAGTGACTACTATACCTAAGTATTAGTGTTGTGACGTAGTATAATTTGTATATACTTTTATTATATGCTTTGATGTAAATAAAAAATGAATACAAATTATGCGACAACAGGGCCCGTATTCTTGAATTTTGATCGAAAAAATTCACCCGTGAATTTTTTCGTCTAAAAAATCCACTGAAAATTTCACGCATATGCAAAGACGTATTCTTGAATTCAGGTGAATTTTATATTCCCCTTTCTCCTTGAATTTTGATCGAAAAAATTCACCCGTGAATTTTTTCGTCTAAAAAATCCACTGAAAATTTCACGCATATGCAAAGACGTATTCTTGAATTCAGGTGAATTTTATATTCCCCTTTCTCCAATTCTTACTAACTTCACACGGTGGTAAATAAATTTATATCCAAATTCAAATAAATTTACAACAAAATTTATGTTTTGTTTAAGTTTATTTTTATAAATTGAGAAAAATAGTGTTTTGGTTTTTGTTAGTGAATAATATTAATTAAATTTAATTAATTAATTGAACTCCGAATAGTTTTATCTTGTTCTGCTATATACAACAAGCAAAAGAAATAAATTAGACGGTTTATAAAAGAACGCCTAAATTGCTTTGAATTGTAAGATAAAAAGTTTTTAAAGATTAAATTTAGATTAAATAAAAGTATGGTTGATGGGCTAATTAATTCAATAGAACCTCATTTACCAGATTGTTTGAGAACCAGTGCTTTAAGTTTGAAGGAAAAACTAAGTCTATGCTCTAAGAAAACTCAAAAGAAAAATCAAACTTATTTTGAAAATCACTTACCAAATAAAATAGGTAATCGCATCTTTAAGATTTTTTGCTGTTGAGAGTTACCAACAGGACGTAGGACTAAATTTTAATGTATCAGTCTACTATCAGTCAGGACAGTATAAATGACGTCATAAATACTGGTCATGTTAGTGGATTTAGCGCATTACATAACATGTGCATTGAAAAAATGGAGTAGACAACGTTTCATCTGAACAAAATGATGGTTTGTTGGACAGAATGTTTACTTATGACGAAAATGGACACTACAAATTAACCAGCAGTACTACAACGAAGAATTCTCTTTTGAATGCAGGTAGAAGGATACAACAAAACATTGTGAGTCGATATTTTACGAATTAAAACATCGAGATCTCTACTAAAACAATAGTTTATGAAACGAGTTAAGTAAAAAATACTAATGATGGAAATTTAATTTCTAATATGTTTATTATGAAAAAAATATAAAAAATAATTATCAATACAATAAAATGAAAATTATATAACACGTAAACAATAGTATTTTTATTATTTATGAATGATTATTTTCAATTTTGGATACTATTAAAACTATTATTAAATTAAATAACGTTTTTATTTTACACGGTAAAAACAAAGAACATAAACACTTTGAATATATTAGAAAGAATGACAGATAAACGATTTTTACTGTAGTCAAATTCACTAACACATAGCCAAATAGTAGTCATAATATGTTTTATTTAACCAAGCTTCATGGCTTGTATAATTATACAATAGTGTTGGTTTTGGATGTGCACACATATTTTTGATTTTTTTAGGTTATTTAGGGAAGGCGTCAACTTTCATAAACTATAAAATTTAACTATAAAATTTAGCTACAAAAAAAACTGTTGTCTTCGTCACTCAAGTGTAATTTAACACTATCTTTCCTGTTTTGGTTTTGCTGCAGATTTTAATGTTTGGCTGCAGAAAAAATATGTTTCATCGTGGAAAAACACCATAATTATGCATACATCAAAACAATAATCAGTGTAGTACCGACAAAACCCTCTTTACTACAAGCCGTATTGTTTGCATACTCATGCTATACAAAAATATATACTTTGATTGTATTGTAAGTAGAAAATCGTGTCGGGATATGATAGCGAATATTGTGTAAAAGAAATAAACAATAAAATCAAATAATGCGCATGCGTTCACAATTTTTTTTAATTTTTTTTTTTTTAATTTTTATATGGAGTTTTGATATTTACTAATACATCTTAAGTATATATTTTCACTAATACATTTTAAAAATCCATGATGATATATGTCAAAGAAAGTTACAAGACGGCTTGTAGTAAAGAGGGTTTTGAGTACCGAGCAATACTTAAATATCAATAATACTTTGATACATATACCGGTATCAAGTATCGTATATAAAGTGTTCGTAACAGGAATGACATTTTAGTTATCCGGCAGTAAAAAAAAATAAAGAAAACAACGACATTATAATTTGGATTTGGTTCAAATATGCTCGTCATTTAACGATATGTTTCATTGCGGCCTTAACAAAATGTACTGCTGAACCACTGCTCAGATCGCTGTATTAGAAGCGTCAACCATGATATGGACAGAAGTGCTGATGATGATGGATGAATCGACTAGTGTCCGTAAGTTTGTTTTTGCAGTTATCTAACGCTTCAATTGCTGCTGTCGACCACTAAATTCGAACGCGTTTGTTCTTAAATCTTAACATAGTCTTTTAGGTAGTATTTTAGTAATGCCTGATTGACAGTAGCACCAGAAATGAAGCGTCGATAAAGGTTTATCAAGCCTAAAAAACGTTACAGTTGTTTTACAGTCATTGGTCATTTAAATTTTTTGATGACTTAAACCCGTTCTTGTTCAGTAACCAAGTGGCCTTACTATTAAGCCGTGTTCTTTTAATTAAGCGAAGATAATTTTGATGCGTTCGAGATATTCGTCATATTCGCAAGTCGTCAAAATATACAAACAGAAGTCCTGTCCTCGTAAAACTGTATGCATAAGAAGTTGGAACGACATTCATAAAACCGAAAGTCATTCTATAAAATTTGAAAAGTCCCAAAGGTGTCGAAATCTCAGTTTTCGGAATGTGTGTCGGTTCTACAGGGATATGATATGATAGGCCTGGACAATGTATGTCGCCATGAAAATGTTGCAGCCCCCGAGACGCTGAGTAGAATCCTGGAGATGTAAAATCGCATACCGATCTAGAATCGTTAATCATAGTTGAAAATTATGTAATAACGTTGGATTCTCTCGGGTTTATCGGACACCTATCAATCCCTGATAAAGGGAGAGCATTATTGAAGGAGTGTACCGGATGTATACAAAGATGTTAACGGTTCTGTGAGCTTTTGTGTTTATATAGCATTCAGCAACCCGGTGTTTCTCAGAAAATCTACGCCAATAGGTAATGGAACGTCAGCAACTATGAACTCCCAGGAGAATTCGCGTCGTAGTCCAATATCTAGTCTTAAAATTTTACTGCCGAAAGCGTTTACCTAAGAGCCGTTCACTGAAAACAAATAGAATGATAGATGGACCCTTAGCTTATAGACAAAGCGAGCTGGTAAGACCGAGACATCTGCGCCTATATCTATCAAAAAGTGAATTTGTAAATGAATTTCGAAAATTAAAAGACGGCTGGATTTGGATAAGTCATTTCATGCCACCAGCTGCGAATGATTTACTGATTATTTAAAACACTAGAAAATATTAACCATGTTAACCTCAAACACTTGAATTGGTTTATATGGTTACGTATTCATATCACGTAGGGGTCACCAAATTGTATGTTTGTTTCCATTTATAATTTTATGTTCTGAGTAAAGCGATAATTTCCTGCCATTCCATTACAAAGCACAATATAGTTGGCTATAAGGAATACTATTTGCATGGTAAATCACTGATGATATTAAACCATTTAAATGAGAAACCTATATTATTAGTAGTACAAGTTTATTTTTATTTATTGTAAGTATTTGCATTTGTTGGAGGAATTACTTAAAACGTCAATATTGACTTGTTTTGGAACAAACCCTTCAGGTTCTTGTTCAACACTGTAAATGTATTTATGTATGTATATAAAAATAAAGAACGTTACAGTTCAGTGAATTACTTTGATGTGTTAACACGTTTCTTTTTACTCTGCCAACAGGTTATGTGCCCAGTACTAAAAAAGTAAATCTAAAATTATTAAAAAATCAAAAAGTCATCGTGCCTTAAATTATTATTATAAACGTTTGTTTGTGAATAATTCATTGACTGCCATAGTTATTATTTCAAAAAGGACTGCAATTTTTCGTAAAAATAATAATGGAAAATGATAAGACAACCATTGAAAAACTACGTGGGTCGGAAAATTATCAAACATGGTCGTTTGCTATACGCTCATTATTGGAGCTCAATGATCTTGAAAAATGTTTAAATGGTACAGCGGCTAGCAACGAAACAGATCCGGTAAAATTGAAAAAAGCGAAGGCTAAAATAATTTTGTCGATAGAAAGTGGATTGTATGTTCATATTCAAACATGTTCGACTGCGTTAGAAATATGGAATAAATTACAGTCAATGTTCGAGGACAAAGGTCTTTCTCGCCGTATCGGACTATTACGTAAATTAATTTCGATAAATCTCGAATCGTCCGAAAGCATGGACGACTATATATCAAAGATTGTTGGTACAGCATATAAATTAAATGCAATAGGTTTCGAAATTTCCGAAGAATGGGTGGGATCCTTTTTATTGGCTGGATTGTCAGATCAATTCAGACCATTTATAATGGGAATAGAATCAAGTGGAACGAAAATCACCGGTGATTCAATTAAAACCCGTCTTTTTGAAATGGCAACCGCATCATCTACTCACAATCAGGCTTTTGTTGGAAAACAATTTAAGAAACAATTTGAAAAGTGTGAACACTGTGGTAAAACAAATCATAAATCATAAATCATAAGCGGAGCTTCACAACATATGGTAGCTAATTCTGAATGGTTAAATGATGTCCGACCAACAAACATTAACTATATTTGTGCTGCTAATAACAAGAAATTAAATGTGACATGTGTTGGTGATTTAACAATTGACATAAATGGCATAGCGATTGAGGTTAAAAATGTGTTATGTGTTCCAGAGCTGGCAGCAAACCTTTTGTCGGTATCAAAAATAACCGAAAAAGGAAACCATATAAAATTTGATCGAGAAGGATGTTCGATATTCAATTTGAAAAATGAACCTTTAGTTCGTGCAACATTAGTGGACGGGGTTTACAAAATTGTGGCTAACATACCCATGGTTTTATCTGCAAAATGTGAGAGCGACACTATCACATGGCACCGAAAATTGGGTGATCTAAATTTTGACGACGTAAAAAAAATTAAGTCAAATAATGGCATCGAATTCAAAATTGAGGAACATCAGTTAATTTGTGAAACATGTATTAGAGGTAAACAAACTCAGCTTCCGTTTACAAATATCGGAGCAAGGGCAAAAGACTTCCTCGAATTAATTCACACTGACCTGTCTGGACCATATAATACTTCAATTGGAGTTTCAAAATATTTTCAAACATTTATTGACGATTTTTCCAGAAAGGTGTTTGTATATTTTCGAAAAAATAAAGATGAAGCCCTGTCAAATTACAAAATATTCAAGGCAGCGGTGGAAAACGAAAGAGAACAAAAAATAAAAATCCTTCGAAGCGATAACGGTGGTGAATTTGTGAATATTCATTTTGATAAATTTTTAAAAAAGTGCGGTATCAAACATCAAACTACGGTCCCTTATACACCTCAACAAAACGGTTTGGCTGAAAGAATGAACCGCACAATTAAAGAAAGGGCAAAATGTATGATGATAGATGCTGGTCTAGATAAAGAAAAGTTTTGGGCAGAAGCTATAGCAACTGCAGTTCATTTAATCAATAGATCACCAGCGAAAGGAACCGGTAAATTACCAGAAGAAATGTGGACAGGATTAACAATCGATTTAAAGTATCTACGAATTTTTGGAACTGAAGCAATGAAACTTATCCCAAAGGTCCGACGCAAAGGATTTGATGAACATTCCAAAAAGCTTTTGTTTGTTGGATATTGCGAAACGACAAAAGGATATCGACTCATGGATATAAAAACAGGACGTGTATATCCTGGTCGAGATGTAATTTTCCTTGAATCACCAGTCATAAAGAAACTAGAAACAATTGATGTGTCAGTAACAGGACCCGCGATTAGTTTACCAAGTCCACGGGCAGTGGGAGTTATAAACCAAGTTCAAGAGGCGGTGGGAGTAGTAAATAAAGACGAGCCTCTAGATGATGACACTCGAAGAAATGAACAGAATGTATCTGATTCCCAGCATTTCAACAATTGTGATACAAATCCAAATTTCACCTCTCACCTCGATCCTTCAGATAGGAAAGAATCTGGTGAATCTAGGAGATCAGAAAGAGTAAAGGCAAAGCCGACATGGTTACAAGACTATGTAAATTTTGCTTCATCTGAATCAAATGCAGATCCAATAACAGTGAAGGAAGCCTTATCCAAAGCTGATGCAGAATTTTGGAAGGATGCGATGAAAAGTGAAATGGACTCTTTAATGGAAAACGAAACTTGGTTAATGGCTGATTTACCAGAAGGCAGAAAGGCAATCAAAACTAAATGGATATTTAAAACCAAGAAGGATGAATGCGGAAACATTATTCGATATAAAGCTCGCTTAGTGGCGAAAGGATGCTCTCAGACTCCGGACATAGATTATGGTGAAACATATTCACCCGTGATTCGGTACTCATCAATTCGTTATTTGATAGCATTGGCAGCAAGAAATAACCTGCGTATCGATCAAATGGATGCTATAACAGCGTTTCTCCAGGGTGATTTGGATGAAGAAATATACATACAGCAACCTGAAGGCTTCAATGATTCAACTGCGAAAGTGTGCAGACTCCAAAAGGCTATGTACGGTCTTAAACAAAGCGGGCGGCAGTGGAATATTAAATTGGACAAAGCACTTAAGGATATGAATCTGCAAAGGTCAAAGGTCGATCCATGTGTATATAGTAAACGGTCAAATGAAAAGGTTAAGTTGGTTATCGCAGTTTATGTTGACGATATATTGATTTTATGGGAGAATGAAGACGAAATGAATGAAATCAAACGGTCGCTAAGCACTAAGTTTAAAATGAAAGATATAGGAGAAGCCAACCAAATCGGGTTTAATTAGAATTTAATTAAAAACAAATATGTATATGAATTTACAGTAATTCCTTTATTATATTTTAAAATTTGATTTATACAATGAAGTAAAATTTTAATATAGTGGGAGTGTTGGAGGAATTACTTAAAACGTCAATATTGACTTGTTTTGGAACAAACCCTTCAGGTTCTTGTTCAACACTGTAAATGTATTTATGTATGTATATAAAAATAAAGAACGTTACAGTTCAGTGAATTACTTTGATGTGTTAACACGTTTCTTTTTACTCTGCCAACAGCATTTACAGCGTGATGAAAAATAAATACAAAACGACAGCAAAAAGGTTTTGTTTTTGTGTTTTGTTTTATTTACAAAAACAAATGGATTTTAATGTTTACTATGTTTTCACAATTTTACAATTATAAATGTTGTTGACCAATCAAAGTTTGTTTTGTACCCTCTCTTCTTCTTTCGAGCAAGTTAATTTTAATAATTTTAATACATAATACTAATTTAAGACGAACAGGGTATGGAAGGACGCCACAAGATTTTACGTAGTTTACGTAAATAAAACTACGTAAATAAAAAAACTACTCAAATCATTAATATCATTTAAAATTGATAGCAATATAACAGTTCTGTTTCATCGTGTTAGTAAAAGAAGGGTAACTCATTCCTAAAAATCAGATCGCAAAAAAGCAAAAATTCGAGCCAAAAATTTGTTCGACAGATTGATTTTTTTGACGAATGGAAATCGACATGAGTTTAATAGTTTACTAATATGCAATAATTATTGTTATAATAAATAATTATTGAAAATTTTAAATAGTGATGGCGTCACTGAGAGTTTAAACATTTAAGGTTTTTTTTATTGTGTACCAAATCTATAGCCAAAACTATTATAATTTTTGTTTTGCTTATTTATTCAAATAGAAGAGATAATAATATGACTATTAAGTTAAATAAATACTTTATTTTACAAATAATATTACAATTAACTGGACCAATCATTTAATTTTTGTATTTTAATCCGCATGCGACTGTGCGATTTATGTATTCTATTTACATTGGTATTGATAGCGGCTTTAATTTCGTTTTCGAATTCACATATTTGCTTTTGCGTAAATGTTTGCCATATATCTGAAAATTAAAAAAAACAACATTAAAACAATTACTTAATAATTATAATAAATATATGCATTATAATTAAAACAAAATAATATTCATAAACAAATCATTCGATTTTATTATAACAAAAGCGTCATACTTTTTCGAAAATAACTTCCTACAACTATTATTAATATGTACGTACAAATAAATAATTTAAGAGTTTTACTCCGAATTTTGTGAAATTATACTCGACGAACACAAAAGAGGGTTAAGTCGAGTACATAAAAAGGAACGTGTTCTCCTTTGAACGGCAATCAACTGCGTTACAGGCAGTTGTTGGCCCTGAAGGCGAATTTATTGTTGTGTTCATTCCGTTCGTTCAGTAAATATTCTGAAGTATTATTTTGATGATTCATGATTGATGAAAAAACACAGAACGATTTTATTTCCACCTATTGTTAAAAAGTTCAGCTTTTTAACATTGATTGTTGTAATAGCTTTCGTTAGTGATATAAAAATATTTTGTGTGTTTCGTTTTATTAATATTTTTTAAATTTATTTGATTAAAAAAAATAATAATACAAATATTTATTATAACTAAATCAGTGACAGTGTATATATTATCATTTTGGTCTTGAAACATGGCTATCATTTCTGTCTTTACTCCTGTCTTTATTTCTGTCTCTATAAAATATTTTTGATATAGCTACATAGATGGTAGATGATGGTAGATGGAAGATTGGTAGATAATATATGGTTGATAGTAGATAGTAGATGATAGATGGTAGATGATAAATAGTAGATTGCAGTTGGTCTCGTGTATCCTTATGCTATTTGTTTCGTATCATAGACCTATCATTAATAAAGTAATAACACAGAAATTATTTGTTATTACTTGATGTCTTTCCTGATTCCGACGAACGTTAATACACTTCATGATAAGTGAGTTCAATCTTTTTTCTAACGTTCGCAAGAAATATCGATGTATCGCGTAGGCCATTTCCTCCTACAACATTGAACGTATTTAAGTCATATGGCCAAACACGTTGTACAGACACTACTTTTTTGTACTGTGGTAATCGATGTTGGTATGCCATCCTATCAATGATCGATTTTTTATACAATTGTACTCAGCGGCTAGAACCAAACTCAGCAGCGTGGCGTGTTAAGCAAATACCCTAACCATCACTGTACGATGGATGAACTCCAAATAAAGCTCTGTTTTACGTAGTATTTTTCTAACAGAGGAAACGGTCGTTGAATACTAAGGATGATTTCATTCTTTCTAAATACTTTTAACTATTCTGCGATATACATCAGGTTACACCAGGTATTCTTGGCTTCAAGCAAATGATTTCAATCAAGACTTGCTTAAGCTTATGGTTTGGTTTAAACTTTCAGGGAATATTTCGAAATTCTGATGGTTTATGTAAAATGAAAGTAATGCATTGTCAATTTTGTGTTAAAGTTCTCCATAATAATTTATAAGAAATCGTTAAATGCTTCTTTCAATGATTTATCATGATAGCTCTCTTAACCCATTTTCAAATACTGTTAAGGACTTAGGGTTAGTTACGTACTGGGGTTGACTATTTAGTTGGTATTAATAAAATGGTGTTTGGAATGCTTAGTTTTTTATATAAGGTTATGAAGTTTATAGAAAGCCAATTTAAGAAACGAATCTTTATGTCGTTCTTCTCATCCAGTTTATTTATGGTGAGGTAATTTTGTTTAGCATGATTCAATGAAATATGAATATTCTCCAAAGATTTTTTAATGTTTGTATAAGGTTTATTTTTGGAAATTATCTTCGTGTTACTCTAACAAGCGAATTCTTCCCCCCAAACATATTTGTAGGTCGCCATTTTTTTTTTTTTTGGAAATCAGTTCCACTTGCTATAAAAATGTCAGGATTGGCCAAATCGTTTAAATTAGAATTTTTAAAGTGGCGTCGGGCTGCCTTATTGGCCATATGCGTAGTTTTTTCCTTTTTTTGTTGTTGATTATTATTATTTCAAACATTGTTGCATATTCCATCATGAATACGCGCATGCTCAAGATGAAGTGTGTAACAGATGGTGAAATTGTTTTCAAAAAATTTAAGAATTTTTTATGCCTATTTTTTTATGCCGAAGGAAATTTTTAGATTATTTTTTTTAATTTATATTTTAAAATTTTATTAATTGCTTCAATATGTGCTTTTTTCTTAACATTAAATTTCTTATATACATACTAATTAAGACCTACATAATCTTTGGCTATGGTATACGATAGTGGAATAATTTCTCCCCTTACAGGATTGAACCCGACAGATGAATCGACCCATCAAAATATTGTAATATTTGCGATTTCAAATAGGTAATTTATCATTGCATACTCGTGTTATTAAATCATATACACATGAGAATGTATTGTAAGTAAAAAACGTGTCGATATATGATATAGAATATAGTGTAAAATAAAATAAACATTTCCGTACTATAAAACAAAAGAGAGTAAAAATTTGCAACAAGAAATGCTGAAACAGGGCACCACAAAAAAGTATATCACAAAAAAGTACTTAGACACTGATTTAATCGGCCCAGATCCGTGCCATGTACTGTTTTATGATATCCTGTGTTTATATACTGTTTTATTTATTTGTAAAGGCGTTGCCACATGACAAAAATACCTAAGTTTTTCTCAAAACAGATTTTCAATTTACAGCTGGATAAACCCACATTTTTTATTTTAATTGATGAAAAATTACAAAAAATAATCAGATTTTGGACTAAATGGTATAATTTTTTCAGTTTATAATCTTAAAACGTTTTCCGAACTCGTTTTTCCGTAGGTAATTTTTTTTTTTTTTTTTGTCTGTATTGTTTTCACATTTTTAATTTTGCCACAACCGCTGTCTCAATATTTTGTGTTTTTTTATTTTTGCTTTATAGTCATGACAGTCATGTCAAAAACAAATAACTAAAAATAAATAAAAATTACATATTGAACTTCCATATAACTTCGGAAATAATTCACATTCTATTTTGGTCCACTACTGCCACTGTTCCAATCGCCAGTAGTTTATGATATAAATAATCAAGGTTTATTAAATAACCAATAGGAGGGCAAGAACCAACTTTTAATATTTAATAAAGTACATATTCTGTAAGAAATATCTTTTGCTACAAAATATTGTTCGTGTAAAATTGGCTTAATTTGAAAAAGTACTTACGTTTCATATTTAAAAATTACATCTTATACAAAAAATATTCTTTATTAAAATATTGTACGTCTAAAATTGGCTTAATTTGAAAAAATGCCTTTTGTTTTCCCTAATGTCATTTTCAAACAAATCGCGGTGAAACGTATCGAAGTGGACATATTTTCAATCATGTTGTGTAATTTAATACTAATTTGTGTACATCCGAATACCCGTTATTCCCGATTACTTAGCTATATTGGAATAACATAATTGTTGGTGACTATTTTTCAGGTATAATATTAGATTTATGTTATCCGTTTATATAATTGTGAAAAATTATGATTACTTTTTGTTTGTAGTTAACGTTTCATTTTTGCTCAAATAATGCCTCCAAAGAAAATATCAATTGGACAGATTACAGCAAAGTTGAAGAAGATTAAAGCCACAAGGGTCGCTGAAACTACAGAACAACGTGAGACACGGCTTAAAAATCATCGAAGCAGAACGTCTTCTTCTAGAGTTGCTGAAACAAATGAACAGTATGAGACTCGGCTGGAAAATGATCGTTTACGATATAATAGAAACTTTCAGAGCTGATTTAAAATTAGCAGCATTCAATTACGATCAAGACTGATTATAGCACAAACCTCAAATTTTCAATTGGGCAAATGAATAAAATTTGTTTGCATTACCGTGCTTTCAAATTTCACAATGAATCGCCTGGAATGTGTTGTTCGAATGGAAAAATCAATTTGTCACTTCTGGATGACCCACCTTCTGGATGACCTGAACCACTTTTCTCCTACGTCTCCGGAACTATTGAGTTATCAAGAAAATTTCTTCAAAATATTTACGAAAGTAAAACTCCTGTTTTCTTTTGGTGCAACACAAATTGTGAGCAATGGAGGTTGTAAGCCCATGTTTAAAGTACAATGACAAATTTACCATAAAGTGGGATCACTTCTTCCTCTCCCTGACAACGACTCCAAGTTTTTACAAATTTATTTCATGGAATCCAAATCGCTCAAACTTTCTTAGAAAAATTAACAAGTATAAAAATGATCTTAAATTGATTGATTGATTGATTAGAGTGTACTGCCAAGGACGAACCACGAACTTCCGGAATGCCGGGCACCACCGTACACCCGTGTTACATATAACAAAACCGAAGGAATGGAAGGATTGTTAGTTGTGACAGACTCAACCCGGTTACTGACACCTAAGCGATCGATAGTTAGTATTTTTGTGGTGTGAGGAAGGAAAAGGTTTGTTAGCAATGACAGAATTGGTCCGGTTACCTGGTAGCCAATATTCAAACTACTGTTAGCACAAGACAATCACAATTTTAATGGACCGCTCTGCTTCCTGTCGTCTCTTATCAGCATCATTAATATCAGCAACGCCATCATTCAACTGTAATCTGCAAAGGTTTCCTGAAAAAAAACTCTATTAAAAAACTAATTGTTCTTAGTCGTAGGCTGTAATAAATTGAATTAATTTTCATCTGCCATTATAAATTAATTAATTCAAAATATAATATAATAATTAATTTCTGCAAGCCGTAGGCTGAAATAAATTGGATAAGTTTTCTCCTGAAAGTACTAACTTATTAAATTGTTCCATAACAATATATTAATATTAAAATATCAAAAAATAAAATTAAAATTTTACAAAAATAATACTATAAAATACAACAATCTAACAACACTATTTAATGAACTAATTACTCTTAATCGTTCCCTGTAATATAAAGCATTAGTTTTTGATGGAAATTTACAAATTGAATATTTCAACTCCGTGCTGCTAAAATTTATTAAGTGAGCTCCTATTTATATTCACTTAAATAGAAATAATATTACCGAAATTAATTTAAATAAAATTTAAATAAGACAATTAAACGCTCGAATTCGATCGAATTAACTGTTTTATAACGAACACAAGCACGACTTTGAAAATCCTTAGAAATAATATTACCGAAATTAATTTCATAAAATATATAAAAAAATATAGGAAATATAGAAAAAAAAAACAAAATACATAAAAAGTATAAAATACAACAAATCTAAATAAGTTAATTTATAAAATATATAAAAACATACAAAACAAATAAAAATATTGTAATATAAAAAACCTAAAAATATAAAATATATAAAAATACAAAAAACTTAAAGATACAAAAAATATAAAAAATTTAAAAAATATAATAAATTTAAAACATATAAAAATATAAAAAATATAAATACAAAAATTATAAAAATAATTATCATTTTAACATTTACATCCCCCCTCCCGCGGAAACATATCAAAGCCATTCCAATCCACCACCAACAAATCATCCCTACTGCGTCCAGTCATAGATAAATCAGCTTGCTTCCACAACCAGAAAAAATCTCGAATGAACCACTCTCAACAAAAGAAATAACATCCTTCAACCAATTACGAATAGCTACGAACATTTACAACCAATATTATTCATCTCATAGAGAAGCAACATATGTATATAAAGCATTATCCAATAAGAATTTTCACCTCGATTACCCTGCCATTTGGGCAGCTGCCAACTTTAAAGCTGTCATCCCCTGACATTTGTCAAGCAAAAACTACGGCATTACCAAAAATGGTACAATACACGCCTCAATAACGGACCGAAACCGCTAAAGCTATAAAAATGATCTGGATTTTCATCGAAAAATCATCTTCAGTGATGAGGCCCATTTTCACCTTGGAGGCTACGTTAATAAGCAGAATTGTCGTATTTGGGCTCAGAAAATCCAAGAATGATTGTTGAAAAGCATGTCCATCCTCAACGTGTCACTGTTTGGTGCGGTTTTTCGGCTGGTGGTGTGGTTGGACCTTCTTTTTCAAAAAAGAGGCTGGTGCAACTGCTTCGGTAAATGGACCGCGGTACCGAGCTACGATTAATGACTCCCCATGACCGGGATTGGATGATACTGATGTGGACCATGCCCATCCTCAGCAAGACGGCGCCACGTGCCACACAAGCAGCGAAACAATCGCAACCTTACAAGAAAAATTTCCAAAGATGGAATTCGTGAAGCTATCGAGGACACAACCGCAAATGTGCAAACTGGTCATGGAAAATTTCATGAAAAGGATATATGATGATGCAAGCGCAGCCGCGGCGGTCACTTGGCCGATATCGCCTTCCAATGTCAATGGAATGCCTTCCTCCCCACAATGAAACAAATATCCATTGACCTCTTCTAAAAAAAACACTCGCCTTTTCCACATCAAAATGAAACAAAATAACCAAAAATTAATGTTATCAAAACAAAAAAGAAAAACAAAACAAAAAAAAAACAGCTACAATATATCACATCACACAATATTTAGCCCGTGAAATGAATTTAAATGTATTGAGTAGTCATACAAGAACAATATAGAGTAAAAACCAATCATTCACTTATATACTAAAATTCTGTACATACATATTATACTTAAATATCAACTCAATCAAAACCAACACTATTGTATAATTATACAAGCCCTGAAGCTTGGTTAAATAAAACATATTATGACTACTATTTGGCTATGTGTTAGTGAATTTGACTACAGTAAAAATCGAAACAAAAAATTATATTTCGCATTGTCCATACTCCTCTAAATTCAAAGTACATTACATTCCTACAAAAAAAACGAAACAAAAATTATATTTGACACTGCCCATTCTGCTCTAAATTCATAGTATATAGTATAGTATATAATGAAGTAAATAATAATAACAATCTCTCTCTCGTTAAATAATAAATTTGTTTTTTGCTTTGTCATAAAGAGCGCAACATACTGTTGTTCCATCATTCGTATTCATTTTTTATTTACATCAAAGCATATAATAAAAGTATATACCAATTATACTACGTCACAACACTAATACTTAGGTATAGTAGTCACTTTTTGGCATAAGTCAAAACCAACACAAATGTATATACAAGCCATGAAGTTGCGATACTTATGCAAAACCCTCTTTACTACAAGCCGTATTGTTTGCATACTCATGCTATACAAAAATATATACTTTGATTGTATTGTAAGTAGAAAATCGTGTCGGGATATGATAGCGAATATTGTGTAAAAGAAATAAACAATAAAATCAAATAATGTGCATGCGTTTACAATTTTTTTTTTAAATTTGTATATGGAGTTTTGATATTTACTAATACATCTTAAGTATATATTTTCACTAATACATTTTAAAAATCCATGATGATGTGTGTCAAAGAAAGTTACAAGACGGCTTGTAGTAAAGAGGGTTTTGTACTTATGCCAAAAAGTGACTACTATACCTAAGTATTAGTGTTGTGACGTAGTATAATTTGTATATACTTTTATTATATGCTTTGATGTAAATAAAAAATGAATACGAATGATGGAACAACAGTATGTTGCGCTCTTTATGACAAAGCAAAAAACAAATTTATTATTTAACGAGAGAGAGAAGTATTGTTATTATTATTTACTTCATTATATACTATACTATATACTATGAATTTAGAGCAGAATGGACAGTGCAAAATATAATTTTTGTTTCGTTTTTTTTGTAGAAATGTTATGTACTTTGAATTTAGAGGAGTATGGACAGTGCGAAATATAATTTTTTATTTCGATTTTTACTGTAGTCAAATTCACTAAAACATACACCAAATAGTAATCATAATATGTTTTACTGTATCGCAACTTCATGGCTTGTATATACATTTGTGTTGGTTTTGACTCAATATATTTCCATGCATTACCATATATACCATATACCAACTACAATATATTACCCTTCTATACACATAAAATAGAAATATATTAAAATAAAAATGCGCATTAAAATAATGATTAGTACTTGATCTCTGGGAAAGCGACAGAGTATACAATCCACTTCACTATTTCCTAAACTATACCATTAAAAACATGTACACCTTTAACTATTTCATTTTATATTTACTTAAACCACAGAAAAAGATATCTTTTATCTTTTTCTGTGCTTAAACATTAAAACTAAAAATAAAATGAAATTAATTTTAAATGAAGAGATCAACAAAAACACGTCCGATCTCTTCAACGATCAACGATCGACCACAAGTATAAAAATGATTTTAAATGATAATTTTTTTTAATAGCCTGCGAACTCTTTATGTTGCAACATTTTTCACATTACAATTAGTTCAAGTAGAAATCAACTTGCGAGAATTGAACGTGTCAGATTTTCGCAAAGCTTGAGCGAACAACTCTCTGATCATGAGATATCACGGAAACATTATCAAAATTTGAAAAAATGGATCGAATTGCGTAATTCAATTAATAAACAAACTACTTTAGACTACATTATCGAACGTGTGTATGAAGCCAAAAGGCTACGTTGACACACCACCAGAGGATACACACCACGCGTCGGCGTCGGATTTAAATATAGATTAATTTGATGTTGTGTTAATACTAATCCATAGTGCGAACAAAAATAGAATAATTAGGGATAAAAATATTAACAAATTTTAGATTTTTAATAGAAAAATTACAATTATAAGAAAATGTAACGAATGAAATGGCATCAATTTTCCTATTAAAATTCTTAAACTTGTTAATATTTTGTATCCCTAATTATTCTATATTTGTTCGTACTATGGATTAGTATTAAATTAACACAATATCAAATTAATGTATCTTTAAATCCGACGCGCAACGCTAACGCTTGGTGTGTCGTAACCTTTTAGTATTAGAGCGAATTATTAAAATTATTAAATATTTAGATAGGCAATGATTGGCATCAAAATGGACGACTGACAACATATACGAAACTAGCATGGTCAAAGCTAGTAAGACTCACTAGAAGTACTATTCGGTAATTTTAGACTGTAGGATGACAGATATTAGTAAAGAACAGATGACATTAATAAAAAAAATGTCACACTACGTCAAATTTTAGTATTAAACATTTATCTACATTTTATTAGGTTCACCAACGTAAAAAAATATGCATGTAACAAATATGAGTGCAAAATCATATTTAAAATGTTTACCCTTGGCATTTTTTGTACTGTATTCTACACATTCTGAACTCTGCAATCTGTTCTGGGGCCGAAGCTCTCCCAACTCTTTCGCAGTTAATTTTTAACGTCCTACCTTACGCCGTCACCAGCCAAATTGAGGACGCACGAATACAGGTTCGTTTTTAAATCCATCTGCACATTGCATTGCTCCAGCCTGCACTGACATGGACGATGGTTCGGCCCATGGATTCTGCACTTCAACAGGGGGTCATAGTTGTGTTCATCGTCATCACCGATCGAAATCAGGTGATGAAAAAACCCTTTTCCGTTGGGATTCGAACCCGGTACCTCCCGTCCTAAACACCGCAGCTTTAACCACTGCGCCAATTGCTCGGTTATTCTACACATTCACTTAATTTATTTGTAAATGATGCAACCACAGTGAATACAAGACAATCAGTTTTTTTTGCGATATATTATATATATATATATATATATATATATATATATATATATATATATAAATATATATATATATATATATATATATATATATATATATATATATATATATATATATATATATATATATATATATATATATATATATATTATATATATGTATATATATATATATATATATATATATATATATATATATATATATTTACATATATATATATATATATATATATATATATATATATATATATATATATATATATATATATATATATATATATAAATATATATATATATATATATATATATATATATATATATATATATATATATGTATTATATATATATATATATATATATATATATATATATATATATATATATATATATATATATATATATATATATATATATATATATATATATAACATATTAAGCGTATATTATCGGGTACTATAATAAGAATTAAAAAGAAAAATGTCCCCTTATATTTTAATATAAAACCAACAAAAAGTTGGATTGAAATTAAACAAATATTAATGAAATGCATGCTACTGTTGTTTTAAAATTCCCAATAAAATTTGTTTAATTCACTTGTGTAAATTTATAGACGGTCTTTACCTCGTTAAATTTTATATAAATTTTTTGAGGTGAATAAAAAAATATTTAACTTTAGCTGTCAAAATTTTCATTTTTAACATGTTTTTAACACATTCATAAAGACCCTTAGTTTATGATTGTACGCTAATAATCATTCATGTTATAAACATCGTGTGGCTTTGTTAAATTTAATGATAATTATACTTATCAGGAAGTATTACAAGTGACAAGTCGAACAAGACAAATATAAACAGACAGTGGAGAACTATATTTGATTAGTTTTGCCAATTAATGTAAGTTACTAGTAAATATACGTTTAATCAACCCCTGAATAGAATAAAAACGCGAAATAGCCCTGTCACAATGTACATAATATAATAAAATGACACAATAAACCAAAATAGACACAGAAGAACTAATAATTATGATAATTATGATAAACCAGTGGCACTATTCTGGTAATTCATTTTTTTCCACCAAAGTGTATTCTGGCGTTTCGGAAAAATTTTTATTGGAATAAAATAATTCCCAAATTTAGCCGTTTTGACATTTATTTTTCCATACCAATTTTATGATAGAATTATGGGGAATAGTAAAGTGTTGAGATAATTTAACGTCTGTAATTAACTTATAGTTGAAATGTATAATAATAAACATTTCTTGTGGTATATTAAACAAAATATTAAGATGGCTACGTAGATAGTAAGAATTATAAATATTCTTAATTTTATGGAATATTTGTTAAATTATACCTAAATTCTCGACATATTTGCAGACCCCGGATTCCACGCCTCCCGACAGTTAAATCGTTCACTTTGGAAGGCTAAGCGAAAGGGAACGATGTGACATCCCTTGTACCCACGAGAATTATCAAAACCTCAATTAATAATATCCAAAAATTTGATGAGCGATACTAAAGCTGTTCAAAACCTTCAATTAAAAAGCTCAACGCCACCATCACCGTCTTCCGTTAATAGTTTTCAAAAACTTAGTGTTCCCGATTCCCCGGGAAATAAGAATAGTGCCACAGGCAAGCAAATAACGTAATTGTCTCTTAAACGATCTTACCACAGTAACCGAAAAGATTATATCTCGTTGAATTTTTACTAGAGATAATTTGTACATTAATTTTCGATCCTACCCAGTGAATTATTTTATTGAATTTAATTATAATTTTGTTATTTATTTAGTCATCTATTATAGAAAAAATGCACCATTCCATTTGTCTTGAAATATTGGAAATATGGGTAAAGGGTTGTCCGAATGAGACTCGCCATGTTTTTTTCTGTCATTTCATGTCATTTTATTAGTTGAAAGTTTGCCATTTATCGCTGTAGAGTCGTATTCGATTGTCGACCATGTTACAGTTATTCAAGGGAACTACAAAATGGTGAAAAACCCGTTTCGCGCAATTCGTGAATATTTTGGTCGCAAAACGGGTTGTGTGGTAGATGCACCAAAGCATGGCAGGCAAAAAACCGTTCGCAACCAGATAATGGGTGTTGTGAGGCAAAGTGTAAAAAATAATCTGAAACAATTAACAACGCGTCAATGACTTGAATTTGGCATTTCAAGGACTGTGGTTGCAAATTGTGTACAAAAACTAGAATTTACACGCATATCAGATCCAATTAACACAAGAGATCAAGCTAATTGACGATCACGTGCGTCGTGTGTTCATCATTTGGCGTACTTGGAATGGACCAACGATTCACATCTATGTGAATATCAACAGCAGCCGTTGCATCCCCAGACAACTGACTGTTTGGTGGGCTTTGTGGTCAAAAGGCACCATAGGACGCTATTTTTGTAAATGAGAATGCAATAATAACAGTAGTAGGGGCACTTGAGTCGACCACGATTGACCCCAGATTTCGATGACCTCGATTGACCCCAGATAAGGGATGACCGCGATTGACCCCAGATTTCGATGACCTCGATTGACCCTAGATAACGGTTAAATGGTTTTCACAGCCAGCCAGACCGGTGGCATTGTTTTATTTACTTACCGTAGATAACGTTAAGTGGCAATGAACCTTTTTTGTATTTGGTTATCCCAGACAGACCGGGGACATTTTTTTTTTAGAAATTATTGCGCTTATGCATTTTTAAAATATTATTTTTTTTTACTGATAACTTTAACCTTTTTTTATTTTTTTTCCTCAAAAAGATCAACCCGGTTAAGTAAACAATAAATCACATTCGATTTTTGTCGTTTTTAACGCATAAATACCGAGGTGACGATATGATGGTTGTTTGCTGCATTCGCGATTTGGTTGTATACAAACACCGTATGGATGAACCTCCACGGGATAGGTGGAGACAGAAGTTGTTTTTTTTAATCGATGCGACAATTAAACCTTGGTATCATTTGTTCAGCTGATGTATAGAGTATTTAGACAAATTGTATAAATTACAATAATGTTATAAACGAAAGAATGAATGAGTTAAGCGCTTTACCCACAGGAAAACGAAAACAAAATAATTTTTAATTAATCACAAAAACTACAATATATTTCGTTTGTTTTAGCTGAAATCCTATAAAACCGGTTCGTAACTACAATACAAAATTTATTTAATACAAAAAATTAATTAAAAATTTTTGATTTCTCTAAAAATTGAGTTTTAATTTTTTCGTAACAAAAAAATGAAATATTTCGATATTTTTTCGTACGAAAAAGTAAACTAAAATTTTGTTTTTAGTTTTAGTTAACAAAATTAAAAATTAGTTTTCGTTTTGCTGTTGGTAAAGCGCTTAAGAAAATAACAAAATTAATATGTGATCAAGAACTTTTCTCTAGTGTTACTTATTTACAGTGTACTGCTACTTTTTTTCTTGATACCACAATTAATTTTAGATAACATTATTTTTAGGTATAAATTTCATATATATGACAAAAAAAATGCATAACAATATGATTAAGTATCTTTCATAGTGCTGGTATTAAAATATTACATTTTATTACAACATGATCGCAAATCATGTAAGTAAATTAGATTATCATGTAAGTAAATTAGAGTAATTAAATTATAATCAAATGTTTCAGTTTTCTTATTCATTTTTACTGTTTATTATATTTTGCAGAATAACTTACTGTAATTTTATTTGTAGTGTAAAAAGACTACTATTATTTATTGACATGAGCATTTAACTAATGATCATTAATAATTTTCAGTAAATTTTGAGTACATAATAATTTTGTAAAGTTCAAATGTGTATCGGATGTATTAGATTTTTGTTGATATAGATAATAATTTGCAAAATAGTTTAAACAGCCACAACGTACAGGTCAGTGAAATCATATTATAATTGAAATGGAATGGAACATAAATTACCCATCTGAGCATTATCATATTATATCATATACCAAAACCAACACAAATGTATGTACAAGCCATGAAGTTGCGATACTTATGCCAAAAAGTGACTACTATACCTAAGCTTAGTGTTATGACGTAGTATAATTTGTATATACTTTTATTATAAGCTGTGATGTAAATAAAAAATGAATACGAATGATGGAACAACAGTATGTTGCGCTCTTTATGACAAAGCAAAAAACAAATTTATTATTTAACGAGAGAGAGAAGTATTGTTATTATTATTTACTTCATTATATACTATACTATATACTATGAATTTAGAGCAGAATGGACAGTGCAAAATATAATTTTTGTTTCGTTTTTTTTTGTAGAAATGTTATGTACTTTGAATTTAGAGGAGTATGGACAATGTGAAATATAATTTTTTGTTTCGATTTTTACTGTAGTCAAATTTACTAACCCATAGCCAAATAGTAGTCATAATATGTTTTACTTAGCCAAGCTTCATGGCTTGTATAATATACAATAGTGTTGGTTTTGAAAAACTATAAACAGAAAAACATACATAAATAGAATTTTGTATGTATACATATTTCTTGTACTTGTATGTCAATATATTTTTCGAAAATCTATCATGCTAGACTGACTATAGACTAAATATCTATGCAATTTGTTTTGTTTGCGGTAGTTCTTTTATTTTAATATTTTCTAAGCGGAAGTTACCATCGTGAAATGCAACTGTAGTTAATAAAATGTATAGTGTGTGTAAATGTATAATACAAATTACATCATGTGCGTAATTATAATGCAAAATGGCAATTAATTATGTGTTTTTTTTGTTTTGTTTGATGTACAATCGGGTTCAAGGTTGAAATTACATATTTAATATTATGCTTTTTATATTTATGAGTACATTTAGGGTTGCCAACTTTCTAAAATTCAAAACCCTCATAAACCCTAATAGGGCAATTTTTTAGTTACAGTTTTGGTCGCGACAAATGTCATATTTTTATATGGGAAAACATATTCCCTAACGTGGAAAACATAAAAATTATAAATGGATTTGACAAAATTAAATTAATCGGATAAGTTTTTTTCGTGGAAATAGTTTTAATTAATATATTTAAATAAAAATATGTGCAATTTCGTTTGTTTTTAGGTCGCAATTCAAAAGCAAAGTTAACCATTTTTTAGAATAAAGCATACATTCATGTAAACAAAACATTTGTGGAAGTCATTTCAAAATGCCTTTTTATTAAAAATAAAAAGATTTTAAGTTCAAAAATGTTCAATCGTTTTTTTTGTTGGTCCAATATTATTATAAATACTGGCCATTTAATCGAGTCAAAAAGGAAATGAGAATTAAAAATGTAAATTTTAGATTACATTTTGTTGTTGTTTACCATCATATCAATATTTGCAAGTGTAAACTAATTAGGCATACAATTTATCTAGTTATAGCATAATAATGATATAACAACATATAATGAAAGTTTTAATACAGAATCTTGAGTTAATATTAAAGTAGTTCTTTTCTGAAGAAAATAAACGTGCGTTTCATATTAAATGATCTGTTTGTTTATTTTGAAATAGCATTAAACGCATATTTAATTTTCTTCAGAACATAACTACTTGTATAAAAACTCCATTCTGTATTAAAAGTTCAATTATGTGATGTAATATTAGTTTTACGCTATAACTAGATATTTTGCATATCTAATTAGTACTCACTTGCAAATAAAAATATGACAAGAAAACAAGAGAATGTAATCTAAAATTTATTTCGTAAATTTCCCATACGAATATCACTTTTCTCGTATTGTTTATCCCTAACATACAACTGGTGTTTATCGGCAGAACTAATTGAAAAATTGCCCTATAAAACTCAATTTTAAGAATAAACAATTTAAAATTTCATACATTCTTGTGATTGAGCCTCTATAATAATTTTTTTTTATAAAGGTTCGTTTAGCGGTTTAGGTATTTATGAAATTCATTACAATTTATTTCAAAATTAAAGCTTATGCCTTCATCTTTAACGAGTTCCAGTTTTAATTTTTTTTTTTTCATTACGCCACAAAAAATTTAAAATTCTTACTACAAGAAAATACTTACTATGAAAGCATTGCTGACAACATTTACACAGCACTATCGAAACCACTTTTTATAATTCTCTGCAATCGTTCCCTACAACAATAGCTCTCTAATTACATGGAACACATTTATGATTGCTGGTATTTTACTTTATAGTATTTATTTTCTACCATAAATATTGCATATAAAGAATACTATATATTTTTGTAGAAAAACTGCATATATTTTATATTTTTCTGGGGCGATATAAATAATCACCGAATGTCAAATATCAAGTGTGTGCGAATCAAATTTCATGGTGTTCAAATTCGGGGTGTCAAATTTGAGGGGGGCGTGTTAAATAAATTTCAGGGGGTCCCCTCGATTTGAGGGGTCCCAAATTTAAGGGGTGTCACAATTAGAGTGTAGCATTTCAGGGGGTATCAGATTCAGGTGTTTTTTTTAATTTTTTTTAAATTTTTATACTAATTTTTTTATTAAATATGTTTTAAATTTTATTTATTTGTTTGTTTATTTTAATTTAATTTTTTTTTCTATTTAATTTATTTTTTTATTTTTTATAAAAAAAAATGTAACCTTTTGCATAACATGTCACATTGTTGCACATAATTTTATTATAATGTATATATCAATTCCATGGAAAGAATATGGTAAGTAATATTTATTTGTGTATAATTTAATGAAAACCTGAGTTGTAATATGTAATCGGTAATGTAAATGAAGTTTATGAAAAATTAAATGACGTTCTTAATTAATCCAAATGGTAATTTCAAAACCCTCTTTATTACAAGCCGTCTTGTAACTTTCGTTGACACAGATAAACAAAACCTATATACACAATTGAGTGTATCGGTGCTATGAAAATCCATACCAAAAAATGTATAATTTTCTCATCCCTACTACCACTTTTTAACATGTAAATCTCTAAAATACGCACACTATTTAATGTGTATGTAATACCACTATAGTCAAAACCCTATTTACTACAAGCCGTCTTGTAACTTTCGTTGACACATATTATCATGTATTTTTAAAATGTATTAGTGCAAATATATACTTTAGATGTGATAGTAACTACAAAAACGTCTCTATAGAAAGACCAACTATTCAAAAATTTAAAGGGACAAAGCGCCTCTTTGATGTAGTATTGGTTGTGTACGGATATAGCGTAAAACAAAAACAAAAAAATATTTTTACTAACACTAATATAGTTAGTTTTTTTATGTTATTTTTGCTTTGTTATTTGTTCTGCTACCAATACTACTTTATTAAGGCGGATATATAGTAGTATTAGTGTACGAAAAAATGAGTTGGTCTTTCTATATTGAGACGTTTTTGGTAACTATCAAAATTCCAAGTAAAAACAAATAAAAAAATTGTAAACGCACGCGCATTATTTGATTTAGTTATTTATTGCTTTTACACAATATTCGTTACCATATCCCGACACGATTTTTTACTTACAATACAATCAAGTATATATTTTTGTATAGCATGAGTATGCAAACAATACGGCTTGTAGCAAAACCAAAACCCTCTTTACTACAAGCCGTATTGTTTGCATACTCATACAATGCTGTGAGGTGTTTTGTACTCATACAATTATACAATGCTGTGAGGTGTTTGATTCGTTCGTTTTTTGATTTAATAATACAATGTTGGTACATTTACGTTCAGTAGGTTTTTACGTGTAATTCGAATGTTTTGTTGTGACGGCACATATAAAAATTTAGGCGGGTAAATACATGTGATAAGTTGCATGAATTTAAATTAAAATATAGTTGGGTAAATATAAGTATAATACATAAATATATATTAATTAAAATAAAATTACTTCATTATAAATTCACAGTTTTAGTAAAATCACCGCGGTTATTAAATTCTTAAGGTTAATTATATTTGCCCAAATATATTTTAAATAATTTGTGTAAATAATTAATGAGCTAGTGTTTAGATTTTAAGATGCCCAAAACTTGTTGTGTGCCGGGATGCATGTCCAATTCTTCTAGAAGCTAACAAGGGCACTTGTCTTTTTTAGTTTTCCGCAGTGTAAACTCAAACGACAGGCTTTGTTAAACGCGATTCCACGTAAAAATTCTGTACCGACAAAATTCTCATTTGTATCTATGAAACATTTTAACGTAAATGAAATTAAATTTGAAAATAAGCACGGGAGCTTAATAATTCCTTTGAAATGTCCGCAGTTAATACCTAATGTAGTTCCTAACATTTTCCTAGATTTACTGACATATTATTCAAAATCTAAGCCGAATACCAGAAAATGTCCGTCTGATAGGGAACGTGAGGTTTTGGCTAGATCTCATGAAACTGTATTGAAGGATGATCATTTTAAAATGAAAGCTGATTTAATCGGGTCATTCGATAACTTAAAATCTCTTTTGACTAGCCACGTAAGCGATTTGGATGTTGAAATCAAACTCAATGTTGAAGAAGCTTTTATTTATAAAATTAACTTAAAAAACTTTACCATTTCACAATATATACGAGTAAATAAAAATTTAATTTGTCATTTTTATCGTGAGTCAGTATTTATACAAAAATCTGATCAACAATATCAGTGTTGGTCTCAATTTAAACGCGCGAATCAATTCTTTTTTAAAATTCGACTCCGAAAAGTCCCCCGCTGTTAGAAAAGAGGAACTTTTAAATGAAATATGTTAGAAAATTGCTGAATTGTTAATTGTTGCAAGTGAAATTGAATTTAAATATATAGGGGCACTTAAAATGATTAATGATCAGCTAAACCTTATGATTGGTAAAAAACGGTATTCGGAAAATACCCTAGTCAAGTCGTTTTTAATATATCTTCAATCACCCGTAACTTACCATCTAATTAGAGATCAACATTTTTTAATTCTTCCAAGTAAAAGTACTCTACAGCGGCTATCAGGCCATCAAAACGTAAGCCCTACAAATTTTGAAGGTAATAAAAGTTATCTCTTTAAGCAAGCCGAACATTTAAAGCATATGCAACGCAAAGTCATAATTCAAATAGATGGAATTAATTTAAAGGCGCAAATAACCAATAAAACTCAAAAAATTACTGGCTATGTCCAGAATAATTCAAACGTCGCAAAAACGGTAATTGCATTTTTAGTTAGTTCCGGGTTTGGTAATTCCAAAGAAATAGCTGCCTTACATCCAGTAAGTAACCGTTCAGGTGATGATGTTCATAAGTTAACTTTAAATATTTTAAAATTAGTACAATCATTAGATTTAGAAGTAATTTCAATCGTAACAGATAACCATAGGATTAATCAAAATATGTTTTCAATTTTCGCGCCGAACTCATTTAAATTGATTAACCCTTTTTTTCCTAGTAGTTTTACAATCCAGTTCATTCATCAATTCCAGTATGATCCAGTTCATATTTTTAAAAACATTCGGAACAACTGGATCAATAAAAAAGACGGCGAAAAGTCGTTTTACTATCCGGATTTTGAAGATAAATCTATTAAAATTACATGTTTTAAATATATTCGCGATCTATATAAAAATGAAGAATAGCGCAACTAGTAAGAAAAGCGTATATATTAAATAAGAAATCGGTATTTTCCAGTATAATTGAACGGCAGAATGTGCAGTGTGTTGCAAATGTTTTTCATGAGTCTACAATTGTCGCACTTGAAACAACTAGCGATCTTAAAGAAGTCGAAGGCACTGTAGAGTTTCTTAAAATTATAAAACGTTAGTGGAATATTGTTAATTGCAAATCAGTAGTTGAAGGTATAAAGAAACGCGAGCCGTACCGATTGCCTATATCTATACGTTAGATGATGCAGACATTTTGTTCCTTAAAAATTTGTTATCCTGGATAGAAAAGTGAATGACTACCGACATCTTTCAAAGTGGTTTAACCATGACTACTTTTAAAGCAATCCATCAAAGTGTAAGTGTTCTGCTGGAAATTGCCAACACTTATATGCCAACACGGGCCACCAATGGCCTTTTACACCCGTCTTATTATAATTATTTCGAAGCCAGAATATTTATTCGGGCCAGCAGTGGCCTGTAAAAATCGTCTTATTTTGTATTCTCAAAACGCGATATTTAATAAATTAACACACATTTTACGTAACAAAATTCATATAAGCTCGCATATAATTTTGTATCCCTAAATATGATTTAAATTATTTAATAAAAAAAATAATGAAAATTAAAATAATTACTAAAAATTTATATTAATCATGAATTTTACGTAAATAGTATTTACGTAACAATGTTTAGAAAATTAGAAAGCGCGCTGTTAACATATCCCACATCCTTCTTAGATGAGCGCTTCGACTCGACTCGACTATTTAAAATAAATAAATTTTCCAAATCAACAAAACAAAAGATAAAAAATCCAAATAGTACATTTCTGTTAGCTCGACGAAACAAAAACGAGTATGAAAAAATCAGAAAACCATTTGCATCTATCAACATTTTTTAACGAAGTAAAAAATAAAATAAACGAGTGAGAAAGTGATTACAAAATTACAATTAAAAAGACAAAGAAATTGTTTTTTGTTTTACATATACTAAGGTAATTTTTAAATTAATCTTAATGCTTTCAAATGCCGAATTCTAATTAAAATCATATGAAACATGTGCAAACAAATTTATCAATGTTCACCAGGAAAAACCAAATTTAATTTCCTTAGAAGGACGTATAGTCGTTTTTTTCTTTGTTTTTAAGTTATATTGAACTTAAAACAGCGTACCATAGTAACAAAAAAAAATTTATATTAAAATTTCGTTTTTCTATTCCACACTTACTACATAAGCTATAAAAGTGTTTAAATGGCCTGTATCAAAACCAACACAAATGTATATACAAGCCATGAAGTTGCGATACTTATGCCAAAAAGTGACTACTATACCTAAGTATAAGTGTTGTGACGTAGTATAATTTGTATATACTTTTATTATATGCTTTGATGTAAATAAAAAATGAATACGAACAAAACCAACACTATTGTATATTATACAAGCCATGAAGCTTGGCTAAGTAAAACATATTATGACTACTATTTGGTGTATGTGTTAGTGAATTTGACTACAGTAAAAATCGAAATAAAAAATTGTATTTCGCACTGTCCATACTCCTCTAAATTCAAAGTACATAACATTTCTACAAAAAAAACGAAACAAAAATTATATTTTGCGACTGTCCACTCTGCTCTAAATTATTAGTATATAGTATAGTATATAATGAAGTAAATAATAATAACAATACTTCTCTCTCTCGTTAAATAATAAATTTGTTTTTTGCTTTGTCTTAAAGAGCGCAACATACTGTTGTTCCATCATTCGTATTCATTTTTTATTTACATCAAAGCATATAATAAAAGTATATACAAATTATACTACGTCACAACACTTATACTTAGGTATAGTAGTCACTTTTTGGCATAAGTATCGCAACTTCATGGCTTGTATATACATTTGTGTTGGTTTTGATACGAATGATGGAACAACAGTATGTTGCGCTCTTTATGACAAAGCAAAAAACAAATTTATTATTTAATGAGAGAGAAAAGTATTGTTATTATTATTTACTTCATTATATACTATACTATATACTAATAATTTAGAGCAGAGTGGACAGTCGCAAAATATAATTTTTGTTTCGTTTTTTTTTGTAGAAATGTTATGTACTTTGAATTTAGAGGAGTATGGACAGTGCGAAATATAATTTTTTGTTTCGATTTTTACTGTAGTCAAATTCACTAACACATACACCAAATAGTAGTCATAATATGTTTTACTTAGCCAAGCTTCATGGCTTGTATAATATACAATAGTGTTGGTTTTGCCTGTATATATATAGGCATTGGCGCTATCATATCCCGACACGATTTTCTACTTACAATACAATCAAATTATATATATTTGTATAGCATGAGTATGCAACAATACGGCTTGTAGTAAAGAGGGTTGTGATTAAATAGCATGAGCATGCAATGAATATTGGTTAATTTATATAAATAATAAATTTTTACTACCTAAGCGTGAGTAAGTCAAGCGATTAAGTAAAAAACGATGAGATTTTAAAATACCTACATAAACAATGACTAATATGTTCATATTAAAATTCATTTCTCTGAAATAAGAACACAAACGATTTATAAAAAAAAAAAGGAAGATAGACAAAGAAGATAAGTAGGAAAATAAAGAAATAAACTACCACAAAAATTACTTTATTATTGACGATTGGAAATAGAAAAATAGCGCCACTCACGGGAACTCGCCATACCAAATAGCATATATAAAAATCTGACAGCTCGATGACTCTATGTGTTTTCAGTACTAATTGTAATTTACAAGTGAAAGTTTTGTATACAATTTTTAAATGAAAATTAAACGTTAGAAACATATAACTAGTGCCATTGAAATGATAAATGTGTAAATTATAAATAAATAGCTTTTGTTATGTGATTTTGTAACCACATCAGTAAGAAAAGCTTTAACCAATGCTACCTATTTTTTGTGTTACTCTTGGTTTCGACCAAAAAATCGGTTGTTTTTTTTACAAAGGGAAATATTTTAATTTTTTTATGTATGTGTATTGAAATTCTATGTATTAGAATTATAAATTTAAATATTTAAATTTTAACGTTGATTTTTTTCATAAAAATTTATTGTAAATGGTTGCAAATCTAAAATGTTTAAAGTTTAATAAAAAATAAATGGCTATTAGTGCTTTAAAGAAATAAATAACTTTTATTTAAATTTGAATGGCAACAAAAATACATGATAATGACATTTTTAAAATACATGATAATGACAAATAAATGAAGGGTTGTCCATAAAATTTCCAGTACCAATGTAAAAAAAACAACAGCAAAAGTTCTCTTATTAGTATAAATCGGTTGTTTTTTCTACAAATCGGTTGTTTTTTGTTTGCATGTGTAGGTAATAAATTTTGTGTTGAGACAAAAACGTCTCTATAGAAAGACCAACTATTCAAAAATTTAAAGGGACAAAGCGCCTCTTTGATGTAGTATTGGTGTGTACAGATATAGTGTAAAATAAAAACAAAAAAAATATTTTTACTAACACTAATATAGTTAGTTTTTTATGTTATTTTTACTTTGTTATTTGTTATCGTACCAATACTACTTTATTGAGGCGGATAAGTGTAGGGAAAAATGAGTTGGTCTTTCTATAGAGGCGTTTTTGGTTGAGACTAAAACCAACACGAATGTATTACAAGCCTGATTGTTGCATCGAGTACGCAGATACTCTGTCACATTTGTACATCTAAACTTGATTGTGTTGGTGCGAAAATAACATAGAAATTGATTGTTTTTTTAACTAAAATTTTATAGTGTACCGATTACCAATACTTTCAAATATAGATGGACAAGAAAATGAAAAAATATTGGTGACAATCGGGCTTGTATACTATAGGAAGTTTTGATTGAGACAATTTTTTTGAGAATGTATACTATCCGTGTGAGGTGCGAAAACTTTCACTTGTAAATTACAATTAGTACTGAAAACACATAGAGACATCGAGCTGTTATATTTTTATATATGCTATTTGGTATGGCTATTTGTAGGAATCCATTCCAATCGTCAATACGTCCAATGTAATATTGACGATTGGAATGGATTTCTGGTGGCAAATAGCCATACCAAATAGCATATTTAAAAATATAACAGCTCGATGTCTCTTTGTGTTTTCAGTACTAATTATAATTTGCAAGTGAAAGTTTTAGTTACAATTTTTAAATGAAAATTACACGTAAGAAATATATAACTAGAACGTAACATGAAAAAATAGGTAGCATTGGTTAAAGATTTTCTTCCTGATATGGTTACAAAATCACATAACAAAAGCTATTTATTTATAATTTACATATTTTATTTTTCAACGGCACTAGTTATATATTTCTAACGTTTAATTTACATTTAAAAATTGTATACAAAACTTTCACTTGTAAATTACAATTAGTACTGAAAACACATAGAGACATCGAGCTGTCAGATTTTTATATATGCTATTTGGTATGGCGAGTGCCCGTGAGTGGCGCTATTTTTCTATTTGCAATCGTCAATAATAAAGTAATTTTTGTGGTTGTTTATTTCTTTATTTTCAACTTATCTTCTTTGTCTATCTTCCGATTCTATATTTTGTATAAATCGTTTGTGTTCTTATTTCAGAGAAATGGTTTTTAATATGAACATATTATAGTCATTGTTTATGTATTTTAAAATCTCATCGTTTTTACTTAATCGCTTGACTTACTCACACTTAGGTAGTAAAAATATAATATTTATATAAATTAACCAAAACCATCTTTACTACAAACCGTATTCATTGCATGCTCATGCTATTTAATCAAAACCCTCTTTACTACAAGCCGTATTGTTGCATACTCATGCTATACAAAAATCGTGTCTGGATATGATAGCAAATATTGTGTAAAAGGAATAAACAACTAAATCAAATAATGCGCGTGCGTTTACAATTTTTTTAATTTTTTTTTACATGTAATTTTGATAGTTACTAATACATCTGAAAGTATATATTTTCACTAATACATTTTAAAAATACATGATAATATGTGTCAACGAAAGTTACAAGAAGTAGAGAGGGTTTTGGGCATAAGTATCGCAACTTCATGGCTTGTATATACATTTGTGTTGGTTTTGGCTCTCTACTATTTTACCTTTTAATCCTTCAATGCATATTGTATGATAAATGATACATCTTATTTATATATTGAAAAGTGGAGTTATATTTTAACCGTTTGATAGTTTTATTTAACTGTTTAACTAAATGTGGACTTAAAAATAAACCACGAGGAAATACGTCAACAAAGTTACATTACTTTCTATATTTGCTGGTATACTACACAAATCAAAGGTTATAGACGGTTCATTTCATCTACAGACAATTAATACATTTATGTAAACAAACACTTAACAAACCACATACATTTTTTTGGTTCGTTTTAAAAAAGTAATGCATCGAATGGTTAAATTTTATTGTTTTTTGATAATTATTAATCTCTTTTGTTTTGTAGTATGCGAATATTATTTTGTTTTTTCACTATATTCGCTTTCATATACCGACACTTACAATCAAAACCATCTAAACTACAAGCCGTATTGTTTGCATACTGTTATGGGGTTTATATCGTTGATATTAGTATTTTTTATTTTATGTATTTAAACTTTACTTATTTAAATTTATTTCAATTTTTAATTTATGTAATTAACAAAATAATAATTGGTACATCTAGCTTGAAACTCTATACCGAACTGATCTTACGTTATCACTTTATTAAATACATCAGTTCGGTAATTTTAATTTACATGTATATGAAAATATGATTTATATATTATGTACCAGTGATGGAATTTAAGGTACAATTGTACTTTTTTCGGTACAATTGATTTTCAAAAGTACAATAGTACATTACAACGGAATTTAGTACAATCTGACAAATTTGATAGGTTTACTACAAATTCAACCTTTTACAAATCAGATTCATCCATTTGCAAATCAAATTCAACCGTAGACGATATAACACCAATTAAACCGACATATAAACGATATAAATGCTCATATTTTTTCCATTTAGATTTTCTCTAGCCTTAATCGCCCATGCTCAATCCAATCAAAAAAATATTTTCAAAAACTAAACTTAGCACTCGAAATTTGCTTTCCGGGAAAAATAATGGTAAATTTGGAATATTATTCAGCAACCCATTGAAACCGTAACATCCACCGGCTGGAACAATTACTACTTAGATAAGTCGATGAAATTTTCGTTGTCGGCCGCAGGCCAAACATTACATTAGATTGAAAAAATGAATTATGTAAAATTTCGCTAAGTTATTGAAAATATTTTTTCTATCGGATTGAGCATGGGCATGTAAAGTGAAAGAAAAAATAAATGATGGCGTGACTGATCCACAAGCTGGTGAATTCTTGCACTATCAAGCACCAACCAAGCATTTGTTATGGATAAAATTCGGAATTTTATAAAATTTTGGTTTTATATCGTGTACGGTTGAATTTGATTTGGGGAAGGATGAATTTGATTTGTAAAAAGTTGAATTTGGAGTGTAAACCTGTTTATAGGGATGAAGTAAAAAAGAAATACTTATGTATTTCTTTTTTACTTCATCCCTTTAAACATTAAACAATTTTCCTTATTCGTTTTAAGCTGAATTTGATTGCTGAACAAATAGTAGGTTATATTGGTAACTATTCTTTTTAAAAATACTTACAATGAAAGTAAAGCAAATTTACAGAATGTCCTACAAAACCCGACGAACTGTTAGAACAGTTGTGATAAATACATAACAAATGTGATTTTGATCTATTATGTGAAATATTGAATTACAATTTTATGAGTTTATTTGTACCTTTTAATTATTTTTCAAGGTTCTTGGTCTGAAATATTTATTTTTGTATAATTTATATATTTTTACATATTTATTTTTTAAGTTAGATAAAATAAATTGTTTATAATACAATTACAAATCAGGGTCTCAAACCCCGACAATTTCGCGTTCGGATTCAGGTTTTTGCACAAGAAAATATTGGGTTTGGGATCAGGTTCGGGTTCGAGTTCGGGTTGAAAAAAAATCAATTTTTTTTTTATTTATTATTATAAAAGAATTCATTTAAAAATGCGAATAAAATGTTTTTTAAGGAATGATCATTCAATTGAACATGTTGTGATGCTAGAATTAATTTTAGGGCAGAAAAAGATCGTTTCACACTGACCTATGTTTCTGGAACAGCAAGCACAATTTGAATAACTTCGTATAATAATGGGGTATCCAATTTATGGTTTTCCCAGAACCAAAAAACATTTTTTCTTTGGAACCCTGCGAAAAATTTGATATACAGTTGGCGTTATGATTTTATCCGCTTTCTTTAGCTGTGATTAAACTATTTTTTTTTTGGTCTTCAAGGTATCTTCCAACACCTCGCACTCAGCACAATTTGAATAACTTCGTATAATAATGGGGTATCCAATTTATGGTTTTCCCAGAACTAAAAAACATTTTTTCTTTGGAACCCTGCGAAAAATTTGATATACAGTTGGCGTTATGATTTTATCCGCTTTCTTTAGCTGTGATTAAACTATTTTTTTTTTGGTCTTCAAGGTATCTTCCAACACCTCGCACTCATTTTCATCATCCGATGAACTGGACAATTTTCTAGAAACATCATTTGTATATTTATATTTTATATTTATTGTTGTTTTGGTTTTTGAAAAGAAAAATGAACTTGAACTCGAAATCGGTTCAACTTCAGATTCGGGTTAAAAAAATTATGAAAAAACCACTGAACCAGAACAGGTTATTATTCGTTTCGAAACCCTGCTACAAGTATATTTTGTATATATCATCTATATTTAATGTATTTTAATTCTACACTGTAATGATTTACATTTTTAAACACATTTTTAACTGAACGCTTTATTTTTGCAGGCTTATTTTTAAATAAAACATTTTAAAAAAATAAGTACAATTAAACTCAATAAAGTACAATATCGTTTCAGTTTTCAGTACAATTCAAAAAATTCATTTTCCATCACTGTTATGTACTACAAAATATGTTTATATTATGTATTTATATATGTAATTGATTGATTGATTGATTGATTTTGAATGTACTGCCAAGCATTAAGCAGGATATCCCGGAAAGCGCCGGGCCCACAGTACACCCGTTTTTACATATACTTGGAAGGATATGGAAGGATACTAGTTAAATTATTGAGATCGACCCGGTTACTGACACCTTGGCGGCCAATAGTTAGTAAATTTTTGTGGGTTAGGGAAAGGAAAAGTATGTTAGTTATGACTTAATTGGTCCGATTTCTCGGTATCCAATATTCAAACTACTGTTAGTGTAAGACAATCACATTTTTGTTGTACTGCTCTGCATTCTACCATCTCTTATCAGCAACCCCAATGTGCTACCATTCATCTGTAATCTGCAGAGGTTTCCTGAATACAAAATCTATTAATGCACTAATTACTCTTAGCCATAGGCTGTAAGAAATAGAATTAATTTCAATCTGAAATTATAATTTAATTAATTATAATATTATAAAATTATAATTCTGCAATCCATATGCTGAAATAAATTTGATTAGTTTCCCTTGAAATTCGTTCCGTTGCGTTTTCGCTAAAAATTAGGTGTTAATTTAGTACCGTACTATAGTGGTAATATAAACCATAATATAACAGTACAAAGATATGAAATAATATAACATACAATAATATAACAATATAAACACCAAAATTCAAATCTGAAACATAAGAATATACAGAATATAAAATATAAAGATATAGAAATTAATTAAATAACATCGGCATTTGTACGCAAATTAAATGGAGCAGCGATACTTGATTCGTCACTTATTATTTTACGGCCCTTAAGATCTTCGTTAAAACATGTAATTTGTAGGAAAAGCCAGCATCCATAATCTTCGGGATGATAGCTTTCAACAACGTCACGTATTTGAGCATACGGATATTTTTTGGGTTTATACAAAATCTTCAAAGCTTTTCTGGTACAGATATAATTTATATAACTTCATTTTATTAAATAAAATTGATCTTTCAACATATAAATTTTAATTTAAACCCTAAAACAGACCACCCAAATATTACGAACAGACAAAACCTAAAGATCCTAAGAATTACAAATACTTAAATACTAATAAATTTAGAGTTATTAGTTAATATAGAAATATTTTATCTATTTAATATATTTTATTTATTTGTATATAGATTAGAAAAATGTTTGCAAACTAAATTTTCCTAATTTATTTGTTGAACTGCCCAAAAAAACTAGAAATCGAATTTTAATAAAATAATTAAACAATTAAACTTGATCAAATCCACCGTTTTTTAGCAATTACACAATGTACTTGCATTAAAATCCTATTTATATTTACTTTAAAACCAAAAACACTAGAAATCGAATTTTAATAAAATAATTAAACAATTAAACTTGATCAAATCCACCGTTTTTTAGCAATTACACAATGTACTTGCATCAAAATCCTATTTATATTTACTTTAAAACCAAAAACACTAGAAATCGAATTTTAATAAAATAATTAAACAATTAAACTTGATCAAATCCACCGTTTTTTAGCAATTACACAATGTACTTGCATTAAAATCCTATTTATGTTTACTTTAAAACCAAAAACACTAGAAATCGAATTTTAATAAAATAATTAAACAATTAAACTTGATCAAATCCACCGTTTTTTAGCAATTACACAATGTACTTGCATCAAAATCCTATTTATATTTACTTAAAAACCAAAAACACTAGAAATCGAATTTTAATAAAATAATTAAACAATTAAACTTGATCAAATCCACCGTTTTTAGCAATTACACAATGTACTTGCATTAAAATCCTATTTATATTTACTTTAAAACCAAAAACACTAGAAATCGAATTTTAATAAAATAATTAAACAACTGAATTCGATCGAATCCACCGTTTTTAGCAATTACACAATGTACTTGCATTAAAATCCTATTTATATTTACTATAAAACCAAAAACACTAGAAATCGAATTTTAATAAAATAATTAAACAATTAAACTTGATCAAATCCACCGTTTTGTAGCAATTACACAATGTACTTGCATTAAAATCCTATTTATATTTACTTTAAAACCAAAAACACTAGAAATCGAATTTTAATAAAATAATTAAACAACCGAATTCGATCAAATCCACCGTTTTTTAGCAATTACACCATTATGTATTTATATATGTAATGACAAAATATGTATATAACTAATTCAGGGCTATACAACACCTCACCCCATACAAAAAGATAATCTGATAAGGTTATCTTCAAAGCTTATTAACAAAATTCATTTTAATTAATTTACTAGTAGATCGTTTAATTTTATTTAGGTAATTACAAAACAATTTTTTATTTAATTTTAATTATGACTAGTTATTATTATTTGAAATAAAATAATATAATAATTAATAAACTTATGTATATATTATTATTTATTTTTACATAATATATATTTTTTTATTGCCTTTAACTATTGATTAAAAAATTTCAATCGATTATTGTGTACAACTCGAGTACCTCTCCCAATTCGAATAGTTGTATTTTCATTTGAATCAACTTTTAAAACTTCAAAGGGTCCATTCCAAATTTGGTCAAATTTACCTTTAGTTTGTTCGTTCCTCAAAAAAACTTTATCGCCAACTTTAAATTGAACATTATTACTAGTCCGGTCATAATATAATTTCGATTTTTCTTTTTGTGCTATTAATTTTTCTCTGATCATTTCATAAAAATTTCCAAGTTTCATTTTTAAATTCTGTATACAATCTTCAGGATCATAGAAATTTCTTGGTTTGTGTTTAAAACTTGTAGGAATATTAGGTTTGAAACCATGAATTATTTCAAACGGCATAATGGTTGTAGTCGTATGAGGAGTTGAGTTGTAGGCAAACATTGTAAAAGGTAACCATCGATCCCATTCATTTGGATCTTTGTCAGTATAATGACGTAAATATTCTACCAACGTACGATGTTGGTAGAATATTTACCAACCTTTCTAATGCTCCGTTGCTTTGAGGGTGATATGCTGTAGTATGATTTTTTTTTATTTTTAAAATTTTACATAAAGTTTTAAACAATATGATTAAAAAGTTAGTTCCTTGGTCTGTTAAAATGCACAAGGGAGCGCCAAACCTGCAGATAAAATTTTCTACGAAAGCTTCAGCTATAGTTTCCGATAACTGATTCTCAATAGGTATAGCCAATGAAAACTTCGATAAGTCATCCTGTATAGTAAGTATGAAACGATTATTTTTATGTGAAGGATTCAAAGGGCCGACTACGTCTTAAAATATTTTATCAAATGGTCGTTTGGACGTAGTTGTTAGTACCATCAGACATTTATTTCTTTTTGACACTTTGTTTATCTGACAAGATTTGCATTTTAATATAAATTTTCGTATTGTACTCCACATTTTTGGGGAATAGTAGTAAGATTTGATTCTTTTATAAGTTCTTTCAATTCCTTGATGTCCTCCTAAAGAAGATATATGAAATTCTTTAATAATTTTTTGTATATCCATGTCATTTTTTAAGTATATGATACAATCAGGATTCAATTTCAGGTAACATGTTATTTGAGTATTCTAGAGATTCAGAAGAATTTTGAAAATTTTGAACTGTAGTATTTAGGTGCTTATTTATATTAAGTTGCTGGTTAGCCACTTTTGACTGGGATCTAGTAATAACATTTACGCTACTCTGACCGACAGAATCCATATTGATTCTGCTCAAAGCGTCTGCGTTCACATTATATTTCCCAGCTTTATAAATAATGTCGTAAGAGTATTCATCCAACTCTATTCTCCATCGCATTAGGCGAGATGAGAGATTTTTGGACTGTTTAACCATATCAATGGCTTGTGGTCAGTTACAGTTGTAAAATCTACTCCGTATAAGTAAGGATGAAATCGTTTGTCTGCGAATACAATTGCCAGTAGCTCTTTCTCGACAGTAGAATAGTTACGCTCAGCTTTATTATGGACCCTGCTAGCATAAGCTACGGGGAAGTCGTCATCGCCTATTCTCTGCGAAAGAATCGCTCCAAGTGCAACATCGCTTGCATCGGTCGTCACGTAGAACCGCTTGCCAAAATTAGGGTACTGTAAAATGGGAGGATTTATTATTTTTTTTTTTAGTATTTCAAAACTATTTTGAGAAAATGCGTTCCAAATAAAACTTGTATTTTTCTTTAAAAGTGAATTAAGAGGTTGTGCTATATCGGAAAAATTTTCTATAAATCTACGATAATATCCTATAAGTCCAAGAAATGATTTGATATCTTTTTGATTTTTTGGAACCGGATAATTTTGAATAGCACTAATTTTAGTAGGATCTGGTTTTATTCCATTATTGGTTATCACATGTCCTAGGTAACAAATCTCTTTTCGGAGGAAATGGCATTTCTTTGGTTGGAGTTTGAGATTATATTTTCTGAAGCATTGAAATTAATAAATTAATTTTCTAATATGACCAGGAAGATTGTATCCATATACCACTACATCATCTAGGTAAACAAAACACTTAAGCCCATGTAGACCAGCTAACACATTGTTCATTATTCTCTGAAAGGTAGCCGGAGCACCTTTCAGACCAAAGGGCATTCGTGTAAATTGATAGTGGCCCATTTGTGTACTAAAGGCTGTTTTTATTTTGTCTTCTTCTCCAAGAGGTATTTGATGATAACCGTCCGCTAAGTCCAAGGTTGTAAAATACACTGCGTCACCTAATTGGTCTAAAATATCCACTATATTAGGGAGGGGATAAATATCATCTACGGTTATATCATCTACGATACCTAATTGGTCTAAAATATCCACTATATTAGGGAGGGGATAAATATCATCTACGATTATTGTGTACAACTCGAGTACCTCTCCCAATTCGAATAGTTGTATTTTCATTTGAATCAACTTTTAAAACTTCAAAGGGTCCATTCCAAATTTGGTCAAATTTACCTTTAGTTTGTTCGTTCCTCAAAAAAACTTTATCGCCAACTTTAAATTGAACATTATTACTAGTCCGGTCATAATATAATTTCGATTTTTCTTTTTGTGCTATTAATTTTTCTCTGATCATTTCATAAAAATTTCCAAGTTTCATTTTTAAATTCTGTATACAATCTTCAGGATCATAGAAATTTCTTGGTTTGTGTTTAAAACTTGTAGGAATATTAGGTTTGAAACCATGAATTATTTCAAACGGCATAATGGTTGTAGTCGTATGAGGAGTTGAGTTGTAGGCAAACATTGTAAAAGGTAACCATCGATCCCATTCATTTGGATCTTTGTCAGTATAATGACGTAAATATTCTACCAACGTACGATGTTGGTAGAATATTTACCAACCTTTCTAATGCTCCGTTGCTTTGAGGGTGATATGCTGTAGTATGATTTTTTTTTATTTTTAAAATTTTACATAAAGTTTTAAATAATATGCTTAAAAAGTTAGTTCCTTGGTCTGTTAAAATGCACAAGGGAGCGCCAAACCTGCAGATAAAATTTTCTACGAAAGCTTCAGCTATAGTTTCCGATAACTGATTCTCAATAGGTATAGCCAATGAAAACTTCGATAAGTCATCCTGTATAGTAAGTATGAAACGATTATTTTTATGTGAAGGATTCAAAGGGCCGACTACGTCTTAAAATATTTTATCAAATGGTCGTTTGGACGTAGTTGTTAGTACCATCAGACATTTATTTCTTTTTGACACTTTGTTTATCTGACAAGATTTGCATTTTAATATAAATTTTCGTATTGTACTCCACATTTTTGGGGAATAGTAGTAAGATTTGATTCTTTTATAAGTTCTTTCAATTCCTTGATGTCCTCCTAAAGAAGATATATGAAATTCTTTAATAATTTTTTGTATATCCATGTCATTTTTTAAGTATATGATACAATCAGGATTCAATTTCAGGTAACATGTTATTTGAGTATTGTAGAGATTCAGAAGAATTTTGAAAATTTTGAACTGTAGTATTTAGGTGCTTATTTATATTAAGTTGCTGGTTAGCCACTTTTGACTGGGATCTAGTAATAACATTTACGCTACTCTGACCGACAGAATCCATATTGATTCTGCTCAAAGCGTCTGCGTTCACATTATATTTCCCAGCTTTATAAATAATGTCGTAAGAGTATTCATCCAACTCTATTCTCCATCGCATTAGGCGAGATGAGAGATTTTTGGACTGTTTAACCATATCAATGGCTTGTGGTCAGTTACAGTTGTAAAATCTACTCCGTATAAGTAAGGATGAAATCGTTTGTCTGCGAATACAATTGCCAGTAGCTCTTTCTCGACAGTAGAATAGTTACGCTCAGCTTTATTATGGACCCTGCTAGCATAAGCTACGGGGAAGTCGTCATCGCCTATTCTCTGCGAAAGAATCGCTCCAAGTGCAACATCGCTTGCATCGGTCGTCACGTAGAACCGCTTGCCAAAATTAGGGTACTGTAAAATGGGAGGATTTATTATTTTTTTTTTAGTATTTCAAAACTATTTTGAGAAAATGCGTTCCAAATAAAACTTGTATTTTTCTTTAAAAGTGAATTAAGAGGTTGTGCTATATCGGAAAAATTTTCTATAAATCTACGATAATATCCTATAAGTCCAAGAAATGATTTGATATCTTTTTGATTTTTTGGAACCGGATAATTTTGAATAGCACTAATTTTAGTAGGATCTGGTTTTATTCCATTATTGGTTATCACATGTCCTAGGTAACAAATCTCTTTTCGGAGGAAATGGCATTTCTTTGGTTGGAGTTTGAGATTATATTTTCTGAAGCATTGAAATTAATAAATTAATTTTCTAATATGACCAGGAAGATTGTATCCATATACCACTACATCATCTAGGTAAACAAAACACTTAAGCCCATGTAGACCAGCTAACACATTGTTCATTATTCTCTGAAAGGTAGCCGGAGCACCTTTCGGACCAAAGGGCATTCGTGTAAATTGATAGTGGCCCATTTGTGTACTAAAGGCTGTTTTTATTTTGTCTTCTTCTCCAAGAGGTATTTGATGATAACCGTCCGCTAAGTCCAAGGTTGTAAAATACACTGCGTCACCTAATTGGTCTAAAATATCCACTATATTAGGGAGGGGATAAATATCATCTACGGTTATGTCATTAAGGCGACGGAAATCAACAACTACACGCCATCGTTTGTTTCCATCATTTGATTTTTTTGGGACCACTAATAATGGTGAATTAAAAGGACTATTACTAGGTTCGACAATACTCTTTTCAATCATTTCCTTTACTTGATTGTTGATTTCAGCTTTGGTTAATTGGGGAAGTCGATATGGTTTCACGTTTACGGGTTGAGATTTAGGAATTAGTGGAATATGATGACAACCTGCATTTGTAATAGTAAGTTCATCACCAGGTAAGTAAAAGATGTCATTATATTCGCAAGAAATTTTATTTATTGAAGATTTTTCTTCAAAATTCATATGATCCATATTATTTCGCTTAGTAAAATTTTTAAACGGTTTTTTAATTTATCAGTCCAATGACCTAATTTGAAAATGTTGTAGTCGTTTAGATTTTCTGGCTCTAAATATACATCATCTAGTTTAACAGAAAAATTATTTGTGTTAATAATGCGTACGACTGCAAATGAATTTCTTAAATGGATAATAGTATTGGCTATATACACACCATGAGCAATCATTTGAGATGGACAAAAGAATTCACTGTCGTGGTCCGTTTTAAATCTTATTTTTACATTTTTCTCACACCTATTGAGTATTCAGACTTTCTGAGTAGTAATTGGTGGATTATTTGATGAAAGATTAATTAAAATATCTTGATTTTTGACCTTACTCGCGTTTATACTAATCTTATTGCGCGAATAATCAATATTACATTGGTTAAGTCGGAGGAAGTCATTACCAAGTATTCCTCCACAATTTATTGGAAAGTTAGATGGTATGATATGAAAACTATGAAAACTATGTTTTCATATATGAAAACTAACGGTCGATTTGCATGGTAATTACTAACTAACGAGTTTGATGGATTATTTCGTAAAGGTTGTTGGTTAGTTGAATTACGAGCGTAACACGTTTTTGCGCTATGCCCTATTTTAGAACAAATCTGACATATAATTTGTTTGTTTGGATTAGCTTCGTATTTAGTGAATGTACTTTTATTTAAGGCATTTAAGTTTTCTTCTTCAATGGCTATTTTAGTTGCGTAATCTTTTACGGATTCAGAAAGACCTTGCTCTAACATTATAAAATTTTAGTTTTAAATCCTTTTCAAGTTCTTGCCATAACTTATACTTCGTCGTTAGCACTGTTTTATTATATGCTTCATCTACAAGTTTGACTTGAACTAATTCCAAAACAAAAGCTTATCTTTATCATTCTCGATATCTTTGTACACTATATTACAACAGTGCAGAAATCTATGGAGCTTATCAGGGGTTCCGTTAAACTCCGGGATTAATTTAAAAGCACGGTCAAAGTGAATTCCATTGCAGAATTTTTTAAAAATTTTTTTGAAACTAATTGTTGTTTGTCAGGTTGTGCTATTGAAACATCTGTTCCTGTTTTAATTTCTAATGGAAACGTTAATTTAATATACGGTAAAAGTGAAGTCGAAGGTTCGCTAACCAAAGGTAAAATTGATCTACTTGAATCAGAATTCGTATTATCTTCGTCTTTTTTCGTAATTATTGTTCTATTTCGTAATTGAAGAGATTCAACGAGTTTTTTCGCGGTTGTTTTTTGAGGCATTAAAAAAAATATATTGTAAGCATTGTACATAAAAAAATCAATCCAAAAACAATTTAATAATTTATCAAGTTAATCATAACTACTCATTCAATTACTGCTATTTCAAATCATAAAAAAAATAAAAATTAACTTACAGTTCTAATTTTTGCCAACTATAAAGATCCAACGTTGTATAAGGTTGTTATGTATGTTGTATGTGATTGTATATAATATGTAATTGTTGATTGTTGTAGTTGTTGATTTAAAGCTCAAGTTGTTGTTTTTTCGATATGCATGCTCATGTAACAGGCACTTTCTGGCTGGATTATGTAGTAATAGAACACATAGAACAATATAATCCGTTTAGATTGATTTACGCTGCGTAGTCGCTGAATGTTGTATAAAATGTTTTGATGAACTCTGAATAATGTTTAATTCTTTATGCAATACTTGAAGTGTCACTTTCACGGTTCCTGTTCTCGGTTCTTTCAATAAGATGTGGTTTAATGGGAAATAATATTTTTGAACCACGTAATCTCGGCTCACGAACGCGGAAACGCGTTTTTTTTTTGTACAATTAGTTTTTTAGTTTTTGCAGTTATTTCTAAATTTATTTTATTTATTGTTTGAACCGGTAAAAATTGACCTTTTGTTCAAACCGGTAAAGATTTTTTTAAAATTTTTTTATTATTATTATTATATATATTTTTTTTTAACGGAAATTATACCACGTTTTAACTTAATTTATAATAAGTAACATAACGATATCCCCACTACAGGAATTTTATATTAGATGCACGATTTAATTTCTTAATTATCGCTGTTTAACATCACTATATCCCACCGCTGTCACCATATGTTATGGGATTTATATCGTTGATATTAGTATTTTTATGTATTTAAACTTTACTTATTTAAATTTATTTCAATTTTTAATTTATGTAATTAACAAAATAATAATTGGTACATCTAGCTTGATACTCTATACCGAACTGATCTTACGTTATCACTTTATTAAATACATCAGTACGGTAATTTTAATTTACATGTATATGAAAATATGATTTATATATTATCAATACCACTATAGAACAGGCCGTATAAAATTGAAAAAAATGGCGGATCCTATGTATTAGTAAATGTATAGTAAACAAAAACGTTCATAGTAGTATTTTGGTTGTATATGAATTTTTAGGATGGATCCGATTATACTTCAACATAACTTTAAAACAAGGAACGTAACAACCCTACGACCTTCTATGAAAATCACATGCCAAAACTGTTTTTGAATATTGATAAATTTGTTTGTACATGTTTCATATTAAATCAATTAGTATTTGGCATTTCAAACAAAAAAATCGAGGATTTTGATTTTTCATTCATAATTTTTAAAAAACTATACCAAATGTACATTAACGTTTTGTATAACTTAACTATTCTTGCGCATTGAAATTTCCATAAAGATAATTTTTAACTTTTGGTTTTACATATACAATTATACAATGCTGTGAGGTGTTTGATTCGTTCGTTTTTTGATTTAATAATACAATGTTGGTACATTTACGTTCAGTAGGTTTTTACGTGTAATTCGAATGTTTTGTTGTGACGGCACATATAAAAATTTAGGCGGGTAAATACATGTGGTAAGTTGCATGAATTTAAATTAAAATATAGTTGGGTAAATATAAGTATAATACATAAATATATATTAATTAAAATAAAATTACTTCATTATAAATTCACAGTTTTAGTAAAATCACCGCGGTTATTAAATTCTTAAGGTTAATTATATTTGCCCAAATATATTTTAAATAATTTGTGTAAATAATTAATGAGCTAGTGTTTAGATTTTAAGATGCCCAAAACTTGTTGTGTGCCGGGATGCATGTCCAATTCTTCTAGAAGCTAACAAGGGCACTTGTCTTTTTTAGTTTTCCGCAGTGTAAACTCAAACGACAGGCTTTGTTAAACGCGATTCCATGTAAAAATTCTGTACCGACAAAATTCTCATTTGTATGTATGAAACATTTTAACGTAAATGAAATTAAATTTGAAAATAAGCACGGGAGCTTAATAATTCCTTTGAAATATCCGCAGTTATAACCTAATGTAGGTCCTAACATTTTCCTAGATTTACCGACGTATTATTCAAAATCCAAGCCGAATACCAGAAAATGTCCGTCATATAGGGAACGTGAGGTTTTGGCTAGATCTCATGAAACTGTATTGAAGGATGATCATTTTAAAATAAAAGCTGATTTAATCGGGTCATTCGAAAACTTTAAATCTCTTTTGACTAGCCACGTAAGCGATTTGGATGTTGAAATCAAACTCAATGTTGAAGAAGCTTTTATTTATAAAATTAACTTAAAAAACTTTACCATTTCACAATATATACGAGTAAATAAAGATTTAATTTGTCATTTTTATCGTGAGTCAGTATTTATACAAAAATCTGTTCAACAATATCAGTGTTGGTCTCAATTTAAACGCACGATTCAATTCTTTTTTAAAAAACGTCCGAAAAGTCCCCCGCAGTTAGAAAAGAGGAACTTTTAAATGTAATATGTTCGAAAATTGCTGAATTGTTAATTGTTGCAAGTGAAATCGAATTTAAATATATAGGAGCACTTAAAATGATTAATGATCAGCTAAACCTTATGATTGGTAAAAAACGGTATTCGGAAAATACCCTAGTCAAGTCGTTTTTAATATACCTTCAATCACCCGTTTAATATACCTTCACTTACCATTTAATTAGAGATCAAAATATTTTAATTCTATCAAGTAAAAGCACTCTATAGCAACTATCAGGCCATCAAAACGTAAGCCCTTCAAATTTTGAAGGTAATAAAAGTTATCTCTTTAAGCAAGCCGAACATTTAAAGCATATGCAACGCAAAGTCAAAATTTAAATAGAAGGAATTTATTTAAAGGCGCAAATAACCAATAAAACTCAAAAAATTACTGGCTTTGTCCAGAATAATTCAAATGTCGCAAAAACGGTAATTGCATTTTTAGTTAGTTCCGCGTTTGGTAATTCCAAAGAAATAGTTGCCTTCCATCCAGTAAGTAACCGTTCAGGTGATGATGTTCATAAGTTAATTTTAAATATTTTAAAATTAGTACAATCATTAGATTTAGAAGTAATTTCAATCGTAACAGATAACCATAGGATTAATCAAAATATGTTTTCAATTTTCGCACCGAACTCATTTAAATTTATTAACCCTGATTTTCCTAGTAGTTTTATATTTCTTAAGTATGATCCAGTTCATATTTTTAAAAACATTCGGAACAACTGGATCAATAAAAAAGACGGCGAAAAGTCGTTTTACTATCCGGATTTTGAAGATAAATCTATTAAAATTGCATGTTTTAAAGATATTCGCGATCTATATAAAAATGAAGAACAGCGCAACTAGTAAGAAAAGCGTATATATTAAATAAGAAATCGGTATTTTCCAGTATAATTGAACGGCAGAATGTGCAGTGTGTTGCAAATGTTTTTCATGAGTCTACAATTGTCGCACTTGAAACAACTAGCGATCTTAAAGAAGTCGAAGGCACTGTAGAGTTTCTTAAAATTATAAAACGTTAGTGGAATATTGTTAATTGCAAATCAGTAGTTGAAGGTATAAAGAAACGCGAGCCGTACCGATTGCCTATATCTATACGTTAGATGATGCAGACATTTTGTTCCTTAAAAATTTGTTATCCTGGATAGAAAAGTGAATGACTACCGACATCTTTCAAAGTGGTTTAACCATGACTACTTTTAAAGCAATCCATCAAAGTGTAAGTGTTCTGCTTGAAATTGCCAACACTTATATGCCAACACGGGCCAGCAATGGCCTTTTACACCCGTCTTATTATAATTATTTCGAAGCCAGAATATTTATTCGGGCCAGCAGTGGCCTGTAAAAATCGTCTTATTTTGTATTCTCAAAACGCGATATTTAATAAATTAACACACATTTTACGTAACAAAATTCATATAAGCTCGCATATAATTTTGTATCCCTAAATATGATTTAAATTATTTAATAAAAAAAATAATGAAAATTAAAATAATTACTAAAAATTTATATTAATCATGAATTTTACGTAAATAGTATTTACGTAACAATGTTTAGAAAATTAGAAAGCGCGCTGTTAACATATCCCACATCCTTCTTAGATGAGCGCTTCGACTCGACTCGACTATTTAAAATAAATAAATTTTCCAAATCAACAAAACAAAAGATAAAAAATCCAAATAGTACATTTCTGTTAGCTCGACGAAACAAAAACGAGTATGAAAAAATCAGAAAACCATTTGCATCTATCAACATTTTTTAACGAAGTAAAAAATAAAATAAACGAGTGAGAAAGTGATTACAAAATTACAATTAAAAAGACAAAGAAATTGTTTTTTGTTTTACATATACTAAGGTAATTTTTAAATTAATCTTAATGCTTTCAAATGCCGAATTCTAATTAAAATCATATGAAACATGTGCAAACAAATTTATCAATGTTCACCAGGAAAAACCAAATTTAATTTCCTTAGAAGGACGTATAGTCGTTTTTTTCTTTGTTTTTAAGTTATATTGAACTTAAAACAGCGTTCCATAGTAACAAAAAAAAATTTATATTAAAATTTCGTTTTTCTATTCCACACTTACTACATAAGCTATAAAAGTGTTTAAATGGCCTGTATATATATAGGCATTGATATTATGTACAAAACCCTCTTTACTACAAGCCGTCTTGTAACTTTCGTTGACACACATCATCATGTATTTTTAAAATGTATTAGTGAAAATCAAAACCCTCTTTACTACAAGCCGTATTGTTTGCATACTCATGCTATACAAAAATATATACTTTGATTGTATTGTAAGTAGAAAATTGTGTATGGATATCAAAACCCTCTTTACTACAAGCCGTATTGTTTGCATACTCGTGCTATACAAAAATATATACTTTGATTGTATTGTAAGTAGAAAATCGTGTCGGGATATGATAGCGAATATTGTGTAAAAGAAATAAACAATAAAATCAAATAATGCGCATGCGTTTACAATTTTTTTTATTAATTTCATATGGAGTTTTGATATTTACCAATACATCTAAAGTATATATTTTCACTAATACATTTTAAAAATACATGATGATGTGTGTCAAAGAAAGTTACAAGACGGTTTGTAGTAAAGAGGGTTTTGATGGATATGATAGCGAATATTGTGTAAAAGAAATAAACAATAAAATCAAATAATGCGCATGCGTTTACAATTTTTTTTATTAATTTTATATGGAGTTTTGATAGTTACTAATACATCTAAAGTATATATTTTCACTAATACATTTTAAAAATACATGATGATGTGTGTCAACGAAAGTTACAAGACGGCTTGTAGCAAAACCAACACAAATGTATATACAAGCCATGAGGTTGCGATACTTATGCCAAAAAGTGACTACTATACCTAAGTATTAGTGTTGTGACGTAGTATAATTTGTATATACTTTTATTATATGCTTTGATGTAAATAAAACATGAATACGAATGATGGAACAACAATATATTGCACTCTTTATGACAAAGCAAAAAACAAATTTATTATTTAACGAGAGAGAGAAGTATTGTTATTATTTTTTACTTCATTATATACTATACTATATACTATGAATTTAGAGCAGAATGGACAGTGCAAAATATAATTTTTGTTTCGTTGTTTTTGTAGAAATGTTATGTACTTTGAATTTAGAGGAGTATGGACAGTGCGAAATATAATTTTTTGTTTCGATTTTTACTGTAGTCAAATTCACTAACACATACACCAAATAGTAGTCATAATATGTTTTACTTAGCCAAGCTTCATGGCTTGTATAATATACAATAGTGTTGGTTTTGATTGTAGTAAAGAGGGTTTTGTACTAACACAAAACCAACACTATTGTATATTATACAAGCCATGAAGCTTGCCTAAGTAAAACATATTATGACTACTATTTGGTGTATGTGTTAGTGAATTTGACTACAGTAAAAATCGAAACAAAAAATTATATTTCGCACTGTCCATACTCCTCTAAATTCAAAGTACATAACATTTCTACAAAAAAAACGAAACAAAAATTATATTTTGCACTGTCCATTCTGCTCTAAATTCATAGTATATAGTATAGTATATAATGAAGTAAATAATAATAACAATACTTCTCTCTCTCGTTAAATAATAAATTTGTTTTTTGCTTTGTCTTAAAGAGCGCAACATACTGTTGTTCCATCATTCGTATTCATTTTTTATTTACATCAAAGCATATAATAAAAGTATATACAAATTATACTACGTCACAACACTTATACTTAGGTATAGTAGTCACTTTTTGGCATGAGTATCGCAACTTCATGGTTTGTATATACATTTGTGTTGGTTTTGACTAACACCATATAAAATAAAATAAAAAAAATTGTAAACACATGCGCATTATTTGATTTAGTTGTTTATTCCTTTTACACAATATTCGCTATCATATCCCGACACGATTTTCTAGTTACAATACAATCAAAATATATATTTTTGTATAGCATGAGTATGCAAACCAAAAATTGCGTTTACAATTTTTTTTTAAATTTTTATATAGAGTTTTGATATTTACTAATACATCTAAAGTATATATTTTCACTAATACATTTTAAAAATCCATGATGATATGTGTCAACGAAAGTTACAAGACGGCTTGTAGTAAAGAGGGTTTTGATGCAAACAATACGGCTTGTAGTAAAGAGGGTTTTGACTAACACATCTGAAGTATATATTTCCACTAATACATTTTAAAAATATATGAGAATATGTGTCAACGAAAATTTCAATACGGCTTGTAGTAAAGAGGGTTTTGAATTTTAATACACTGTATATATTACTAATTACATCGCACGATAGTTTTTAATATAGAAATAAATAATTACAATATTTATATATATATATATATATATATATATATATATATATATATATATATATATATATATATTATATATATATATATATATATATATATATATATATATATATATATATATATACATTTATATATATATATATATATATATATATATATATATATATATATATATATATATATATATATATATATATATATATATATATATACTCATATATATATACGGTGGTACAGCTATGTTGATTAAAAGAAGACTTAAACCTTTGAACTTGAGAAATATGACAAAGATCATATCCAAGCGACAAATATCAGCCTGGAGGAGTGGTCTAGAAACTGTGTAATATCATCATTCTATTGCCTACCGAAACACGCAATAAGAAAGAAGCAATTATTAGATTATTTTAACCATCTAGGCAATAAATTCATTGCGGGAGGTGATTATAATGCAAAACATACTCAATGGGGTTCAAGATTGACGACTCCGAAAGGAAAGCAACTCTATGAAGCTATGGATGAACTTTGTTTGAATTATCTATCAGCGGGGCACCCAACATATTGGCTTACGGATAAAAAGAAAATTCCTGATCTAATAGACTTCTATATAACTAAAGGCATTGCACGTACAAATGCTATGGCAACAGTTTGTTACGATTTATCATCCGATCATTCACCAGTAATTATAACAGTAAGTACTGATGCCCTAAAGACTGAAGCACTGAAACGCCTGACAAATAAAAAAACTAAATGGGATCAATACAGTAGACAAATTGAAGAGAATTGCCTACTGGATATTCCTCTTAGCACACCATCAAATATTGATGCAGCAGAAGCCTACCTCAGAGATCTACTGGAAGTAGCAGCAAAAAAAGCAACACCTAACAACAGTGTTTTTGAAAAAGTTAATAAACTTCCTAAAAACATCCAAGAATTAATACAAGAAAAGCGAAAAATTCTACGGCAGTGGCAGCAGCAAAGATCGCCGATATTAAAATGGAAATTAAATTGAGCAATTAAATCCCTGAAAGTAGCTCTGAGGGAAGAAGAAAATTAAGGTATCCAAAACTAGTTAAGTGAACTCTCGGCAACAGAGAGAACAGACTATTCCTTATGGAAAGCTACTAAAAGTTTTGAGAAGCCGGCAAACTCGTGTTCGCCCATTAGACTGCCAATTGGCAACTGGGCAAGAAGTGATGAACAAAAAGCCAACGCTTTCTCTGTTCGTCTAAAAAGCGTATTCTCACCACATGAACAAGTTAACAACTATATGCTACCAAACCAAACGGTGAATGATCCAAATTTAAAACCTATAAAGTTCAAGTGGAAGGAAATTAAGAGCACAATAAAAAACTGCATAAGTCCGAAAAAAGTACCAGGACATGATCTTATTACCGGGAAAATGGTTAAAGAATTACCAGACAAATGCATTAAACTAATAACGTGCATCTTCAACGCAATCATGCGAACTGGTTACATTCCTCAAAAATGGAAGATATCGCAAATTACAATGATACATAAGCCTGGAAAAGATGAGACACAAATCTCATCATATCGCCCAATAAGCATGCTTTCCACGATATCAAAGTTATTTGAAAAATTGTTACTAAGGAAACTGAAATCAGTACTAGAAGAACGGTATATTATACCAGATCACCAATTTGATCTCCGAAATCTGCACAGCACTATAGAGCAAGTTCACAGGATTGTCAACGCAATCAAACTCACCTTCGTAGAAAAAAAATATTGTTCTGCTGTCTTCTTGGATATTGCACAAGCCTTCGACAAAGTTTGGCATAGAGGTTTAATATACAAAGTTAAAGAACTGTAGCGACCATCGCTACACACACAATTAAAATTATTTCAGATATTTCGTGCAAATCCATATAATTCGCTAACGCTACATGTACACTGTACATAAATATATATAGAGCGTAAAGTAGCTATTAAACATAGCACTCGGTCGCCATGGCCTGATGAGATGACAAATAATTTTTAACAAAATTATTACGATTTCTCGTCAGATCGAAACTGAGCATTGCTCCGCACACCACCCCACATCTGAATAATTAAAATAATGACGTCACCGCAGTTGTTATAGAACTTTTGCCGAAGCAGTTCCATGTAGTTCTTGAAAACTATCTTCTTCAAAGGAAATACTTGGTTAAACAAAACGCAGCAACCACTGGTTTAAATGATATTAGCGCAGGTGTTCCACAATGAAGTGTCTTGGGACCAATTTTATACTTGTTGTACACAGTCGATTTGCCCATTTGCAATGAAGCTATAATATCAACATTTGCTGATGATACAGCCATATTATTGTCTTGTAAAAATCCTCAAACTGCCTCAAAGCAATTGCAAAATCATCTGAATAAAATTGAAAACTGGCTAAAGATTTGGCGAATAAAAGTCAATGAAAATAAATCAACACATGTTACATTCACACTTAACAAACTCACCTGCCCACAAGTTAAATTGAACGGTGTAACTATTCCGCAGCAATCTAGTGTAGAAGCAAAGCGTAATCAAATAAAAATAAAATTTGCTAAGATGTATTGGCTAATAAGAAGAAAATCAAGATTATCACTCGACAATAAAGTTTTACTATATAAAGCGATACTTAGGCCCATATGGACATATGGTATTCAGTTATGGGGATCCACCAGCGCATGAATGCTCCCTGGTATATTCGAAACACCAACATACATCATGAACTTGGTATTTTAACCATTAAAGATACAATTAGATCCTATAGTTCGAGATATTGTTCAAAACTAGAGACACATCCCAATGCTTTGGCCCGGGACATTCTAAAACAACCGAGATACAGACAACTGAGAAGAACTGACCCATTTGGACTATTGAATTTATAAATTAAGTAAATGGTGCACACTAATAATAAGTATTAACATTGGCTAAGACTTATAAAAATAGCAGTAAGGTTAGTTTGTTAGATTCGCATACATCTTGTTAGTTTCTTTTTAGAAAGATTCAAGAATAAAGCCAAAAAGAAAAATATAATTATATATATATATATATATATATATATATATATATATATATATATATATATATATATATATATATATATATATATATATATATAGGGTGTCCCTTAAGTGGCCGACACAAATAGTACAGTTGGATTCCTTGATCAAAGCGAACATGACTTTACTTCTACCACTTTGCACTGAGAGGCTTCCGTATCAAGTTATAGACGTTTGAAGAGGAGCCTTCTAATGTCGTACCTTGTATTAAAGATAACTCAATTTCTAGAGAAAGAACAATTTGTTTTATCCAATGTTTATATCGTTTAAAAGCTGATTGAATTTTCTTTCAAATAAGGTATAATAAGTATGATTATTTACGTAAAAAGTATTTCAAATTAAAACAAAACTTTTATAATTGAAATTTTTTAAGAAATTTTTTTGTTTCTTTACCATTTATCTTTTAACAATTACTCTACGACAATAAATATTTTTTGATTAGAACATAGTTCAGATTCTTAGCTTACAGAAAAGCTAACTATTTCTCATATTTGCAATTATATGCTACCTAAAAAAATTAAAAGATTACAATAAAAAATACAATTTTGCATTTTCTTTATTAGACGCAAGTATTGAGGTAGAAATAAGTACTGGTATTAGGTAATAATATTTCGCAATATTTACAACAAATTCTCAAAATGACCATCATTAGTCGTCACGCATTCCAAACACCTATTCATAAATGAATTGCGAACTTTTACGAAAACGTTTGATTTCGTTACAAGCTTCATATATTCTAGCAATTAACGTTGCTTTATCTGGGATAGATAAAGAATAAACTTTAGTTTTTAAATATATAAATATATATATATATATATATATATATATATATATATATATATATATATATATATATATATATATATATATATATATATATATATATATATATATATATATATATTCTAAATATATATATATATATATATATATATATATATATATATATATATATATATATATATATATATATATATAATTATAAATAATTAATAAATTTAACTTGAAAATTACACAATTCACATCATTCACTAAACAAATAAAATAAAATTTGACTTTTAAAACCACAAGTAGAGAGAAAAATTCTCAATTATGTTAATGGTGTGCGTGAAAAATACTCAATTATTGTAGTAGTGTGCGTTTTTTAAAGAGAAAACAAAACCAACACTATTGTATATTATACAAGCCATGAAGCTTGGCTAAGTAAAACATATTATGACTACTATTTGGTGTATGTGTTAGTGAATTTGACTACAGTAAAAATCGAAACAAAAAATTATATTTCGCACTGTCCATACTCCTCTAAATTCAAAGTACATAACATTTCTACAAAAAAAACGAAACAAAAATTATATTTTGCGACTGTCCATTCTGCCAAAACCAACACAAATGTATATACAAGCCATGAAGTTGCGATACTCATGCCAAAAAGTGACTACTATACCTAAGTATTAGTGTTGTGACGTAGTATAATTTGTATATACTTTTATTATATACTTTGATGTAAATAAAAAATGAATACGAATGATGGAACAACAGTATGTTGCGCTCTTTAAGGCAAAGCAAAAAACAAATTTATTATTTAACGAGAGAGAGAAGTATTGTTATTATTATTTACTTCATTATATACTATACTATATACTATGAATTTAGAGCAGAATGGACAGTGCAAAATATAATTTTTGTTTCGTTTTTTTTGTAGAAATGTTATGTACTTTAAATTTAGAGGAGTATGGACAGTGCGAAATATAATTTTTTGTTTCGATTTTTACTGTAGTCAAATTCACTAACACATACACCCAATAGTAGTCATAATATGTTTTACTTAGCCAAGCTTCATGGCTTGTATAATATACAATAGTGTTGGTTTTGATTCTGCTCTAAATTATTAGTATATAGTATAGTATATAATGAAGTAAATAATAATAACAATACTTCTCTCGCTCGTTAAATAATAAATTTGTTTTTTGCTTTGTCTTAAAGAGCGCAACATACTGTTGTCCCATCATTCGTATTCATTTTTTATTTACATCAAAGCATATAATAAAAGTATATACAAATTATACTACGTCACAACACTAATACTTAGGTATAGTAGTCACTTTTTGGCATGAGTATCGCAACTTCATGGCTTGTATATACATTTGTGTTGGTTTTGGAGAAAACCACAATTTTTTATATATGGATTTTAGTAACACATCAAAACCAACACTATTGTATATTATACAAGCCATGAAGCTTGGCTAAGTAAAACATATTATGACTACTATTTGGTGTATGTGTTAGTGAATTTGACTACAGTAAAAATCGAAACAAAAAATTATATTTCGCACTGTCCATACTCCTCTAAATTCAAAGTACATAACATTTCTACAAAAAAAACGAAACAAAATTATATTTTGCGACTGTCCACTCTGCTCTCAATTATTAGTATATAGTATAGTATATAATGAAGTAAATAATAATAATACTTCTCTCTCTCGTTAAATAATAAATTTGTTTTTTGCTTTGTCTTAAAGAGCGCAACATACTGTTGTTCCATCATTCGTATTCATTTTTTATTTACATCAAAGCATATAATAAAAGTATATACAAATTATACTACGTCACAACACTAATACTTAGCTATAGTAGTCACTTTTTGGCATGAGTATCGCAACTTCATGGCTTGTATATACATTTGTGTTGGTTTTGAACACATCTAAACTGTATATTTCCATTTATACATTTTAAAAATATATGAGAATATGTGTCAACGAAAATTTCAATACGGCAAAAGAGAGTTTTGCTTACATTCAAAATCAAAACCATCTCTATTATTCATTGCATATTAATACTATTTAACAAAACCCTCTTTACTACAAGCCGTATTCATTGCATACGCATGATATTTAATCATATACACATGAGAATGTATTGTAAGTAAAAAACGTGTCAATATATGATTTAGAATATAGTGTAAAATAAAATAAACATTTCCATACTATAAAACAAAATAGAGTAAAAATTGTCAAAAAAAATTTAAAAGGCAAAATTGATGTTATCTCTTTCCTATACAAAACACAAATAACAAATAAAGAGACGAAAAAATTCTCATTTATCCATACACATTAAATAGTGTGCGTAACTTAGAGATAAAAATGTTAATTAGTGGTAGTAGGAACGAGAAAATTACACATTTTTTGGTATGGTTTTTTATAGCACCAATACACTTAATTGTGTATATAGGTTTTGTTTAACTGTGTCAAAGAAAGTTACAAGACGGCTTGTAATAAAGAGGGCTTTGTGTACAAATATAGCGTAAAACAAAAACAAAAAAATATATAATATTAAACACTAATATAGTTAGTTTTTTTATGTTATTTTTGCTTTGTTATTTGTTCTGGTACCAATACTACTTTATATTGAGAGTGATATGTAGTAGTATTAGTGTACAATAAATGAGTTCTTTCTATAGAGACGTTTTTGCTACCACTATTAAAATTTTCATATTTCAAAATAACGCATACTTTTTAAGATTTATGAATAATTTTGCATTTATCTCTCTTTTCGTCTTTTTTTTTTTTGGTAATTAAAATATCAAACGTCAAATTGTATTTTGTATTCTGTACATAGTAAATTGTAAACAGAAATTTTTTGTTGATAAAAATATTAAATTAATTAATTTTATTAAATAGTATTATTTATATGGAAAATAATATTTATATGTGCAGGGGTAACTTATATACTGTGTGATATGTGCCGTGCAATAAAGCAATAAGTAAGTATAGGATATACATAATAATAAAAAAGTTGAGATTATGAGGTACAATTTTTACTCTCTTTTGTTGTGTAGTATGCGAATGTTTATGTTATTTTACACTATATTTGAAACCAAAAACGCCTCTATAGAAAGACCAACTATGCAAAAATTTAAAGGGACAAAGTGGCTTTTTGATGTAGTATTGGTTGTGTACAGATATAGCGTAAAATAAAAACAAAAAAATATTTTTACTAACACTAATATAGTTAGTTTTTTATGTTATTTTTGCCTTGTTATTTGTCAAAACCCTCTTTACTACAAGCCGTCTTGTAACTTTCTTTGACACACATCATCATGGATTTTTAAAATGTATTAGTGAAAATATATACTTAAGATGTATTAGTAAATATCAAAACTCCATATACAAATTTAAAAAAAAAATTGTAAACGCATGCGCATTATTTGATTTTATTGTTTATTTCTTTTACACAATATTCGCTATCATATCCCGACACGATTTTCTACTTACAATACAATCAAAGTATATATTTTTGTATAGCATGAGTATGCAAACAATACGGCTTGTTGTAAAGAGGGTTTTGTTATTTGTTATAACTACTATTTTACCAATACTATTTTATTAAGGCGGATATGTAGTAGTATCAGTGTACGAAAAAATGAGTTGGTCTTTCTATAGAGGCGTTTTTGTGTAAAACCATATATCGACACGTTTTTTACTCACAATACATTCTAATGTTTATATGACTAGATAGAATTAGTATGTGAAGAATACGGCTTGTAGTAAACAGGGTTTTACTTACAATACGAACGCAGTGTTAAAATACCATACATTAGTATGTAATGAATAAGGCTTGTATAATAGAGAGGGTTTTGGTGTGAGTGCATTTTATATACGTTTTTCTTACTAATCAAATTTTGAAGTGTACCGTGTGTAAGTGTTTATTAGATCATATTTTTGGTGATCAGCCCTACGAATGATTTTATAAGCAATTGGTCACGGCGTTGTGTGGTCAGCGGCTGGGATCGAACTCAGAACGACAGAGTGTTTAAGCCAACACATTACCCATACGACCGGTGAAAAAATAAAATAACAGAAAATTATGTTTTTTTACTACATGAAAAATTATGAAGTGACGCTGCTGTTTTTTATTATTATTATTTTTTTAGTTTATTATAAATGCCATCTGTTCTAGGCCCAAAGTTCTCCTACTCTGTCTTTATTAGTAAAGCAGGCTATATGCTTGTAGAAATTTTACAAGCATATAGGCTGCTTTACTAATTAAAAATAATAATTAATATTTTAAAGTACTAACCGCAAAGTAACCTTGAAAAAATTTGTAAACAATATAAAGCTTTTTTATTTTTTGTACCTCCTCCTTCCCAACTTGATATAAATAGCAATTGGTCGCTTAATAGACATCTAAGTGTTTTTACCAGACATCCTTTGTGATCACGAAAAATTGTATTGAGTGCATCTTCCTGGAAAGAAAAAAAATTGCACGTTAGACAGAATGTTATTGACGGTATGTTACTTTAATTTTACCAATATAAATCGGTCACTCTGACGTGTTAAAATATTTTCTTCTAAAACTAGTAGATCATTCCATGTTTTAACAGGTAACGTCGGTATTATTGAGGTGCTGTGTGTTTTTAAAGCATCTATATAATAATTAATATTCGGTGGAGATTTCCAATGTCTTTCAACCATTTGTGTTAGTTTCCGAAGACTTTGCGGTAGTGATACCATTTGATTTTTTTCTGAAATAAGTATAAATAGGTTAATTTAAGTAGCACAATATGATATATGTATATCAATTCGTTTTTGTTTGATTGAAAAATTCTAAAACATGTTTTTGGTTTTACTTAAAAAATTATATTTATCATTAAAAAAAGAAAATCATTTAGTTAAATTTGCGTTAATTTTTTTGGATTTGTATGCTAGTTGATTTAATCGATTCTTGTTAAATTTGACTGCAACTCTCATTTCTTGATCATAAAATCCAAAAAACCCATTTGGATTGTTTTTACTCCAAATGGAGAATACAACTTTTGAAAAAATGTTTAATTGTGATAAAGGCGTTTTTCCTCTTTTTCCACTCCAATTACAATGCTGTAGTATGTCATCTGTTATAATTTTTCTGATATATTTTGATAAATTATTATCATCACGACCTTTTAAATTTGATAAATACAGCTCCTAAATAAAATTTTAAAAAAATACTTTAATAATAATTCTTTTTTTTGTTACGATTATTTAATTACAAAACTCTTTGCCTCATTTACACTTTGCTTTATGCGGCTCTCTAATTCATCAAGTTCCTTAAAGCTTTTGACCGGTAGTCTAAAGCTTCGGACGTTGTCCTTATGGCTATCAACTATGTTTGATAGTTTTGTTAATTGATCATTTATTAAAATAATTTTATGACTTTGACCTGAAAAAAGATTGAGATATTAATTTACTAGCTAGTAATGCGTATATAAATATTTATATTATATATAAATATATATATATATATATATATATATATATATATATATATATATATATATATATATATATATATATATATATATATATATATATATATATATTTATTTATTTATTTTAAATAGTGACATGAATTGAACTGCGGGAAATTAAACAAATAAAAAATCGCTGTTAATTTTTGGACATACATTTATTGACTGTAGGTAAAATGGCTACTTAGTTACTAGTTTTTTTAACTTTATCAATACAATATTGTTTATGGTCACCGCGTACGTTAATTATGTTAGCCCAAATGTCACGAAATCAGCATTTTCCTATAATATTATTGCAGCTCCTCCAATGGATTTTATCATTTGAACTATGGCGGTAGAACTGGTATCCGTCGTATATTATTTTCTTTTCCTAAATTTGGATATTTACAATTGATTTAGATATTAGTTAATGTGGTACTCACCAATTAACCACATTACATTTTTTCTTTTGGTGTGTAATTATGACCTATGTTAGTTGGTTTTATTAACTCAGTTCCTATTTCAATACTAAGTGTCACTTTGCATTTAAACATGCGACTTTTTTAGCAAAGGCAGTAACATCCCATTTTTAAGAAATGTATAATTGTTATATTATAAATTAATATTTGATGGATATTTCCAATGTTTTTTATCCATTTATGTTAGTTTCCGAAATACTTGCGATAGAGACACCGTTTCATTTTTTTCTGAAATAAGTATAAATAAGCTAATTTAAGTAACTAAAACCTTCTGTAATAAAAGCGGAATTCATCTAATACGTATGCTTTACAAATTCTAGATTTGTTGAAGTATTAGTGATAAAACTATATAAGTATTAAATAAAAACTATGAAGAATAATTATGTTTATATTAGTGTAAGTTATTTATTGAAATTGTCATAGTACCGAAAAAATACAAATTTTTGTTATATGGTTTTGAAGCCGTTTCATAGAAAAATTCTGCAGAATTCTTCAGTAATATTTCTTCAGCAAAACATGACGGAATTAAATATTGTTTATATTTATTAGTAATAAATAATAAAATTCAATTTTAAGATGGTATACACTTTCGGAATTTACTAAAAAATATAAACAATATTTAATTCCGTCATGTTTTGCCCAAGAAATATTATATTATGAAAGCGGCATGAAAAATTCTAAAACATGTTTTTGGTTTTACTTAAAAAAATTATATTTTTAATAAAACAAAGAGAAAATCATTTAGTTGAATTTGGCGTGATTTTTTCTGAATCGGTGTGCTCGTTGATTTAATCGATTTTTGTTAAATCTGATTGCTACTCTCATTTCTCGATCATAAAATCCATAAAACCCATTCGGATTGTTTTTACTCCAAATAGAGAATAAAACTTTTGAAAAAATATTTAATTGTGATAAAGCTGTTTTTCCTTTTATTCCACTCCAATTACAATGCTGTAGTATGTCATCTGTTATAATTTTTCTGATATATTTTGATAAATTATTATCATCACCACCTTTTAAATTTGATAAATACAGCTCCTAAATAAAATTTTAAGAAAATACTTTAATAATATTTTTTTAGTTTACTATTATTTAATTACAAAACTCTCTGCCTCATTTACACTTTGCTTTATGCGGCCCTCTAATTCATCAAGTTCCTTAAAGCTTTTGACCGGTAGTCTGAAGCTTTGGGCTTTGTGCTTATGGCTATCAACTATGTTTGATAGTTTTTTTAATTGATCATTTATTAAAATTATTTTGTGGCTTTGACCTGAAAAAGTTTTGAGATATCAATTTACTAGGTAGGAAGTTATATATATATAGAATAACAAATAGAAATTTATATAATTATTTATTTTTAATAGTGATATGATTTAAACTGCGAAATATTAAACAAATAAAAAATCGGTTAATTTTTAATTATAAATTTATTGAATATACGTAGGTACCGTAACTATTTACTAGTTTTTTTTAACTTTATCAATACAATATTGTTTATGATCACCGCGTACGTTAATTATATTACCACATAGGTCACTATGCAATCGAAATGAGCATTTTCCTGTTATATTATTGCAGCACCTCCAATGGATTTTATCATTTGAACTGCTATGGCGATAGAACTGGTATCCCTCGTACATTAATTTTTTCCCTAGATTAGGACATTTAAAATTGTACAGTTCTATAGATTTAGATATTAGTGATTGTGCTACTCACCACTTAACCACATTGCATTTTTTTCTTTTGGTGAATGGTTATGTCGTATGTTAGTTGGTCTTATTACTCCAGTTCCTGTTTCAATACTAAGTGTCGCTTTGCATTTGAACATGCGACTCTGGGAACAACGGTAATAACATATTCCATTTTTAATTACACCACTTTTATGGAATGTATAATTGTTATATGTAATACCACTGAACCTAGTATTAATATAAGAGTAATCATGTTTGGTAGTTGATTTTAAATTTATAAAATCTTTCATTTGATCATACACAGAGACTTCGTTATCAAGTATTGCATATTTTACTAAAAAAAGAAAAAGAGAACCAAATATTAGAAAGAATTGCTGTCCTAATAAATAAATAAAACGCAAAACAGTTTTAAAATAATGGAATCAAAATAAGTTCACAATACATATCCGAGTTTATTAATAAACCGAGATTAGCAATATTTATTTATATAAATGTAATGTAAGTCATTAAAATTCTAATTAAATTTAGTTGAAAGTAGGTGTTGTTTTATATTTTTCTTTTTAAATGTCGTATATCATCAAAATAATATTTTGTTGTTTTTATTAAACGAGCGGGATGGTTATGTATAGCTTGGTGTTGCGTAATCCTTCCTGATTTAAAATCAATTTTAAATCGGGCTTTACAGTTTTGAGGCTTTCTTTGTGCACAATACCATGTCTCAGTGCTTTTATGTGCAGAAAATTTGTAAAATGCATAATCATTCAATAGTAAACGGCGATTTCCTTTTGTGCCAATAGTAAAGTATATACCTAAAATTAAATGGAAAAAAATCTATATACATACATACATATAAAAATAAATATATATTATGTGTTGATTATTAAAACAAACATAAATAATTTAAATTCGAATTTTATTAAATAGATTTTACAAAAGTTACTAAATTAAAAATAATGATTGATTTTGACTTCATTACAAATAGTAATACATTTAAATTAGCTGATCTTTTATGTTTGATTTTATAGTTAAGTTGCAATCACATCACACCACAAAAT
>OY744475.1:139206791-139237965 GCA_963556175.1 Tipula confusa
TTTGCTTTTGCAATGGGCCGCGATGTTAACTCCTCGCCTCTAAGTGTTGAGCTGTCTTCAGCGAAGAGTTCCTTAATTTGAAAAATAAACTTTGTTTTTCCTATTTAAAAAGAATATAACAATTAGTATGGCTATTACTGTTATTATTGTTGAGGATGCTTATATGTGTGTATAAACGGTAGATTTCTGTTGGTGATTTTGTATTTCCCGCATGTTTTTAACTGTGGATTTTGTTAAAAATTTTGTTTATGATGATAGTATTAACGGGTTGTAATACTTTAAGTTGATGCATTTTCATTGCTACATCATTGGTGAATGACTGTCCGTTGACTTGTATGGTACAGTCCTCGAATATGATTAATTTTATTCCTTTTATGATTAATGCCTTAGGACCACATGTTGTATAATGTTGATTCTGGCTTCCGATGATATGAAGAGGTGTCCATCTTCTAATAGTTGCATTTCTTCTTGATGAGTTGTTTGAATTAATTTACAATCGGCATGTTCATTGTTTAACAGGCTTGGTATACAAGTGTTATTGTTTGTATATATTTGTTCTTGCTACCAATAGTATGTATTTTTCAAAGTTGGGCATGGTTTAGAAATTATCATATATATTTTGGGATTGAATAAAATATAATTGTTTTGAATAAGGAAATTGTTTAAGGTATACGTTTTTATTTTGTTAAAGAAAAAATTATCGTTATAAAATTGTGGAATTTCTATAATTACTATTAGGTTAGTATGCTTATGGTATTCTTTTGATTGTAATATTGAATAAATCTGTTCTTGTGAGTGTAATTTTATATTATTCTTTTTAGTTCACTAACAACATAGTTCATTTAGAACATAGTTCATGTTTGTATTGAATCTTGAAACTACGTTTATTTTTGCAAAAGTTATAATTTCGTGAATTTCTAATGCTTGTTTTGATGGGGTTGACATATTATCTTGGATTGTGAAGTACATGTAATTAAGTAATTTTTCGGTTTTTTTTATAATTTTTTTGTGTACAGTACGTTTGTTTGTCTGAACAGTAACATCTCCGTCCTGTGTTATCGTAGTGGGTATTTATTTTCTTTGTAATGTATTACGTGTGTAGTTTTTTCAAAGATTTTCTCCCCTGGTATATGCTCGGATTACCACGTGTAGTGTTTATATCGTTTTAGCTTTAGACAGGCTATTCATATTTGCTATATATTGTGCAATTTCTGAATATGGGCGTCTAATGCGTGATAGGTATTCGTCTCCTATTTCTGGTAGATAGTTAAGCATACTTTTGGTTATAATATGGCCTCTGTGTAACTCAAATGTCGTGAGTTTAGTTAAAGAATGAATGGAATTGTATGCAAATATTGCCTCTTGCATTATTTGGACTATTGATTTATTCTTCTCTTGAACTCTTATGATTCGTACGAGTTCGGTTAGTGTAGAATGTAATCTACAGGCGAGTTTCCGTTTAAAGATTTTGCTGTCGTGATGTGTAGTTTCATACCCATCATGTTAATGAAATCAGTGAATATATGGGATTTAAATTTACTTGCAGAGTCCAATGTTAATGTTTTTTGGAACTCCTTCTTTACTGAAATAAGACATACATTTATTTATGATTGTTGTTGCTTTCCTGTTAGGTATTTCAAAAGCTGTAGCGTATTTTGAAAATGTATCAATTAATGTGTTAAAAGTTTTTCCTGAAAGGGCGAATGTATCTCTGATAATTTCCATTGGTTCTGTTGGTGTCTGGGAAAGTTTAAATTTGACATGAGTGGACTGCCTTTTATATTTGTTTTGATTACAAATTTAGAGTTTACTATATAATGTGCTCATGTTTGGGAAGTAAAACTTCCGTTTTATTTTTTGGTGATATTCTCGAGTTCCACGATGGTATGGTAGGTGTTTATTAGCGATAGTGTTTCTTTGTTCATCGGCTTATTCTACATAATTTTGTATCGTGTGTACTCGGATTATTTTGCAAGGTTTTGTTTTACAAATTTCCACAATTAGTTGAAATGTTTGGTGTGAGAAGAACTGTTATTTTCTTCTGATTGGCATAATTATTGAGAATTATTTGAATAACAGGGGTTCTACTATGAAATTTATGCTGCTCGTATTTTTCTGTTATCGGAAAAATCCGTGTCGGATAAAGGCTATCATGAAACTAAAAAGCAAAATCGAATCGGATTTTTCCGAGTGCACATGTCAAAATCCGACTGCTATAAAGTTGACGAATTTTATATTCGATTGATCGTATTTTGAGTTTATGTGAAAAGTTTTTTGTGTTTTAATACAATTAAATTTTAATAATAAAATTTAAAGTAAAATAACAATATTATATTTTACAAAATTAAATAATAAAACCAATATTATTTTAAGAAAATATGTATTTTTCTAAATTGAAGAAAATCAATTGTATAATAAAAACAGCTGTCAAATTATTACAAATTCGATAATCGTTTCATAATATGGTAAAACCGTGTCGAATCGTATTTTTCTGTTGACGGAAAAGTCGGATAAATTTCATAATAAACCCCGCGTTTTTTTTTAAATCCGTTTTCTTGGTAGTATTGTGCTGGTTTTTATTAAATAGTACCCTAGCGTCTTCTTCCATCTCACCGCAATCTTTATTTTTTGCTATGTTGAGCTGGTTTAGAAGTTCGTTCAGGATAGACCTTGAATCTGGAATCCCTTTATTTTTGTTGATATTCCATTGTTACACTGGATATCTTGACTAAATATCTATCATTAAATATTTTATTTGCATTATCTTGAGGTTTCTGCAGTTTCTCCAGTAAATTTATATTTTTGGGTTGAGAATCATTATCGTTATATGTAATATTTCTTGTTTCTAGTTTGTTTAATTCTATTCGCGAGAGTGCATCATCAATATATCCGATAATTTTTTCTCCGATTTTTATCAGTCAGATCGAAAAAATTATTTATTGTGTTATTTTTTAGTACCGGAAATAATAAATTATTTAATAAATTTCAGTATTAAACTCCCTAAATTAAAGTTTTATTTGTCACCTGATAACTCAACATTAATCGGAGTCACCATTTCGAATTTCCTAAAAAATATAAAAAACAACACTGCTGTCAAACAATAATCTGTAAATTTTTTCAGAGTAAAAAGATCGTATCCGATAATTATCGGAGCGTAAAAAAAACGACACAGAGAGATAATTTTTTTCTCGGATATTAAAAAAAACGCATATCTGAAAATTTGACAGTAAATTTATTTCTCCGATATCAAAATAAAACACACCCGATGTTACCTCGACAAAGTATTCACTTAAATTGAAAATACTTTGTACACATACATAGACAAAAATCCAAAAAAAGTCTGATGTACAAATTTTAGTGTGTAAGCGATGTTGATGCAGAAGGACTAGTGTAAAGAGGCTGATAGGTATTATTACGTAATTTCAACAAGTTATCGAAGACAAAAACCAAAATCGATACGTAAATATTTACATATACAACACACGTAGAGACTACAAATGAGATTAGTCTACATTATAGACTATCTCAAATGTAGACTCTACGTATGCTAGATGCGCCCATTGATTCCTAAAAAAAAATTAATACGAAAGATAAAACAAATAGTAGTTATATTATTTAATAGTATTCGCGCACTAGCCAGCCTTCATGGCTTGTATAATTATACAATAGTGTTGCGTTTTATTATAACATATAAAAAAAATATTTTACATAAAAATCCATCTTACTGAAACACAAATTGTCATAATTTGTCTTGCAATTTTTTTCTTGGTCGAAAATATGAGCGAGATCGAGTCACTAATGACATAGTGCATAATCGCTTTTTCTCGCGTTTAGCTATAAGTCGCTAAAAAATTTAACTCTGTGTGCAAAATCCCCCCCACTGAGTATTCAAAACGAAATCTCAAGTGAAATTTTTAGATTTCGCTTTGTTAAAATCGTAAGAATTCACTCGAAATCGATCTGAGGACTAGGCTTAAATATGTAACAAATTTTTCTTTTTGCAAGTGACTTCCCTTTAATCTCAATTCACGAAGAATAATTTACGTAATTTTACGAAGAAACGAAATAAATATGTTTGTAAATTTATCCCGTTTTTTTTAAAAACATAAATTCTTAGAGCCTGTAAAGCTCTATGCTTATTTGCGGGCGAAATGCAAGTATAAATCAAATAAGTGCGCGAAGCACTCATAACAGTTAGTGGGTGGTGTATAATTTACCAATTACCAATACGCATTCATTTTTCTTTACAACCTATTATTTACACGAATTTCAATTTAGAGACAGGAGCTTTTGTTAAGAAGATTTGTTAAAAAATGTATAGTAACATTATAATTTATAAAAAAAAATCACCTTCTTTCTAATATAGAGTCTAAGGAGCTCTTGTTAAGAAGATTTATTAAAAAATAGGGTTAAAATAGTTAAGATTAATGTAAACATTTTAATTAAAAATAGTAATGCCACACAAGAAAAATATAAAATTACCGAGTCATGTGAGCTACCTCCTGTTCATATTGAGAAATGGCAAATTTATTATTTTAAACAAAATTGAAAGGAGTCTTTTCCACTAACTTATACATAAAATATTCTGTATCTAAAGAGGCCACCTAAGTATTAATTTCAAGTGACTTTATCATGGATAAAATCAACATTAAGATTGTCTTCAAGAAATGTGGTTCGTTTTTTTTATAGTTATATCAAAGAGAATGATTATTTAAATAGAGAAGTATCTTCTATGAAATAAAAATGAGTAAGAATTAAATTTCAAAAAATTGTTTAGTTTCATAATGCAGCCAACCGAAAAACCATCATAATGTTAATGCCTGCTCATTCTATCCTTAGGCCGGTGACACCAAATCAGACAAAACGTTTTTGCTTATAAAATTGTTTCGTTTTGTTTTATAAGTTGGTGTGAATTGATTTAATATTTAGAATACAAAATGTCGTCAGATGATGATTTTGTATTGTGTGCATATTATTTTATAAAGTGTAGTGAGCAGCGAAAAAATGGAAAGATTTGGATACATCCCATTAATAAAATACGATAAACAAATAATACTTGCGACGTGATTTTTGATTTAAAAATTACGAAACGACTTCAAACACTTTTTTTTTGTTTGCTTCGTTTTGTTCAGTGTGCTTTACACATTTGTTCATAGGCTGTGTTCACCTTCAATCATTTTTTATCAGTCAAATTTGACTCAACACAACTTTGCTTTATTGTTTGTGAATGGAACTTTAAAGCATAATACTGCTTTTGTCGTTAAGTTTTATGAAACAAATTGTTTGACGTAAAACTGTTCCGTTTTGCTCAGTGTGCATAATTGTATGTAAAATGAGGTATTTTTTCAAAAAATTTTGGTATTGCGTTTTTTTTGGCGCAGTGTATTATATATTTATCATTATATACAAAATAAAAAGACAAAATAAATATGAAGGCGTGACTAGAGAATATGGTGTGAAAAAACTGTATAATAACAATGAAATTAGGCAAAACCAACAATGTTGATCAACACAATACGTAGGGATTCGTTTTTTCACGATTGTATTTCATTCAATGGGTAGTACCCAAAAAAGAATCGAATACAGTAAATAAGCTAAATATATGTATTTACTACACATAAAATATGTAGTACATCAATGCCTATATCAAAACCAAAACCCTCTATTATACAAGCTCTATTCATTGCACAATAATGTATCGTATTTTAACACTGCGTTCGTATTGTAAGTGTCGATATATGATGGCGAATAAAGTTTATAATAAATTAAAATTCGCAAACTGCAAAACAAAAGAGAGTAAAAATTGTCGAAAAACAATCAAATTTAAATGGGAAAAAAGTAAAGAGAGTAAAATGCTCATTTATAAATTTAGATTTAATGGTGTGCGACAACAAAGAGAATATGCAAATTTGTTTATATGATTTATTTTGATAGTACTAATACTGATGCACTGTTAAAAGAGAATTTAAAAACAAATTTTTTTTATTTTTTTATATGTAGTTTTACAGTACTTTTCAAAACCGTCTCTATTATACAAGCCGTATTCATTTGCATACTAATGCTACATAATCATATACACATGAGAATGTATGATTTAGAATATAATGCAAATCATATATGACTTAGAATATAGTGCAAAACCTTTACTACAAGCGGTCTTGTAATTTTCGTTGACACAGGTAAACAAAATCGATATGAAAAAAGGCGTGTATTGTTGCATCAAAAATCCATACAAAAAAAATATTCAATTTTCTCAGTTTTACTGTTTCTCACTACCACTTTTAAATTTTCATATTTCAAAATAACGCATACTATTTAAGATTTATTAATAATTGAGCATTTATCTCTCTTTTCGTCTTTTTTTAGTATTAAAACAAAACCCTCTTTACTACAAGCCGTATCGTTTGCATACTCATGCTATACAAAAATATATACTTTGATTGTATTGTAAGTAGAAAATAGTGTCGGGATATGATAGCGAATATTGTGTAAAAGAAGTAAACAATAAAATCAAATAATTCGGATGCGTTTACAATTTTTTTTATTAATTTTATATGGAGTTTTGATAGTTACTAATACATCTAAAGTATATATTTTCACTAATACATTTTAAAAATGCATGATGATGTGTGTTAACGAAAGTTACAAAACGGCTTGTAGTAAAGAGGGTTTTGTATTAAAATATCAAATGTCAAATTGTACTTTGTATTCTGTCAAAAACGTCTCTATAGAAAGACCAACTTATTTTTTCGTACACTAATACTACTATATATACGCCTCAATAAAGTAGGATTGATACCAGAACAAATAACAAAGTAAAAATAACATAAAAAAACTAACTATATTAGTGTTAGTAGAAATATTTGTAGGTTTTTGTTTTACGCTATATCTGTACTCAACCAATCCTACATCATAGAAGCGCTTTTTCCCTTTAAATTTTTAAATAGTTGGTCTTTCTATAGAAACGTTTTTGATTCTGTACATAATAAATTGTAAACAGAAATAAATTATTTAATTTTATTAAATAGTATTATTTATATGGAAAATAATATTTATATGTGCAGGTGTAACTTATATACTGTGTAATATGTGCCGTGCAATAAAGTAATAAGTAAGTACAGGACATACATAATAATAAAAAAGTTGAGGTTATGTAATTCAAAAATATCTTTGGATTATCATAAAATAAATTTCGTTTAGTGAATTAAATTGATTTATTAATACTAAAATGAGTTAAGTAAAATAATTTAATATTAAATCTTAATAAATCATTACAGATTATCAATTGACTAATCCAGTTGGATGAAAAGTTGTATGCACGTACCCGGCGAAGTTGCCTCAACGATTTGTGAGGACTAATTGATAAATTATTTAACAACTCGTTTTAGAATTAATTTAACGGTGACATAAACAACTTATTGATACTGCTGACGAAAAGTTAAATGACATCGAGGTATGTAAAAGTGAATAAGAATGTATTTTGGATAGGAATAAACATACTCTGAATTTTGCCTTTTTGTTTTTTGACAATTTGTACTCTTTTGTTTTGTAGTATGCGAATGTTTGTTATTTTACATATATCGACACGTTTTTTACTCACAATACATTCTCATGTTCATATGACTAGATAGCATATTAGTATGCGAAGAATACGGCTTGTAGTAAAGAGGGTTGTGATATAGTGTAAAATAAACATTCCAATAGTATAAAACTAAGGAGAGTAAAAAGTGTCAAAAAAAAATTAAAAGACAAAAATGATGTTATCTCTTTCCTATACAAAACACAAATAACAAAAAAAGAGACAAAACAATTATCAATATCCATCACATTAAATAGTGTGCGTAATTTAGAGATAAAAATGATTAATAGTGGTAGTAGGAATGAAAAAATTAAACAATTTTTGGTATGGATTTTCATAGCACCAATTGGGTATATAGGTTTTGTTTATCTATGTCAACGAAACTTACAAGACGGCTTGTATAATAGAAAGTGTTTTGGTACCATTACTTATGCAGTATGTGGTACACTTCAAAATTTGTATTAGTGAAGAAAAATGTAAATAAAATGCACTCACACTCAACAAAACAAAACGAACATTTGTATTGTGTTTTGTTTTTTTAAACCAAATAAAAACTCATGCAAAGCAATATCAAAGTTGTCGTTTTTATTTTATTTTTGTTGTTTGAGGTTTTGGAAGTATAAATGCACTCACACTCTCTAAATTCATATTAAAAAGAATATATCATGGTTTTTTTTAATTTTTTTTTATTGGAATTTCCTATTTCGTTTGTACACTAATACAGCTTTCTACCATACGTTTTTATTTTTTTTGACACCTACTCCAAGTGTACTTTTTGTATATCATATGCAAACCCCTCAATTACAAGCCGTCTTCTAACTTTCGTTGACAAAGTTAAAAAAGACCAATGTACACAATTGAGTGCTATAAAAATCCATATAAAAAAATGTTTCTCATTCTTACTACCGCTATTTAACATTTTTATCTCAAAATACGCACACTATTTAATGTGTATAGACAAAGCCATCTATTACAAGCCGTCTTCTAACTTAAGTTGACACAGACAAACAAAACCGATATGAAAAATTGAGTGAAGTAGTGCTATAGCAATTCATATAAAAAAAATGTTTTTTTCTCATATTTTCCGTTTCTATAGTATGCGAAAATTTATTTTATTTTACACTATATTCGGCACGTTTTTTACTTACAATATATGAATGATGAACACGGCTTGTAATAAAGAGTGCTTTGGTTTTGAATATGCACCAAAACCGTATTAAATTTCTCGTGCACGCATACTACTACTTAGTTTACATACTGCATAAGTAATAGTAATGTAGAACTCCATATAATAAAAATAAAATTTTTTTTTAAAATTTTTTTTTTTTTTTTTTAATTCTTAGCATTAGTATGTAAATGAATACGGCTTGTATAATAGAGACGGTTTTAATAATACTGTAAAATTGCATATAAAAAAATAAAAAAAATTTGTTTTTTAAATTCTTTTTTAACAGTGCATCAGTATTAGTACAATAAAAATAATTTATTTAAAAAAAAATTTATATTCTCTTTATTGTCGCTCACCATTAAATCTAAATTTATAAATGAACATTTTACTCTCTATTTTTTTGTCTTAAATTTTATTGTTTTTTTTACCATTTTTACTCTTGTTTTGTAGTATGCGAATTTTAATTTATTTCACATATATTTGCTATCATGTACCGACACTTACAATCAAACCCCTCTCTATTATACAAGCCGTCTCGTAACTTTCGTTGACACAGATAAACAAAACCTATATACACAATTAAGTATTGGTGCTATGAAAATCAATACCATTATTTAACATTTTTATCCAAAACCATCTAAGCTACAAGCCGTATTGTTTGCATCAAAACTCTTTACTACAAGCCGTATTGAAATTTTCGTTGACACATATTCTCATATATTTTTAAAATGTATTAGTTCAAATATATGCTTTAGATGTGTTAGTAAGTTTCAAAATCCATATATAAAAAATTGTGATTTTCTATTTAAATAACACACACCATTACTATAATTGATTATTTTTCACGCACTCCATTAAAATAATTGAGAATTTTTCTCTACTTGTGGTATTAAACGTCAAATTTTATTTTATTTGTTTAGTGAATGATATGAATTGTGAAATTTTCAAGTTAAATTTATTAATTATTTTTAATTATATATATATATATATATATATATATATATATATATATATATATATATATATATATAATATATAACATATATATATATATATATATATATATATATATATATATATATATATATATATATATATATATATATATATATATATATATATATATATATATAATATATATGTATATATAATATATATATATAATATATAATATATATATATATATATATATATATATATATATATATATATATATATATATATATATATATATATATATATATATATATATATATATATATATATATATATAATATATATATATAAGTTACGCATACTATTTAATGTGTATGATTAAATGAGAATTTTTAGGTTTTTTTTTTGTTATACGTGTTTTGTATAGGAAAGAGAACATCAATTTCGCCTATTAAATTATTTTTTTTGACAAGTTTTACTCTTTTGTTTTATACTATGTAAATGTTTATTTTATTTTACACTGTATCAAAACCTATTGTCTTTAAATGTTGTGAAACAATGGTTCCTTTTTTAGCAGTTCTCTTTAAATAAGGTTTTAGATGGTCATCTCTAATTGAGGTAAGGAATCGCCTACGAATCGAAATTTCTATTTTGCAGGTGTATCTTGTATAATTGCAGGTCAGGATACTGTTCGAAATTCCGGAATATTCTTGCGTCACTAATTTCACTTGAGCACGTGATATTCGAAGGAAATAATTTGTAGAATTATCTTTTCGACCTCATTCGATTAATTTGGCAACGCAAAATTTTGCCTGAAGATTTTCGTAAGTGCGTATTTTTCTTTTGAATGATCGGAATAATCAGATGCAGTAACAGATTGAAATTACTATATGACATATGTAGAAAATTATCATAGGCGTTTGTAACGTTTTCTTTAATTTCATTCATTGGTACGCGATAAAATCCGGCGTCTTGCTTCCTTTTGGCGATCCACTCGCGCTCCCAACACTTTCTTTTTTCTTGTTTTCTTCAAGTAAAAAAATAATGGCACTAGCAGCTTGTTTTTGGCGAAAACTTATTTTAATTTAAATTTTTTTTTGATTTTGACGAACGAAAAACTGAAAATAAAATGGCTGAAAATAAAATATTTATTAATCGAAAATAAAATATAGCAGTAGCCGAGCGCTCTACCGTAGAGAAAAATAGGTCTACAGTGTATACAGTCTGTAGAGCACATGGTAGAGCTCTACTTAAAATTTCTCTACGGCTTCTCTATGGAAAGCGGTAGAGTCGTAGAGACGCTCTATAGTGTACTCACTGCTTGTAGAGACGCTACACTCTACGCTCTACCGAAAAAACTATAGTGGACACTTGGCTTTAAAGAGAATTTAAAATTTTTTTTTTTTTATTTTAATTTTTTTATATGGAGTTTTACAGTATTATTACTTTTCCAGTATAAAATTAGTAGTGGCAAAACCAACAATATTGTATAATTATACAAGCCATGAAGCTTGTTAGTGAATTTGACTACAATAAAAATCAAAACCAAAAATTATATTTCGCATTGTCCATACTCCTCTAAATTCAAAGTACATAACATTTCTACAAAAAAAAACGAAACAAAAATTATATTTTGCACTGTCCATTCTGCTCTAAATTCATAGTATATAGTATAGTATATAATGAAGTAAATAATAATAATACTTCTCTCTCTCGTTAAATAATAAATTTGTTTTTTGCTTTGTCATAAAGAGCGCAACATACTGTTGTTCCATCATTCGTATTCATTTTTTATTTACATCAAAGCATATAATAAAAGTATATACAAATTATACTACGTCAAACACTAATACTACGGTATAGTAGTCACTTTTTGGCATAAGTATCGCAACTTCATGGCTTGTATATACATTTGTTGGTTTTGACTATATTCTAAATCTTATATCGACACGTTTTTTTACTTAGAATACATTCTCATGTGTTTATGATTAAATAGCATGAGTATGCAATGAATACGGCTTGTAGTAAAGAGGGTTTTGATTTTGCCTTTTAAATTTTTTTTTACCGATAAATAAGTAACATTGGTTCTAAATAAACAGCTACTACAAAAAAGAATCAATATTTTTTTATTCAAAGCAAAATTTGAGTAACGTAAAATCACCACATAAAAACAAACGTTGCCAGAGAGTCAGTTTAATCTGTTTAATGAAGAACATTATAAATATTTTATTTATTTTACAGAACATCGATTCTGTACCAAAAAACGTGAGTGCGAGTAAAATAACCGGAAGATAGATTATTGGTAAATATTTACGTATAGGTGCGCCTGCGCATTTTATTATTCAATAGATTTTTATACAACGGCTGGTGGCTATTTTTAATTAAATGTTGTTTCATTGAACATGCTGTTCCAGCCAATAATTAAAAAGTATTTAGTTATTAATACATTATTAATTAATTTTTTTTATTATTATATCAATATTTCGGGCTAAATACCCATCTTCAAGATTTTAAACTACACAAAGAAAAAGAAAAATTATACAGATTAAGATAAAAAATATTTTTCACATAGTATATTTACTGTTAGTTTACTGATTAGTTTTACTGATTATATATATATATTATGTGAAAAATATTTTTTATCTTAATCTGTATAATTTTTCTTTTTCTTTGTGTAGTTTAAAATCTTGAATTTAGCCCGAAATATTGATATAATAATAAAAAAATATTGATAATAAACAATTTTAATTAATGTATTAATAACTAAATATTTTTTAATTATTGGCTGGAACAGCATTGTTCAATGAAACAACATTTAATTTTATTATTCGTCATATTTTATATTTCTCACTTGATATTTTAATGGTGAGTTGATCATCGCCATATTGTATTGTATTTAATTTTAAAAAGTTTGTGATTTGTCGTGTGATTTTTAAAAGTATTTTAATTTGAACAGTGATTAATGAATAGCGATTAATATAACTTTATAAGTGTAAACTATTTAGTGTAAAACGTTTAAGTGTGATTTTTAATAGTATTTTATTTTAAATAAAAGTGACAAAGTGATTAATATAACTTTATTAATTTAAATGAGTGAGCTCTTACTATTTAGTGTTCTAATTTATTTTGAAAATAATTACGTTAATATAGATTTTCGGTTCTTATACAAGTACTTCTGTTCTGAATAAAATGTTTAATATGAAACGTGCGTTTCATATTAAATGTTGTGTTTGTTTTATATCGAAATAATATTAAACGCATATTTCATTTTCTTCAGAACAAAACTACTTGTATAAGCACTCGACACTTAAAACTTTCATTGTTTGATGTAAAATACAAAATATCAAGTGAGAAATATAAAAATGACGAATCGCAAGAGTGTACAAAAATAAATGAACCGATTCAATCATTTTTGATCCGCTTCGTTAATTTTAAGGTGCTTACCTCTGGAAAACAAAAGTGCGAGTTGTCGAATACTACGCCAAATATATTTTTAATACTATCATATATATGTATGTATATTATACTCCATATACGTATATGAAAACTCACGTTTTTAATTGACGTTTTGCGAGAAATTTAATACAGAATCGACGTTCAGGTGACTACGTCGCACAATCTCAAAGATTAAAATATCGAAAATACAAAATTAGCAAATAACAAATTTTTCACTTTCCATAAATGATCGTCATTAAAAATTTGTATCTACATATGTCTAAATGTAAGCGATAATGCATTGGTATCGATATAATCCTAGTGTTGGTTCGGGCACAATTTGATAAAAATTATCATGATAAATAAATATCACGTTTTGCATAAAACGCACTCATTTATCACGGAAAAAATCAATTTGGTTTTGGTTGTGGCTGTCAACATTTTTTCGATTTACTTTATGAATATAACATACACATTATATGTAGACTCAGTTTATGGTCACATTATTTATAGCCATAATAAAATGAGGTGTTTTAGTATTTAGAAAATACTAAACCAAACAGTAAATGTGATAAATTATTTACTGACACTTAATTGTAATCTATTTCTTCCGGACAATCTAAATTCGTCTCGAAATGGTTCGTCCGTAAACAACGGAATTCGCGACCTTTTTGTTTTCTACAATAATTAATTAGATTTATCAACAATTTCACTATTTCTATAGTACTTATCTATTAGTATTTAACTAATATTAAAAAAAAAATTGTTCGATTTTGAGTTTGACGTGTAAAACCAAAATAATTTCATTTTTCCAGAATTGGTCGTTTGACGTAATATTTAACGCTACGAAGTTAACAATGAACCAGTTTGACGTAGAATACCGTGTTATTTTTTATCATATTTGACCGACCGAACATGCTCATTATATAATGACTTCAGTCGGGCAAATATGATAAAAATATCACGATTCTCTACGTCAAACTAGTTCAGCGCTAATTCCATATTGTGATATATTATGTCCAACTCGACCGAATAACCAATTCTAAAAAATGAAATTATACTTTGGTTTTACACGTCAAACTCAAAAATTTAATATTACAAAATTTTTTTTTTTTAATATTAGTTGATAGTTGAATGATAGGGATAGTGAAATTGTAGATAAATCTAATTACTTATTATAGAAGACAAAAGGTCATGAATTCCACAAATGTTATTAAAAATTTCACGAACAAACCATGCCGATTCGAATTTAGATTGTCTAGGAAATACATTACAATCAATCAATCAATTAAATAATTTTTCACATTTGCTGTTTGGTTTGGTATTTTCTACGTACTAATACTCCTCATATCCTTAAGTTTATAAATAATGCGACCATAAACCGAGTTCACATAATTTGTAAATTCTATTCATAATGTAAACAAAACGAAAAAATTTTGGCACCCACAATCAAAAAATATCTTGATTTTTTCTGTGATAAATGAGTGCGTTTTATGTAAAACGTGATTTTTATCAGATTGTGCCCGACCGAACACTAGGACTATATATTTTCACAAGAGTATATTTAAAAAAAAAACGATATTGTTATTGTATATGGCGATCCTAATCCTTATAGCGTGAAATAGTTTTTATTTTAGTTTATTAAAATAAAATCTAACTTAAATCAATTTCAAATATTTTTGTAAAAACATTTATTTATTTGTCTACATATATATGTTCCGCTTATTTACTGTTTACAAATTTTTTCGGGTACTAACCATTCAATGAAATACAATCGGAAAAAAACGAATCACTACATATTGCACGAGCAACATTGTTGTTGGATTTGCCTAATTTCATTGTTATACTGTTTTTTCTCACCATATTCTTTAGTCACGCCTTCATATTTGTTTTGTCTTTTTATTTTGTTAAATGTTTCATAGTGGATCACCAAATTATCTAATAATACTAAGGATAGAATGAGCAGGCATTAACGTTATGATGGTTTTTCGGTTGGCTGCATTATGAAACTAAAAAATTATTAAAATGCCATTCTCATTCATTTTTTTTTTTCATAAAAGATCCCTCTTTTGTTCTCTATGGTTATATGTAACTCTCGTTTATATATATCTTTCACCTGAAATAACAATTCTAAAGAAACAAAAGCAAGAGTGTACTCTTATTAAAATTCGAATATAAAGTAGGAAAAAGAAATAAATGTTCTCTATCGTTAAAGAAAGAATATTTATTGTTATCGCCTTCACAGTTCAATTTTTTCGTTCATTAATTCGCTCAATTTTCTTCGTTCATTCTATAATTTTATTTTGACGATTCTCACTTCTTGTGAAATTTCAGAACAAATATCGGAAGGATTTGGTTTCCTTCCATATTGTTTAAAATTGAAATCTTTTGACATCATTCATATTATTTGTGGTTAAACATATTGTGATTTGATAAACATATTGTGAGGTTATAGATATAGTGGGATTCAATAAATATATATTGTGATTTGATAATTAATATACAATTAGTTGCAATAAAATATTCAATATATGTACTATATATTAATATACATATTATTTCCGCGTCAAACAATATTTTTCAAAACAACTGGCTTGGCTTTATATCTTGATATCTTAAAGGCGACTTTACAGTTCAATTTCTTCGTTCATTCATTCATTCAAACAATTTTTTCAACCAATTATACAGCTCAAAACAGTCATGTGACTTTCTTAAGAAAATTTTCACAAGAGTGGTTTAATTTTATATTTTTGTTTGAACGAACATCGAGTAAAAGGGACAGCATAATAAAAATATAAAGCCAAACCGCATTTGTTTTGAAAAATATTGTTTGATGCGAAAATAATATGTATATTAATAAATATATAATATATTAAATATTTTATTGTAACTAATTGTATATTAATTAAAAAAATCACAATATATATTTATTGAATCCCACTATATTTATAAACTCACAATATGTTTAACCACAAATAATACGAATGATATTAAAAGATTCCAATTTTAAACAAGATGGAAACCAAATCGTTTATTTCCTATATTCGTTCTGAAATTTCACAAGTGTGAATCGACAAAATAAAATTACAGAATGAACGAAGAAATTGAACTGTCGCCTTAAAACATTAAAATATTTTAACCGAACGACTGAATGAACGAACGAACACGACCACAAAAGCGCCTCATTAATTCTGATTAATAATAAAATAATTACGTTTTACAGATCTCATAGCTGATTGATTGATGATACTGAGACTAAGCGCTTGTCAAGTGTTCCGGTTAACGGCGGTGCTGACCCACTGCCTTTTTACATTTAACAAACGGTAGGATAGGGAGGAATTTTCATATATTAATATTTCTATAAATATATTTCCATGCAAGATAGGAACCACCCGTACCCCGATTTTGTTCGGTTTTTCATTCATTCTAACGCAAGAGAATTGAAAATTTCGTATACGTATACAGTGTATAATATACACATTTATTATTGTGTGCTTCTTTCTTATTTTAATGTCATTTTAATTCTCATTTAAATTACGCCTAAATGTTGTTTCAATAAAGCCTAAATGTCGAATCGGTTCACATGAGTATTATTTTCCCAACCTTTCGATGTGACGATAGATGACATATATACAAAATCAAATATTTTCATTCAAAGACAAATATTATAAACGGAACTATATTATTTTGCTCGAAAATCGAACAGAGAATACAATTTATGTTTCAAAATAGTAAGTGTTCACAATTTTAAGTTAGAAAATCAAAAATCAAGTTTCAACAAAAAAAAGTAAACAACATGAGTAATACCAAAGAACATTTACTATATCAGAAGTGAAGACACAAACAAAATAGTACGGGCAACAGTATTTTTTCTGCAAAATTCATAGTTTTTAAATCCATCTAGTGAGTAACTTTAATTTAATTTATATAAAGTTACAATAAAGCTTGAATTTGATAGATTTTTTTATGGAATTTGTTTTATTGTCATTCGTTTTTCTTCACAGTCACATGCATATAAAATATACTTTATTTATATAAAAACACTAACACAATTGTTTTTCGGGTGGTTTCCGTTATTTCTTATGCGATCGCCGATCGCATGCTATATTTTTTTAATTTTGTTTTTTTTTTCTGTTGTTCTATGAATACAATCATGTAGTTAATATAATATAACAACAACAAAATCTTATTTGTAAAATCGTTTACTTCTAATTCAAATTCATACAAATTTTTTTTATATATTTCTAACTTGGAAATTGTTGGCCATAAGATAGCTATTTGATGATAAATATATTTTAATGTTGATGAATGACAATTTAATTTTAATTAATTTATATAATATATTTATATATATATTTTTATTTATATAAATATATCTTTAGTTTACATTTTTTTATTTTTGTATATCCAGAGTTTAGATTTGTGTGTGTTTAAATGTATAAAAAATCTGTAGCAACAACAAAATACAGTAGGATATTTTTATACGCATATTTATCTACTCCTAGTTTAATTGTGATATTTGTTGCAACAACAAAACAATGTTCATTTTAAACAGAAAAATAAATAATTACAGTTTGAATTTTGTATTTCAATTTATTTGGATTACTGATTTTCTCAGTTTAATTTAAAATTTTGTGTAGGAAACATCAAAAGTTTTTATAATGTCTTCTACTTTAAAATGTGGTGGAATTTGCGGCAGAAATAAACGGGCCGATAAAAATTGCAGGCCATTCGCTTTCCCTGCCGAAAAAACCGCTCGGTATACAATATGGGTGGATCTATGCAAAATTAATTTTTGTATTGAAAAAAAAAAAAAAATTTATTTGTGAATTACATTTCGAGGGCAAATTTAAAAAAAAAAGGAATTTAACAAAATGCGCGATTCCAACATTGTTTTTAAATAACCGATACAAAAACACGTTGAAGAAAATTAAACTTACTTTTGTGGAATTTATCAAACATGCAGTGTATTATTAAACTTGATGCAAAAGTATTTGTGATTCATCTTTTTGATGCATAAATATTTGTGGCGACAACTAACTTCTAAAATACCAATTACAATATTTAAAAAAATAAAATCAATAGGAAACTTCATTCAAAAGATTTAATTGATTGGGAATACTTTGGTATAAATTACGGATGAAGTCGAGCGGAATTTGGTTCCATAACTCGACCAGTTCGTCCCAAAATTTATTTTCTGTTCTTCCAACTTTATAGAGAATTTTTCTTTCAACATATGCCCAAGTATTTTCAATAATATTGATATCACAGCTTAGCCAATCAAAGTAATTTTGATTGAAACCATCTAAAAAACTCGTAACTATTTTTTTTTATGTGCTGGGGCATTGTCTTGCTGTAAATTCGGGTCAACTATTTCATCACCAGCCAATAATACCACATCGTTCAGCAATTCAATACCTAATCTGGTTTAGATTCCCCGAAACCTTTGCTAATGGTCCTACTCCATAATACGAGATACAGCCCCATATCATCAAATTTCCTCCACCACCTTACTTTTGTGTGGCAAAAATCCTTCGTTTTTTAAATGCTCTGATGTAGAATAAAATAATTTCTTGCCCCAAGTACCATCTAAAGAGACCGTCGATTCATCAGTAAATAGTACATTCTGCCAAAGTGCATAATCTATATTTATATTCGCGTTTGCAAAAAGTCGTTTCACTTTATTTTTTGGATTACGACAGTTCCATCATATTTTAATCTAGTGGCAAGAGCTCTTTGATAATGACTTATCATTGACCATGCATCGAACGATATTAACATCTTGCCGCTTTGTCGTGTACGCTGCCGTATTCCAATGGTTCTTACGGTATTATGAATTTTTTGTTACGGGCTTGATATAGAATTGTACTTATGTGGTAATTAAGTTTTTGGCTAATATTTTACGTGCGGTACAACCTTTATATTCGGCTAATATGGGCGTCTTTCTTCTAGCTCATTTTACGGGTTTTAGACATTTTCGTATTTTAACGACAAATTTTTTATAAAGACTGACATAAAAAATAATGATTAAAGTAACCATAATTTAAAACAATTGCCAAACTAATGGAATCCCGGTAACTTATGAGAGCGTAACTTAGATGTGCAATTTTAGACATATCACAAATACTTATGCATTGAAAAGATAAATCACAAATACTTTTGCACCAAGTTTAATTGAAGTTACTATGGTTATAAACTTATTGATGACATGTATACCAAACAAAAAGCTATAAATTTATTTATATATGAATTAATAAAAAAAAATAATTAATTAAAAAATAAATGGTTCTTTGGTTTTGTAAGGCATCCAAATAAACGGAAACTTAAATGTTCCTCATCACAATTACTAATGCATCGGATAGTATGTATAAAGGTACAAATCTCTTTAAAATTTAAAACACGAAAGGTCAATATCCTATAGCCGCTTTTTTAAACCAAAACAAATCTCATTATTTGTTTACTTAAAAAGTGATCGCAAAAAATTCATTATATTCTGTAAAATAAAATTATATGTATGAATCAGAAAATTGTTCCTCTATTAAAATATATTTATCATCAAATAGCTATGGGTACAATTTCCAAATTGGAGAAATATAAAAAAATTGCTATAAGAATTTAAATAACAAGGGAACGATTTTAAGCGCAGCACCTATATTGAACAAATAATATTTTGTTGTTGTTATATTATGTAACTACAAACATGTATTCGTAGAACAGAAAAAAAATAAAAATTAAAAAAAATATAGCATACGATCAACGATCGTATGCACAAGAAATAACGAAAACCACCCGAAAAAACAATTGTGTTAGTGTTTTTATATAAATAACGTATATTTTATATGCATGTGACTGTGAAGGAAAACGAATGACAATAAAACAAATTCTATAAAAAAATCTATCAAATTCAAGCTTTATTGTAACTTTATATAAATTAAATTAAAGTTACTCACTAGATGGATTTAAAAAATATGGATTTTGCAGAAAAAATACTGTTGCCCGAACTATTTTGTTTGTGTCTTCACTTCTGATATAGTAAATATTCTTTGGTAATACACTGCGCATGTACACTCACACAAACACAAGCAACATTATTATTAGTATTACTTGGTATTACGTTTAACAATTCTAACAAGAAATCCTTATGTATTCTCATTCAAAAAAATGAACCAAATTAATTTTTTAAAATGGTAAATGACCAATTAATTAAAATTTAAAGCAATTTAAATTTATAGTATAAATAATTATTTGTGTATTTAAAAACACAACTTAAACTTTAGATGTGCACGAATTTTTCAAAAATGATGTACCGAAAAAAACTATCAAAAAAAATGTAAACAACATGCGCAAATACAGTGCCACGAACACAAACACCAATATTAATTCGCTCCGGTTTAACAATTCGTACGCATGAGAATTACAAAAAAACTAACAAAATCGGGGTACCGGTCGTTTCAGACACCTCATCAATTATATTCTATTTTTGTGGTGTAGTGAAAGGAAAGGTATGTCAGTAATGGAAGAATTGGTAAAATATTCAAACTACTGTTAGCATAAGACAATCACAATTTTATTGAACTGCCTTGCATTCTGTTTTCTGTATTCTGTCATCTCTTATCAGCAACTCCAGTGCGCCATCATTCAACTGTAATCTGAAAAAATCCCTAAATACAAAATCTATTAATGAGCTTATTTCTCCAATCCGTAGACTGTACTAGACTAAATTAATTTTCACCTGAAAATTATAAATAATTAATTCATAATATAATATAATTTTTATAAGCCGTATGCTGTAATAAATTGGATTAGTTTTTGACTGAAATTTACAGTTAATTATTTATTACATCATTAAAAATATAAAATTATAAAAATTGTAATATAAATTAGATTTAAAAATAAAATTATCAAACATTACAAATCGATTGAATTACCCGTTTTACCAATCGTTTTACGGATCTTATAGCTAATGACCATATATGGATACAACATGTTGCCAAAATCATGAGGCTAAAAGCAATTAGTACTTTCATTTTGAACACAAAATGAATTAATAATAAAAATTATTTTGTAAAATTTTAAGTTGTACAACAGATTCACGGTGCAGATTTTTGTGGTCTAATTTCTCTTATATTTAAAAGCGGCACCGGATTATTTTAAATATATTTGTACAAAAATAAATAAATTAGAATTTAAAAACGAATCGAAATAATTTATCCGAAATTAAAAAAAAATTGTAAATCGGAAATTTACGTTTTTTGTTGATTGATTGATTAGAATGTACGGCCAAGGGCGAACCAGGAACTCCCGGAATGCTCCAGGATCCCGGATTGATAGTGTTTTTTTTGTGGGGTGAGGAAAGGAAAAATATGTCACTAATGACAGAATTGGTCCGGTTTTCCAGTAGCCAATATTCAAATTACTATAAGCACAAGACAATCACAATTATCTTGAACTGCTCTGCATTCTGTTATCTCTTATCATCAACTCCAGTGCCACCATTCAAGTGTAATCTGCAAAGGTTTCCTGTAAACAAAATCTATTAATGAAAATCTATTATTAGCCGTAGACTAATAAATAGCATTAGTTTTCCCCCGCAATTTACAAATTTATTTTTCAATTTCAATGTTGCTAGATGTTATTAAGTATATTAATTATACTGTTGTTAATCCTAATATATAATATAATAATATTATAGTTTAAAATTATAATTTCTTCAAGCCAGCATAGGCTGTAATAAAATGGATTAGTTTTCCCCTGAAATTTAAACATCTAGCAACATTGAAATGGAAAAATAAATTTGTAAATTGCGGGGGAAAACTAATGAAATTTTTAAAAATTAGTTAATTAATTCATCCCGTTGTTGCTAAAATTTAAAGTGTTAATTTTAGTACAGTAAGAAAAATCCTATATGAGTACAATAAAACCATAATGAAAATCATTTATATTCACTTAATTTGTTAAAATCCCCGAAATCATTTTAAATAAAATTTCATTAAAACAATTAAACCAAATCGGAAATTTAAGTTTTTAGTATCTAAAATCAAGGATAGTAAAACGAGAAACATCACTTCAAACAACTAAAAGAAAACCAAAATGTAGTTATCACACCATGTGACAATTATCACGGATATGATAAACGTAGAAATTTCACATTAACAAAAAAATGGTTTATAAAAATAATACAATATATTTGGTTCAAGCCGGTGTTGTATTAATGAAATGAATAAAAATAAATATAAATATATGTAAGTGCATTATAATTATGGAATTACTTATTAATACAAGTGTAAGTTTATGAATCCAAATAAGCAAATAATTTTTTTTTGAAGCATTTGTCGTTTAGTGCAATGTTGGATTTATTATAGTTATGATAATTTATAATAAAACTATAGTAACACCAATAAACTCTAAATGCTCTAAATTAAACGAAAATGTTTTTTAAAATTATGTAAAACCATTTTTAACAATAAAACCAAAGAAACATATTAGATAATTACTTAAAAACGTTCTAATGAAAGTTAGTTTTATATTAATTTTTAAACTGCTATCACGGAAATGAAAATCCATTAATTAGCTTGCAACAGTCATTTTCGAGTCTATCTTGAGTCCACTAATGATTAATATAAATTATCACATTTATGATTAACAGTAAATATTAACCAGCCCACATTTTGAAATTTACCTGTGCTCGTCATGTAAATTACAAATATTATAGTTTGTGTGTGACCAGGATTGTTTTTTTCACTGGTAGATGTCTCTGCCTCGTACTTTAGCAGTTATCAGTAGTTGCTTTTCAATCGACCACCGCAAGTACTTAGTACTCAGTACTCAAAGGTGTGTCTGCTAAATTTTAACTACTCGTTCAAATTTAGCAAAGACACACCTTTGAGTACTTATACATAAGTACTAGTGGTGGTCGATTGGAAAGCAAATAATATTTGTTGTAAATTTCGTTGTTATTGTTGTAAAATTCCCAAAGCAACATAATTTATGTTCGTCTGTGTTATATTATTTTGGTTTTAGTGAATTTATTTTATGGATAAAATTTGATGATTTGGTCCGTTCGGCGGCATTTTTTTAATCAATAATTATAAAAATAGTCTGATTGTATTATATAATTACATTAATTATGAATTAATTATTACTAGATCTATGATGATTTTTAGTTTTGTTTGTACTAATGAAACATATACTTCCATTCAAGTACATTTTCAGATAACAATACAAAATAATTAAATAACAGTACAAAAACAAAATGTTGTGGGATTTTGAAGTAACAATTATTATTTAAAATTTAAATAATAATAGTTTACTAAATGTTAAATGATTCTAAAATTAACACTTTGGACTCAATGAGTATATTCTGATTTTCAATATTTAATTTGTACATAATATGTCGTAGTACGACCGATGTCGATTTTTAAAATAATAAGACTGCTAAAATTTTCGGATATAAACCGACGCGGATGCCGTTGCTCGTGTCAAACATAAGATAAAACTATTAGCTGGATTTGAAAATAAATTTCAAGGGAAGCAAATTATGGCTTATAAGTATATAAAACTAAATCTAGCTTGTAAGTGTAAAGAAATTGATTACATAAAATAATAAAAACATGTTAGGTGATTAATATTTACATTGAGATTTATGTGTATAATCTTAACGTACTCGTAAATGTTGGAATCGTTACTATTAATTTTTTCTTTTTTTCGTTTTATAAATTAATGGTTTAATTTTACTTATAAATATATAATTTAATAAATATAAATTACAAATTGGTTTAAAATAAAACAAAATGAAATGTCTCATATATTGTATTCTTTCTTAATTAATTTTTAATAGGAGGATTAGGGTCTATTCAATTTATTAGAAGTCAAAAGAAGAATGCACAATTGGTTCATAATGGATTTATATTCAACAAAAAGTTAACCCAAGCGAATGGACATACAACCTGGCGATGTGCCGATACAATCAAATTTAAATGCCGTGCTGTTTGTATAACAAAAAATAACTATTTACTAGCTGCACGACGGTATCATACACATGCACCACATTGGAATCGAATATCTAATAGGCCATTGTACTCTGGCGAAGAAGATTTAGATGAATATATTGAAATTAAAACTACAGAAAAATTGTATGAGACACTGATTAAAGTTATAGATAATGAAGATGCAAGTTATAAAGTAGTTGTTGAAAAGGATGAAAATTACATCAAAAATATAAATCATCATAATATCCTAATGGACAAATTTTAAATAAATATATCTTTTAGTAAGTTATTAATTAAGTTAAGGAATAATTAAATCAATGTAGTGTTAATTTAAGAAAAAAAAAATTTATATATATATATATATATATATATATATATATATATATATATATATATATATATATATATATATATATATATATATTATATTATATTATATATATATAAATATATATATATATATATATATATATATATATATATATATATATATATATATATATATATATATATATATATATATATATTTATTTATTTATTTATTTATTATAAAAATTAAATACGTTTTGGTAATAAAAGAGAAATGAGAAGTGCAAGAAGTTCCTTTTTTAAAAGTAAATTTGTATTTAGATACAAATATTTGATGAAATTTACAAAATTTGTGAGATCACCATATCAATTCGTAGGTATTGGGACACGACGGGAACAACAATTCATCATCAGTAGGAAAGGTGGAATCCACTTGGTATTTCAGGATTATGTTTACAGATCAAATTTAAAACGACATGGTAGTGGTAAAAATGTAATTTACTGGGAATGTATACAGAATCGATCTAACAAATGTCGCGGGCGATTGAAAAGTACTGGCGATAGATTATTTGTGACTAATAGTAATGGTGAGCAAATTTTAATGTTAATTGTTTTTTAAATAATTCTTTTGTGTTGCAGTTCAACATAATCATATAAAAGAATTTGTGAGAATACAAATCGCGGCAAAAACGGGACAGCTGATGTTTAAAGCAATTAGCCAAATAGGGACATAAAAAATAATTTACTAATGTATGTGGTTCTTATCATTTTTAATCTGATAAACTAATTGCCCATTTTATTTTTATAAAAGTTTTATGTATTTTATAATTTTAAGGTTTTAAATTTTAAATACATTCTTTGTTCAAAATAACACTTGATGCTTGAGTATTTTAATTAAAATGAAATTGAAATGGGAGTGAGTGCAAATGTACAATTGAGATCATTTCTGAGGGAGTGACGAAGAAGGAAAAGGTTTATAGTTAATCTAAATAAAAATTTGGAATTTACTAAGGTTTTTTATAAATAAAAATACTTAAGTTTTAAAATAAAACACTTATAATAGATAATACAACTTATTAAGTGGTAGTTTTTGATTAGAAATGGTCAGTAAAGATATATTTATTGAATGTAAATTAAAAATTAACCAATTTAACGCTTTAAAACAAAAGTAAGGTTACTTGAAGATTGATGCCTAATCGAACATAATTACCTTCCATAATTACATTCTAGTAACACATATTTACATAATTTTTAGAAAATATTACACATTATGTTATATCAACAACAATTAAACAATTGTAACTGGTTGTTTGGTAAAAATATAATTAATAGCTTATTGAATAAAATCATTTTCGGCGATTGTGAGTGCTACAATTTATATATTCAAAACGTATCACTTATTTTATGGTCAATGTCGATTTGTGCACATATTGTGTACTTATGAATATATTTTAATATAACTTGTATTTAGCGGGCAACTCAATAGTATTTGTGTATCTTGACGCGTTCATTTGATTCAAATCAGATCACGAATCACATAGAACGGAATTTGAACCAATTTTTACCACTATTCTCAAAGTAACATCACTTGTGAGTGATGTAATAACTATCACGTCACACATGAAGTATACATTTGACATTTATAAAAATTATTTGAATCATTTTAAACTTTTTTTTAATTAAAAATAATTGTTTTTATTTTAATTCTTTTTAATTTATTAATTAATTTCGCCGTACAAATTTTAGTTTAATTTATAATTTCATGTTTGGTTTATTTTATAATTAATTCTGAGTGCCTCATGCCAACAATTTCGTCTAAATCGCTGACTTTTCTAAATTGTCGATTATTTCGTATCAATAGATGACACAAGTTTTAATATTACAAGCTGTGCCTGACTTTTTACGATTCTAAAATTTAGTTGATTAAAAAATATTTTGTTTATATACATCTATGCTTACACATAAATATTATCATTTTAACATATTTGTTTTTAATGTTTGTGTAGTTTTAAAATTTCTTAAATACAAATCTGTAAAATTTTAGTTGTATTTATATGTACGTACACACAAATTGAGAGCTATAACGAAAAGCAACTTCACGGGCAGGCTAAATGGAAAAATCTGGTGGTTAATAAACTAACTAATGAACGATTTAAAAAAGTCGGTAATTTAGACGAAATTTTCGAAATGACACACAGCATAAAATTCAATAGTTTGCTTTAAAATGCTTGGTGTTTGTAAGATTTTTTCTATTTACATAAATTTAGTAAATCGAAAGTCACTTACAAATAGTAGATAGTTGAAAAATAACATTTCAAGTGATAGTTATCACTTATTAAACGATAAGCATCACTTCAATTGACAGAAGAACAGAATACCAAAATGTGGTTATAACATCATCTAACAGTTATCACAAGTATGAGAATATAGGTACCCTAATTTCCTGGGCCCGCGGGTTAATTAAAAAGAAAAGTTTTTTTTTTCGGAAATTCGGAGGTGCGGGTTATACAATAAGTGCGGGTAATACATACAACCATTTTTATTTTTATACACAGTAAAAAAAAATTACGGTAATACAATGCTACTTCAATTGTATATAAGTCCATCGCAATTTTCCATTACATTTAATACAAGAAAATTATTAAATTTTTTTAATGGAAGTTGTATTAAAAACTGTCAATTTTGGATTATTAGATTTCAATACAAATACCATTAGATTTTTTAAAACAAGTTCCATTAAAATTTATGTTTTTTGTTTCTATTAATTTTCAATAGTGCCACCATTTTATTAATATAATGGACAGAACCATTATATTCTTATGTATTCTCTTTTTAAAAGTAATAATAGAATGTGCATTAAAAAAAGCCAATTTTTCAAGTATTGCATTTTAATAAAACTGATTTTTAGTTTTAAAGCACCCACTATTTAAATGTAATCATTATGCATTTTGACTTAAAGTCAAAATCTATTAATTTTATTTACTGATAAACTTTAACAGATTTTGACTTTAAGTCAAAATGCATAATGATTACATTTAAATAGTGGGTTTTTTAAAACTAAAAACCAGATTTATTAAAAAGCAATACTAGAAAAATTAGCTCTTTTTAATGCACATTCCAATATTACTTTCAAAAAGAGGCTACATTAGAATTCTCCCGCCATTTAGTTCGGTCTTTATATATATGATCACTGGTATATTTTAAAAATAAATAATAACACAACAAATAAAACAAAAGACATAATTATTTCATACATTTTTTATTTCAATACTTATATTACAGATATTTAAGTGGTATACATATTTGGTTAAAACTTATAATTATGTACAAGCAATTTGAATAAAAAATTCAGCTTGGATCGTTTTTACATAATAACTTAATTATTAAACTTATGAGCTAGAATAAGTGTTCCTTTGGAGTCCTCAAAATGAAATGTCATAAACAGATATAACCAAATCGTTTGCAGCTAAAATATTAGTCGTCTATGACACTTCAATGACACATTTACTGTCAGTATTTTTTACTATGAAACCAGAAGAAGAAAAAAAATTCTTAACTACTCAGAGTGACAATCGTTTTGGTTTTTTGTTCTATTTTGTATTTTTTGTTACAACAAAAATAATTTCCTTTGTTTCTTAAACAAAAACCGGACTACTATACAATTTTTAATACTAATTCTATTAAGTAAATACGCCAATGAAATCACTAGAAAACTGTCATATGACATGAGTATATTAAAAACTAATACTTCTACTATTACAAATTAAAAATTATATAACCTACAAATAACGTGCAACTTACCAGCAATTATGAAGTCTTCATATCTAAAGTTGCTGCACTATATTACGTTTTATTTTAACAAACACACATTCTGATTTATTTAAATCGACAAAAAAAATTATCTAAAAACAAAAAATTATGACTAAATAAAACCAATTATATTTTATAAAAATTTTATCACAAATCTAATACATATTAGATAATACATATTACTTTTTTCTTGAAAAAAATTAAAAATCGCATATTATTTTAAAATCGATCCGCACTTAACGGTACACAAATAAAAATGAAATATTCAGGATAAGTCGAGAGTATAAAAATTACCGATCGAGAATCGATTGTATATGTATTTTAATTTACAATGATTGTATGTATTATAAAATCTTTCGATAAGAGTAAAAATGAGCGAAATAAATGGATTTACCGCTTCAGTCATTTTTATAACAAATGTTAAATATAATAATATTATTTTTTAATGGTATTGTATTAAACAATTTTTTAGCGGTGGTGTGCATTATATTATAATAGAATATTGTATTGTATAAAATTTAATACAACGCTTCTATTGCATTTAAACAGAAGATTTTTAACTGTGCAGATTTCAAACTTATTAATTTAATATTAACTGATCATACATCAATTGACAGTTGAAGCATTGTGTTTAGATCCTTTTTATTATGGTTATATAGTGTTTATGTCTCCAAAAGATAGTGTTTACTCTTCTTTTTTAGTCGTCATATTAGCAATTCGAAAAATAAAGACAACACTATCTATTAACTAAAAGAAAATAGCAAAATCACGCTTCTACATATCGATTTAAGATTGCGGGTTATACAAAAGATTCGGGTTATACGTGAACATATTTTTTTTTGTAAAATGTTCATATTTTTAAGGTGCTGGTTATACGCCAGGTGGGGACTCTATCCAGGAAATTGGGATATTTAGATCACAAATGGTGATCTTAAAATTAGTACATATGTATTTTTATGTAGATAAGATCAATCGTCAAGAACAACTACATAGTATTGTTTTAGTTAATCCCGATGAGTGGATATATAATTTATAAGTAATAATTGCTAAGTAATGTTACTATAGCAAGGAGTTCATTGAATTTAAACAAACAAAATCATTATTTTGCAATACTTGCAAAGCTAAGTAGAAGGATACATACAATTTCTATATTCATAACATAAATCAAAATTAGTTTAAAAACTTTTTTTGACAGTTTTTATATTTGATTTAGCTCATTTTCGTTGTTGAAAAACTATTCTCATTTATACATGGTTTAATACATTAATAGGGAAGCTAGTTTGAATGTCTAATGAGCTGACCTCCTACAATGATCACCAATTGTAAACAAATATGGTCTGAATGATCTTGTAAAAAATTCCAACTTTGGCCTGTGATGCTGTTCATTTTTAATATAGATTTTTAATGATTTGAAAAGCCAACAGCTGACCGATTAAATAATTTCTGAACAAGAAACAGCGTTTAACTAACGGCGGCAGTCTAATCGTAGTTAAATTATTGAATAATAGGATTTGTAATCCAAGTTCTTTTTACACTACTTTACATCAACTGGTGAATTTTATATGTTTATTTACAATAAAACCGAAATCTTCTTTTCAACATATAAAATTCACTATTTGTAGAAAAGTAACATTCAAAAACCATTTTAAGAAAATTTGAATTTTTTAATAAATTGTCATTGCAAAGAAAAACTTCAAATTTTCTTAATATTAGTAGTGTGCATATTTATTAAAATATGCACACTACTTCAAATCTTTTTTTTTTCATAATTTGTTTATCTCCTAAATATTATAAAAAATATTAATTTTTACAGCATAATATTATTGGATAAGCTCGGCTTTTATTATTATGTAGTTTGTTAATGTTTTTGATAACCAATATATAAATAAAAAAAAAAAAATGAAGTGAATGTTGTAAAATCATCTTTTAAAATGTTACTATTTCTTATCTTGCACTACATGTTTAATGTTTATATTGAAATAAGGTGTTTGATTTGAATATTTTGCTCCTCAGATGGTATGTTTTACAAAATATACCTAGTTTCTCTTTACAATAAATTATAAACGTCAATTTTATTAAATGGAAATAAATATTAATGTTAATGCAATAGTTTTGAAGGAGAACTATCACACAATGTTATATTTTCAACAATGATTATCGACAAATCGAATCAAATGAGTTTCCTCATTTTAAGTTCCTTTATCGTAATGTTTATCATTGATATTATGAGGTAAAAGATTAATTAAAGTAATTCGCTTAAAATGTGAAAGTATCATTTTAATTTCTAAAAACAAAAAAAAAAATTGTAAGAAATATTTAATTGAATTGTCAAATTAACAATATTAATTTTTACTTTTTACAAATACATCTAATATGTATATTGTTGTTAAAAGTTATCATAAGAAAGCCCAACAAATTTGTATATGCTTATTAAAACCATATAATATAGAAATTTTCTCGAGCTCACCACCAATCTTCTTATAATATACTACAATGTTTTATTTAAAATTATTGCTACAGTTAAATCAGTTTAATAATATTTTTTACGAATAGTCAGAAAAAACTATATTTTTAGTTTTATAATTGGATACAAATTTTAGGTTAAGGGCACGCAAGTTTTTAATTACATTATTATTAGTTGAAATACATTTAATAATGTTTTTATAAAAATATTTGATTTACTACTAATAGATGCTGGCGTTGACAAATCATACATTAAAGAAGATCAATTCGTGCCACAGTATCGAAATAGTCGAAAAGGAAATGTATTTCTGCAGGTTGACGGATATGTTTTTACTCTAAATCGAAATTTCAAAAAAACCGCCTATTGGGAGTGTGTAAAACGTAGAATAAAACATGGCGACAAATGTATGGTGCGTGCAATTACAAATAATGGTTTATTAAAAACCGTCAAAGGTGTTCACAATCATTTAGTATAAAATGTATATG
>OY744475.1:139238165-139277301 GCA_963556175.1 Tipula confusa
GTTTTCGACCGTCGTGGAACATCCATCGATGAGCAACAAGTTATTACTTATCTAAAACGAAAAATTACACGAATTAAAACCTATTCAAATAAATTACATAAATAAATTAATATGTTTTATTTGAAAATTAATTTGTTTGTTTATGCATTTAAATTTAATTTAATGATTTTTTACTTACATTATTATTGTTGTAAAAATAATGTTTTAATTATATCAGTATACGACTTTTGCTATGTGTTATCAAGCTGTGACCGACCATCTACACAATAATCATTGATTTAATAGAACTCATTCGACCAAATCTTATTTTTATTGGAAAAGTAGTCATTTAAAAAACATTAAGATTTAAGCGATAAATAACAAAACTTTAAACTGTTCCTGAATTTATGCAAACATGAACAATGAACAGATTGGTTTTATGGTATGAGGACCAAAAGTTTAGAAATTTAAGAAGAATTAAATCAAATACATACATACATTTAAAAAACTGAAAATTTTAATTAAATTTTAAAATAGTGTCTTTATCTTTTATTATTACCTAAATTAAGTAACTAAACAATACAAAATGTAATTTTTTTAACAATTTTAATTTTTCTATTTAAATCCACAGCGTTTGATAATATATTATACGGATTAAACTCAACTAAATTCGAATATGATACATCTAAACCAAATGAATATTTACTAAAATATGAAGGGAAAATATTTCGAAAGGTTATTGGTCGAGCTTATCGCAGTTACTATAAATGTGCCAATAGTTCTTGTGATGGAATGGTAATGATAAATGAACTGAAAGGGGGATCTGTACGTTTATGTCAAAATCATTGTTTTGAGTGTTTAATAAAGTTAGACTGAAATTAAAATTGAACTGTGTTTTTATTGATTCTTTGATATATCTTTCAGAATGTAAGAGTAATTCTTAAAACATTTTATTATTAATAATATTACATTTTTTGTATTTCAGATATTAAAAGTATAATACCAACTTTTGTATTCAGCAAATATGGAACTAAACAATTGGTATATAAAAAGCATTTATTTAATCGGCATGTTGTACGTTCAGATATCATTTATTGGCGCTGTTCACAATTTCCAGTATTCCGTTGTAAAGCACGTATTAAATCGACTAGTAAACTAATGACAATTTTAAATGCAAATCACAACCATGGCGTTATAACACAAACACGAAAATATGGATCCCTAAAAGAAATAAAAGAAAAAGTTCGCGAAGTTCATAATCGCATTAAACCACAGGATGTCAATTGGATTAATGATAATGAATTTTATAAAACATAATTTATTGGATAAAGTGTTAAATATAAAATTTACATAAACTATTAAAAATAAAATAAAATTTAAAATTCAAAGATATTTTATTTCATAATAATCAATTTATTTAAAAATTATCAATATTCATTCCAAATAATTACTGTTACTTATTTTTTGATTTTTTACAGGATATTTTAGTTATATTACGGGCTTTAGAGGAAGTAGAAAATTGAAAATAGGCGATTTTTCGTTCACCAAAAATAAAGTTGTAAATCGTAAAATTTATTGGTCTTGTGCCCGAGCATCACAGTTTCGATGTAAAGCACGAGTTGTTACAAGTGTTGAAGGAAATGAACATTATATATTAATTAAATCACGAGAACATAATCATGCTCCATTTTAATTAAACTTAAAAAATAATTGTACAAATAAAATAATTTATTTTATAAATTTTTTTAAATAAAACTCGTTTTTGAGGATATAATACATAAATGCTAGTTTTATTAATAATTAAACGGTAATTTTTAAACAATATTTTGTTTTAAAAACTGCCGTTATCACTTAATATTAATATTGAATTAACATTTTTCAGTTCAATTATATGACGAGGAAGTAGCGGTATTTACAATCGGGCAGCGGGGATGTGTACAATTATTATTGAATAGTCATTATTATGTTAAAAATAGAAAACCATCGGGAGGCCGAACTTATTGGATATGTTCAAAAGTCGTAAGTGTTTAGTTCAAATACATATAAATATTTATATATATTTATATATATATATATATATATATATATATATATATATATATATATATATATATATATATATATATATATATTTATATATATATATATATATATATATATATTTATATATATATATATATATATATATATATATATATATATATATATATATATATATATATATTTATATATTTATATATTTATATAAATTATAATAAATAAATTATATAAATTATATATAAATTTATATATTTATATATTTATATATTTATATATTTATATATTTATATATATATATATTTATATATTTATATATTTATATATTTATATATTTATATATCTATATATTTATATATTTATATATTTATATATTTATATATTTATATATTTATATATTTATATATTTATATATTTATATATTTATATATTTATATATCTATATATTTATATATTTATATATTTATATATTTATATATTTATATATTTATATATTTATATATTTATATATATATATATATATATATATATATATATATATATATATATATATATATATATATATATATATATATATGTATATATATATATATATATATATATATATATATGTATATATATATATATATATATATATATATATATATATATATATATATATATATATACATATATATATATATATGTATATATATATATATATATATATATATATATATATATATAAATTTATAATTTATATATATATATATATATATATATATATATATATATATATATATATATAAATATATAAATATATATGTATATATATATATATATATATATATATATATATATATATATATATATATATATATATATATATATATATATATATATATATATTATTTCAGATATATAATGTCTGTCTATTATTTGTTTGTTTTTATAATCCTTAGGGTAGCACAAGGTGTAAAGCACGCGTTGTCACTAAGATTATTGATGGATTACATAGAATATTGTCCACATCTCGGAATCAATGTCATAATCATCCGACTCCAGTAGAAAATAGAAATAAAATTAACGAAACTAGCTCTTTTATTCCAAATTTATTTAAATGTATGTATTATTTGTATGATTTGAGTCAAACAACATTTTTCTAATAAACAGATATTTTAGTTCTAAAGTATAATTTTTATTTACAGAGAAAGAAAAATTTTCATTTCGATTATGTAAATTTAACTAAATAAATTAAAGATGTGATTGGAAACATACTGTAATTATACTTTAAAGGTAATAATATTTATTTAAACAGTATTTTAACATATAAATTGATAGTTATTTTTTATTTTGTCATTTTTTAACTATAGCAGTGCATTTTAAAGTAAAGCTCATGTTGTCACCAATCGTTTATATACAATATAATCATAATCATTGAGTATAGAATGTCATCATCATATAAATTTTAAGGAAAGCAGAAGTTAAAGGAAATGAAAACTTTTATACAAATAGAATAAATTATATATTGTATTTAATATTTAAATAAATGTACAAATTAACAGAAATTATTTATTTTAAATTATTATTATTCATTATGTATTAAACAATTATTTTATTTTTATTGACATCACGGTAAATTAAACTGTATAATCAAAATCCTATTTATTTTAACTACCATCTTTCATATTTTCAGATGAAGTTAAACGTTTGTTAAATTCAGAGCAAGTGGAGTTTACTCTTGGTCAAAGGGGTTGTGTACGATTATCACTAAATAATTATAGTTATGTAAAGAATCGACGAGCAGGTTATAAGACATATTGGATTTGTGCGAAAAAAGTAAATATTTTTCCAACTACTCATCAACAATTTTACTTTAATAATCCATTATTTTATTTACCTAGGGAAGTACCGGCTGTAAAGCTCGTGTCGTAACAAATATTATAGAGGGTTTACATAGAGTTATGTCATCTTCTAAAATTCACAACCATCCGATAAAAACAGAAAGAAGATCAAAAGATAAAAATACAATTACTAAATAATAATAATCTTTAAATTGTTCTAACATTTCGTTTAATTAAAAAAATAAAATAAATAAAACTATAAAAAACCATCATAATTTTTTATTATAAAAGTTTAGAATTTAAAATTGTAAAAGAGTTATTACTTGATGTATTATAATAATGTTTATGATTTTATTTTTAGAATCGACGCGGTATTTTGTGAAAACAGATGATGATGATACCCCATTGACTATTATAACTATATTGCCTACAACAAAACGAGAAGGAAAAGAAGTAATCAATAAAGTAAAAAGAAAGCCAATGAAATTAAAAAGCGAAAACAAAACTCAATACAAAGATACTGATTATAATATAAGCTACGAAATGTCTGGACGACGGAACAAACTACTAAATTACAAAGGACATCGTTTTATTAAAAATAATGAACATGGACCAAATATATATTGGAAATGTACAAAATGGCATGGTGGGTGTAAAGCGCGTGCCATAACTTCAATATTTGATTCAGCTGCGTGCATTTTAAAGAATGTTCATAATCACGGTGAAGAACGATCACAAGAATATAAAAATTTGTAATTCTTAAAAATATATAAATTTTTTTAATTTAGATTTTCATTTTCTAAACGTTAAACTGAAACAAAATAATATACATCATTTCTCAAATAAATAAGTGTTTTGTTTTATTTAAATTTAAAATTAATAAAAAAAATTAATCATCTTAATTATTAAACAAAACAATTATTTTTTTTATTTTTTAAGGATATAAAATTGAATATAAAACATCAAAACGTAATGGCGGTCATTTATTAGTGATCAACGGTGTAAGATTCTTTCGAAATCGTAAACGAGGATCTAAGCAATATTGGAAATGTAGTCAATACTATAAAACAAAATGTCCAACTATTGTTATAATGGATGAAACAACATCATCAATGAAAATATTTCATGAACACCAACATATCAACAGTATAAAGAAGCATGGTGATTCATTTACTTCTAAAAATGATGAACATTTTAATGTTAAAGATGAGAAAAATTCAGAAATTTAAATAACACACAAAGCTATTTTTTAGTTTATGAAATAAATTAATTTTAAATTTATCTTTAAATTACTAAAAGTATTATTGTTTTATTTTTTGTAAATTCGTCATTTAGTTTTTGGTTTTGATTTTGTTATATTTCTAGGTATAAAATATGCTCATAAATAAATATGGCAAATATTTATTTAATAAAATCTGCAACAGATTCAACGATTGACTAAAAATATAATTTTCATAAAAAATGTACAGTTCATTAAAAATTAATTCAAAATAAGTTTTTTATCGTATTTTAATTTGAAATAATAATTGTGTGTTCTAATATAAATTAAACTAACAATTTTCTGTTTTTCTTTCTTTTCTTTTTTCGTATATTTATTTCTAGAATTGGATGTATATTTTTCACGGTCGGTTCGTGGACGTCCAGCGATTATTGCCAATGGGGTAAGATATTTGGTCATGAGCGAAAATAAAAGTAAAATTTTGTGGCGATGTAGTTTTATGGCGACGAAAAAATTAAAATGCCCCGCTCGCATTATAATGCTGAAGGAGAATCCACCTAAATTTATCGTAAACAAATCGTTCCATTTGCATGCCGAATTAAAACGTGGAAAATATTTAAGTAACACAGAATATTGTATTGATGATGTCATGTAAATTATAATAAAAAACTTAAATATACTTACCTAGATATTTATTTTTTTAATTTTAAATTTTTAATTATAATAATTAATTTTAAGTTAATTTTATTTTCAATAAATAATATTTTCATTTGTATATACATTTCAGACCAATTCAAATTTATCTATAGTCAAAAAGGTAAAGTACTATTATGGGACAACGGATACACATATGTCCAAGAAAAAGTTCTACACAATCGAATTTATTGGCGATGCACAAAATATACATCGGCAAATTTAAAATGTCGTGGCCGAGCCCATTCTTCTGATAAAATTATCCTTCGTAAAATTGGTCATAATCATGCTCCTGATCAATTACAAAATAAAAAAACAATGAAAATGGTAATCTAATGTTAACATCTATTGAACACTTAATCTACTAGTATCCGTTTTGTAAATTTATTCGAATTTGTAATAAAAAATATAAAACAAAAAATAAGTTGTTTTATTTGTTTCTAGTGTTAAATGTAAGGCAAATGAATAAATAAATTTCAAATTCGCCTTGTAAAATTAATTTAATTGTTTTATATTTTTCTTTTTTTTTTATTTCAGGAGAAGAAATTATCCTTCGATCCGAGTCAGGTACAAAAAAAAACTACATTTTTATTCGAGTCTTACTCAAACTAAATTAACGATTTATTTTACATTTTTTAATTTTAGATAACAGTGGATTTGTATTGTCATCTATTTTCCAATATTCTGTCACTCAAAGGGGTGGCCGTATGTTAATATATAACGGTTACAAGTATGTTGAAAATAGACAAAGCAGTAAAAATACATTTTGGCGATGTGCTCGTTATGTAAAACATTTATGTCGTGCTACCGTTGTTGTTTCAAAATGTGCAAATACATTTCCGATACGCGCGTCTGGTATTCACACACACCCACGTGAAACTCTAAATTCTCTCGGAGAAATAGAAAAAGAAATTAAATTAATTCAATATTAATCGTGTTTTATATTATGTTTAATTAATTATAATCTAAATAAAAAATAATAATCTTTTTAGTTTTAATTAATAAAATGTTGTTTTCTGTGATACAAAAAAAAAATCGTTTAAATGAAATATTTTCTCAATTTTCTTTGTTTTCAGATTTTATTGATACGGCATCGTTTGGAATATCCCAACGGGGTTGTAAAATGTTGATTCATAAGGGATATACATTTGTAAAAGATCGTCAATTTCTTGACACTATAAATTGGCGATGTTCCCTATTTAAGCGACTTAAATGCAGAGCCCGTGCTATTACAAAAACAATTAATGGTGTAGAAAAAATTAAATTTACTTATCCATACCATACACATAATGTATTTTTTAGAGAAAATATAAAAAAAATGAAATAATTGAAAAATTGTACAGATTTATTTAGCTTCTTCATTTTTTTAGTACAGACATAAATATTTTTCGTAGTGACTAAAGAACTAGTAGGATTTCGTAGAAATTGGATTGTCTCTGATTTCGTTAACATAATTTTTAAATTCTGTCAAAATTAAGCTTCAACATTAAAATGGGAGTATATATTATATTATGAATTATGAATAAATATTATAAAATAATGAAGTAGTTTTTTTTTTAATTCTAGGTTCAAATTATTATGCTTTCGCAACAAAACTAACGTGTTATAAATACCAAATACATGTTCATTAAACAAAATAATTATATCGTTAAATAAATTTTTTAGCCTTAATATTTGTTTATTTAAAAAAAAAATTACATAAACATTATTATTTTTTAATATCTTAATGTTACATTGTTATAATCAATAAATTATTATAATTCTTTTTTTTCTGTTTATTTTTCTAGGTGTATTAATTAAAATTGGTACAACAGATTTACGATTCGAACGGGGTATCAAAGGTAAACCAAAATTATTAATGAGTGGATTTGCATATTTTCGAAATAATTCGAATAGTGATAAGACATACTGGTTATGTTCACGTAATCGGTCTTTAAAATGTCGTGCTCGACTTATTACAAAAGTAGATAGTGAAGATATTATAATAAAAAACCAAAATCATAATCATCCGTGTGAATATAAAGAGAATCGCAAAATTGGAGGCCAATATTTATTTTTCCCAAATATATAAAATTAATTACAATGATGTATGACAGATTTCATTAAATAGAATAAAATTTTAATTAAGAATTTAATTAAGTGTTTATTGTTCAAATAATTGATTAATTTTATTTCATATATTTGGTAAAATACTAATAAAAACATATTTTTTTTGTATTTTTATAGCATACATTACAAAATACGTTAAAAATTTAACATTCGTCCCAGGACAGCGTGGAACACCAAAATTAGTTGTTGGTGGGTTTTCATTCGTTCGAAATAAAGGAAATTACAATACAACCTATTGGCGATGCTCAAAAATGCGAACAAAACAATGTAAAGCCAAAGTTGTAACAAATAAATCCGATAATAAAATTTCTCTTACTTACTCAACGCATAATCACCCGCCTGACTATAGCCAATTTATTGATGATTGTGTAAAAAATGAAATGTATATAAATTAGAATAATAAATACGTATTTTTTATTTTTTTTATTTTTATTTTTATTTTTATTTTAGAATAGTTTTAATGTAAATAATATAAAAAATTTTAAATGTATATTTAGGTACAACTAATATTTTTAATATGTATATAAAACATTTATTTTTCTAGATTCGATTAATACATGGTTGCCAGCTACATCAATATTACATATGACAAATCCAAAACTTTCATTTGTTATGGGTCAACGAGGGCGACCTAAATTATTATATGATGGTTTTTCTTATATATGTGCAAAAAGTTTACATAACAAAAAATATTGGGTGTGTGCAAAACAACGAAGTAAAAAGTGTAAGGCAAGAATTATAACCGATGATACCGGTACATCGTTAACAGCTAAGAATATTCATCATAACCATTACCAAGAATTTGTTAAAGAACTGTAGAAAATTTTTTTTTGTTGTGTAAATAATAAAATATAATAATAACAAATTTTAAAATTGTATTTATTTTAACGTTTTTTTTTTTAAACTATGTTTGCACAATTTATACTAATGGTTTTCTTTTTATAAATTTTAGATTACATTGAATCGGTATCCGAGACTGAAATGAAATTTATAAATTCACGAAAAACCGTTAAATATGTTGACACCATTTTAGATAATCAAGAATTAACTTTTATCAAAGGCCAACGACAAAAAGAGTTACTATTATATAATGGATTCACATTTGCTAAAAATAATACGGTTGGTGATACAACATATTGGTGTTGTCGTACAAGAAAACATGGAAAAGTTTGTAATGCTCGGCTGCATACACTAAAAAAAGTTGAAAATAATTTATATCAAATTACAGTAACACAACCGGTTCATAATCATGGTCCAACGACACGCATGATTAAAAAAATTCAAAGACAATTTAACATAAAATTTTAAAAATACTACTGTTATTATTTGTGAATAATTATTATATGAATCAATAAACAATTGATCGATTATAAATATATTTTTTATTAGATTATTTATTATTTCACATTCAGACACATTTTATGGATGCGTAGCTTCATCAATTTGAATATTTGTAAGTTTATTTAAAATTTGTAAGGTTATACATTAAAAATTATTGGTTGTATTTATTTGTAGATCAGTTCCTTAAAAACAGAAATATGATAAAAATATTAATAAAAGGTATGTAAAACAACTAATAATTCAAGTTTAATTAATAGAATTTTTATTTTTCTAATTTCAGTAGATACAAATAAATAAACTAATTAAACTGGAAGACGTTCCCTTTATTTAAATTTAGATTATTTTTTTATAATTTTGTTATAGTTTTGGAATTTATTTGAACAAACAAAAATAAGTTTAATTACTACCCTCGTTAATGATTATCATTTTATTTTTTAAATAAATTATTCTTTTTTATTTATTTCATTGGGTTTTATTTATATAGTTTTTTAAATTATTCGACATTTTATTATTTTATTAACAAATTATTATTTTATTTGTTTTATGCTAATTAATTCAAATATTTTCTAAATTTTATTTCAGCTCAGCTGGAGAGTTTAAATATCAAAACACGAGGTATGCGTTCTGGATCGAAAAAACCAATGATTGAAATTGAGAACGTTTTAAAAGGGCCATCGGTACCGATAAGATTAGTTCCAACGCGAGTAGGAGGAATGAAAGTGGAATTCGATGAAAATCATTACTCTCATTATTTTACAAAATCTGGTGTTACATTTTGGCGCTGTGTTAATTTTGACAGTACAAAATGTCCTGGCATTGTCGTGTCTAAAGATCGTCAAGTTTACTTATTTGAAGGACAACATAATCATAAACAAAAAGCTCGTTCGGATGTAATTAAATCTATTGAAAATTTTACGTTTGATGTAGATAAAGCGCCTAAAATTGTTTTTTTAAATGTTGATGATAAAAATGCTCCTCACATTAAAACAGAAATATTGAATTTGAAAGAGCAATATCGATCTACTATATCATCACCACCACCGGTTGTTCGATCTCCACCAACAGAAATTAAACCATTATTAGAAGGAAAACAATTTAAAGATTTATTGCAAAAACGATTAAATTTAGCATTGAAAAAAAATTCTAAATAATTATATTTCGTCTTCCGAATAAATATTTTTAAAAATTATAAACCAGTTATATAATGAAATAAAATTTTAACTACAAATTATTTAGATTAATTTTTTGTGCGTTGATATATTATAAATTAATTGTTTATAGACAAATTTCATTTATTTTAATATACTTTTTTTTAAACTTTAGTTATAGGTGACTGGCAACCAAAAACTGTAGAATACATTTGCAGTATAAAAGGTGGTTTCCAGTTGTGTTTAGATGGTTTCCCATTTACGCGTCATCGACATCGTAATGATACAACATATTGGAGGTGTGTACAGCACAAACCATTACGGTATGTAACTATTGTTATTATTATTTTAATTACATATCGCAACGATTTAAACCAATAGTAATTTTAATTTTTATTTTGTTAAAATGGCAGATGTAACGCTAGAGTTAGGACTAAAGGTAATGGGAAACAATTAGAAATAGTAGATCGGGAACACAATCATAAAATACAAACAGAACGACGTAAAAAGGGAACATTGAAAGCGTTAAAAAATAAATACGCAACGAAATAATATAATTTTAAATAGACAATAAAACATAATAATTAAATAGAATAAGCTTGTTTAATTTAAATCGATTTTAATAATGATAAAAAAAAAATTTATTAATGTTTATTAATAAAAAAAAACAACAGCATTACAGGACAAAGCTGACCCTTTACTGAGATCTTTTGCAAGATCTTTCAAACCATATTTTTACAATTGGTGATCGTTGTAGGTTGTCAGCCCAACGAACGCAATTGGTGACGGCATTGTGTTTATCGGTGGGGATTGAGAACTCAGGACGGCGTTGTGTCTAATCCAACAGGGTAACTATCACTTTACAACCGGTGACACCATTGATTATATATGATTGATAAAACATATTGTTTGTTTTATCGACTACCGTTCACCGCAATGAGTAGGATATATTTTCTTAGAATATAACAATCTCTTTGTATTATGATGAATTTTGTCGATCTAGATTTTAGTTGTGATTTATATATATATATATATATATATATATATATATATATATATATATATATATATATATATATATATATATATATATATATATATATATATATATATATATATATATATATATATAATATATATATATATATATATATATATATATATATATATATATATATATATATATATATATATATATATATATATATATATATATATATATATATATATATATATATATATATATATATATAATTGTAAACTTAATAAAAGCGAACGAAAGTTCATCGGCAATTTAGGTCGGTACATCTTATAATGTTGGAATGTCTTTAATTTTGCGGAAAATACAAATTTTTTTTATATTACTCAATTAATAGCTGTTATTTTAGCATTAAATATGTCGAATATACGAGGTAAACTCTTCGAGCTCCTTGTGATGATTTCAACACGGAAGACCATGTAAGTCCAGGCTAGCCGAAATAATCGACGATAAAGAATTAGAGAAGTAACTCGATGAACACTCGTGCAAACGCGGATAAAAATGCATAATATTTAAGAGTTGATCGTTCTACCATTCCTCCACACTTACATACAATGGTAATAATTCAAAACTAAGGAAATTAGTTAATGATGAAATGTGGATACCAACAAAAACGGCGAAGACGAATAGCCAATATTCGTATTTGGTGGAAGAAGCTAGGTATAGTGTATTATGATGACTGCTCAAACCCAACAAAACCATCACCAGCGATCGGTGTCGATTACAATTAATGCAATTGAGCCGAGCATTGAAGGAAAATGGTCGCAATAAGAGCAGTGTCATTATAAAGTTATATACATGATCAGCAAGACCAACTAAATATCAAACTAAACTATGGTGCAGAGGCCAAAACGTGCCTTACCGTGTCTCAACAGACCTTTTGAACCACTTTATACAAATAAGTGAATCAAAACATACTAAGAAATAATGAAATGGGAAGTCCTACCGCTGCCGACGAATTTTCAAAACATACTAAGAAATAATGAAATGGGAAGTCCTACCGCTGCCGACGAATTTTTCATACATTGGTATAGAATAACCTAATATATTTAGAATAACCTAATTTCTATTTTATGAATAAAATCATAATTAATAGAAAATTGAGTTAATATTTAATTAAATAGTTGTACAGTACAATAAAATAGGAATTATAAAAATGACGTACTGGTTAAGTTTTGACAAACTTGTTGTAAATTGATCTTTGAATGTTTCAATTAGTAAGTAAGTCTTACTAAATTCTTTATTTCAGATAATAAACCGCTTAATTTAGAAATTAGAACCGTAGATTAGGTTCCTAATTTTAACAAGTGAATAGACTTCCAAAATGCCTTTATTAAACTATAGGATATAGGCATATTATTTTATAGTTTTTGTTGAAAGTAATTAAAATAAAGGATTTTAATATTATTTATCAGAAAATTTAATATATATCTATATATATATATATATATATATATATATATATATATATATATATATATATATATATATATAATATAATATAATATATATATATATATATATATATATATATATATATATATATATATATTATATTATATTATATATATATATATATATATATATATATATATATATATATATATATATATATATATATATATATATATATATATATATATATATATATATATATATATATATATATATATATATATATATATATATATATATATATATATATATATATATATATATATATATATATATATATATATATATATATATATATATATATATATATATATATATATATATATATATATATATATATATATATATATATATATATATTAGATAGATTTTGATTCGGTACTTGTGTTTATTTAATTTGTATATTATATTTTGAATAAAAATTAATTAATAAATGAAATACTGTTCATTTTAATGTAATTTAAATAAATCTAAAAAATGTTTAATTTTATTTTTAATTTATTTTTAGATTGGAAACCTAACACGGTCGAGTACTTATGCAGTATACGCGGTCAACTACAATTATGTTTAGATGGTTATCCTTTTACTCGAGAAAAATATAGCAATGATAAAGTGTATTGGAAATGTGTTAACAATAAAGCATTTGGGTAAAGTTTCTAAAAATAATAAATGACATCTCTTTCTATTATTATTTTATTACAGTTGTAAGGCACGAGTTCATACAATTGAAAATGGTAAAAAACTTGTTGTTGTTCATAAAGATCATAATCACCAAGTGTTAACTGAACGCCGAAAACCTGGCGATTTGCAAATATTACAAAAACAATTAAAAAATAAAAAATAAAATAATTTTTATAAAATGAAATGAAGCTCTTTTATATATATGTAATATATTTAGAGTTTTAAAATTAATTAATTTCTTTTCTTTTAAACAAATATAATTCGAATTAAAATGTTTTGTGTAGTTTGAAATGTAACGATCATAATATCGAAAAGTGGTTTTCATTACAAAACTTTTATTCAAACATATTCTATATTTTGAAATAATAAATTTCTATTAAACTAAGTTTTTATAAAATGTAAACCAATCTAATACATAACTTATGCAACATTTAAATCATTTAATATTTTAAGTAAATAGGTAAATTATACTAAGCATTATTTTATACTTGTTAAATCTAACATAATTAATAATAAAAAAATGGTATTTTAATATCGCTTATAATATAAAGAAGTGAATAAAACATTTGAATTTTATATGTTTCGTTTTATTTTTGTAATTTTTATATTATATAATTTTTTTTATAAATAAATTAAATTCCATTAATGTATCAAATTTAAATTTACTGTATCTCATACTGATGCGTTCTTTTTATTTTTTTTAGAATTGAAAACTATTTATACTGAAGTACTTAATTCAACCGCTTATATTAAAAATCTAACACCACCGTCGACAGTTCATCCAAAAATATGCGTCCTTGTGCAATCCACGCCGCCTACTGGATCTAATAATTACTCCTACAATAGTAAAGGTCATCTAGTTTATGATAATTTTGAATACTCGAAGACACTTGTAAATGGCATCGAAAATGTTATATATTGGCGCTGCTATGGTTACCGAAAACATGGATGTAAAGCCACGCTTAAAACAATTGGAAAAATTGTACATGTGGTACAAGCAAGTCACTGCCACGAACGAAAACGTACAAAAACGTTTGAACCAACTTTATGGACTGATGATTTAGTTTCACTCTAGCATATTGTTATTGAATATTGTAATTATTATTGAAAAAAATAAAATTATAACCAATAATTTATCTAAATGTATTTAATTATTTCTTTATCAAAATTCACAAAGTTTGTTTTTCGTATAATAATTTTAATTAATGTAACTATTTTTGATTATCTTTGCAGGTAAAAGAGCAACGTTTCCCGAGAAAATGAAGAAGCAGATTCTTATGACTGATGATAAATCAAATGTAAAGGTTGATTCAATAAGAATTCTTTTGAATAAGCCTATTGATATTGGTTTACATGTCCTATCAACGATCAATCGTTCACGAGTCAAAGGATTCTGTGTCATTTGTATAAAGAAGAACAAAGATCCAAATTATAAGAAAACGATGCAAAAAATTATTACATACTGCCCAGGATGCCCCGGTGGTAATTGGATATGTGAAAACTGTTTTTGTGAAACCCATAAAAATTTGGATAAGTGATTTAATGTTATTTTCATAATTACACTTAAATTGTATATTCATAATGTATTGACTGGTGGCATTATATAAAATCAAATCAATACCAACTCGTTTTTCACTTTATAATATATATATATAAAAAAAAAAAAAAAAAAAACACAACTATGACCCCCTGTTGGAGTGCAGAATCCATGGGCCGAACCATCGTCCATTTCAGTGCAGGCTGGCTGGAGCAATGCAATGTGCAGATGGATTTAAAATCGAAAGTGTATCCTTCAATTTGGCTGGTGACGGCGTAAGGTGGGATGTTAAAAATTAACTGCGAAACGAGTTGGGAGAACTTCGGGCCCAGAACAGATTGCAGAGTTCAGAAACAAAAAAATAATAATATTTTGGAATAAACAGAATTACCAAAGTTAAATATATTTTTGCTTAATTTAACTCTAAATTAGGTAGGGGTTGCTTAGCTGGCTATTGTTTATTTTAGTAAATGAAATATAACATAAATTTGAACAAATTTTAGATTTTAGGACTACATTTATAAAATTATAACGTTACATTTTATTTGGTTTTTAAAGTATTGATCAGCTAATGTTCTTTGAAGGCTAAAATCAATTATTTATTACATTCACAGAATCATAAACAAACAAATGATAAATTTTACTTTTTGTATGCATGTTTTGTATCAATCTGTTTTTGTTCTACATGTTTAGTCTGATTATTTAGTTAGTTTATGACAGAATTTTTTGTTCTACATGTTTAGTCTGATTATTTAGTTAGTTTATGACAGAATTCATTTAACCCAAGCACATGTGTAGTTCTACCATCGAAATCGTGTGAAAATTTCCTTTTTTTGTCAGCCCTACTGAACCCCTAAAAAATATATTGCAAATATCTCAGTAAAGGGTTTTTGGTTATTTTAAATAAAGGAGATAAAAAATAATTAAAAGAGGCACAAATTTGTTCGATGTGTTTAATATCTGTGTAACTAGTTGAAAGGAAATTTAAAATCTTTGTTTTACTACCGTTATGTTTTAACAAAAGATCATTTTAAAATGTTTACGTGTTTAATATGATTATTTTTAGTTAAACTAAAACTAAATGAGCTCATAATGTATAATAAGGTGGTTTGATAAATTTTCTTTCTACGCTCATTATTAATAATTTTAAATGTTTTAAAAACGAACTGAAAAATACAAATTTTTAATAGCGTTTAAAAAGATTTTTTCATAATATGTATGTATATAGTTCAGTACAAATTATTTTTAATACGAGTAGGTTAGTGTTATATTTTTATAGTTAAAAAAACACAATATCGACATTAAATTATTAATATTATCATACTAATTTTATTTAATTTCAGTTAACCACAAACCTCAAAAGGGAACGACTCGTAAAATTTGTCGCCGATGTTATAAAAAAGGTAAACATGTAAAATCTCGATTCACATGTGATACCTGCTTGGATAAACGTAAAAATACTATAGGCCTCTGCACATCGCCATGTTTTAAGGAATGGCACGATGAACAAAAACTTCTAACACAACCACGGCTTATGTTACGTGTGGCTACAAATTTATTTAATAAATAAGCATAAATAAATAATAAATAAATCAATTGTACTGTCACACATGTGATTAAATAAAGTAATATGGTGTTACGAATATAAAGAAAAACAAACATAATGCTTATAGAACCATTATAATATTATATATTTTAATAAAACCATCTGCCTTAATCCGTTGCGGTACCTAAGCATGCCGAATCTACAATGAATATAAACAAGTGTTTGCTTTAGTTTTTGCTTAGTTTAGTTACAAAGATCCAATAAACAATGGCGAACCTAATATAGTTTTTTATTTATAACACTTCTGAAAGTTATATTTTATAGTTTTATTGCAGTCGATTAAGGAAAACTTATCATAAGAATTTCGAATTTTGGTCAAACTTAAATACAGACCAAATTATTTACATTTTTTAATCCTACAATGAACATAACACGAAAAAATAGGTAGCATTGTTCTAAGATTTTCTTGCTGATATGGTTACAAAAGCATATAACAAAAGTTATTTTTTATAATTTACACATTTATTCTTTCAACCGCACTAGTTATATATTTCTTACGTTTAATTTTCATTTAAAAATTGTATACAAAACTTTCACTTGCAAATTGCAATTAGTACTGCTATTTGGTAAGGCTATTTGCCACCAGAAATCCATTCCAATTGTCATATGATTAGTTTAGTTTCAAGTTGAGGCACAGTAAGTGACTCTTGTAGTAGTTCCATCTATCTAGATATAACATGAACTAATTCGTTACATTAGTTTATACCATTAACAATGCCACCCTCTTTACTACAAGCCGTATTGTTTGCATACTCATGCTATACAAAAATATATACTTTGATTGTATTGTAAGTAGAAAATCGTGTCGGGATATGATAGCGAATATTGTGTAAAAGAAATAAACAATAAAATCAAATAATGCGCATGCGTTTACAATTTTTTTTTTAAATTTTTATATGGAGTTTTGATATTTACTAATACATCTTAAGTATATATTTTCACTAATACATTTTAAAAATCCATGATGACGTGTGTCAAAGAAAGTTACAAGACGGCTTGTAGTAAAGAGGGCTTTGATATTTTATATGGAGTTTTGATAGTTACTAATACATCTAAAGTATATATTTTCACTAATACATTTTAAAAATACATGATGATGTGTGTCAACGAAAGTTACAAGACGGCTTGTAGTAAAGAGGGTTTTGCCACCAATGCCTGTATCAAAAACGTCTCTATAGAAAGACCAACTATTCAAAAATTTAAAGGGACAAAGCGCCTCTTTGATGTAGTATTGGTTGTGTACGGATATAGCCAAAACCAACACAAATGTATATACAAGCCATGAAGTTGCGATACTCATGCCAAAAAGTACTCATTTTTTCGTACACTAATACTACTATATATTCGCCTCAATAAAGTAGTATTGGTACCAGAACAAATAACAAAGCAAAAATAACATAAAAAAACTAACTATATGAGTGTTAGTAAAAATATTTTTTTGTTTTTGTTTTACGCTATATCAAAACCAACACTATTGTATATTATACAAGCCATGAAGCTTGGCTAAGTAAAACATATTATGACTACTATTGGGTGTATGTGTTAGTGAATTTGACTACAGTAAAAATCGAAACAAAAAATTATATTTCGCACTGTCCATACTCCTCTAAATTCAAAGTACATAACATTTCTACAAAAAAAACGAAACAAAAATTATATTTTTCACTGTCCATTCTGCTCTAAATTCATAGTATATAGTATAGTATATAATGAAGTAAATAATAATAACAATACTTCTCTCTCTCTCTCTCGTTAAATAATAAATTTGTTTTTTGCTTTGTCATAAAGAGCGCAACATACTGTTGTTCCATCATTCGTATTTATTTTTTATTTACATCAAAGCATATAATAAAAGTATATACAAATTATACTACGTCACAACACTAATACTTAAGTACAGTAGTCACTTTTTGGCATAAGTCAAAACCCTCTTTACTACAAGCCGTCTTGTAACTTTCGTTGACACACATCATCATGTATTTTTAAAATGTATTTGTGAAAATATATACTTAAGATGTATTAGTAACTATCAAAACTCTATATAAAATTAATAAAAAAAATTGTAAACGCATGCGCATTATTTGATTTTATTGTTTATTTCTTTTACACAATATTCGCTACATATCCCGACACGATTTTCTACTTACAATACAATCAAAGTATATATTTTTGTATAGCATGAGTATGCAAACAATACGGCTTGTAGTAAAGAGGGTTTTGCATAAGTACAAAACCCTATTTACTACAAGCCGTCTTGTAACTTTCGTTGACACATATTCTCATAAATTTTTAAAATGTATTAGTGATTATATATACATTAGATGTATTAGTAACTATCAAAATTCCATATAAAAAAAATTGTAAACGCACGCGCATTATTTGATTTAGTTGCTTATTCCTTTTACACAATATTCGCTACCGTATATTCGCTACGAGGTTATGTAATTTGTTTTTGTTTTTTATTTTTTGATAATTTTTACTCTCTTTTCATAAATTCTTTTGTATTGGTATGTGAATGTTTCTTTTTTTATACTATAATCGCGATCATATCCCAACACGATTTTAACTTACAATACAATCAAAGTATATATTTTTATATAGCATGAGAATGCAAACAATACGGCTTGTAGTAAAGAGGGGTTTGAGTCATAATATGTTTTATTTAGCCAAGCTCAAAACCAACAAAAATGTATATACAAGCCATGAAGTTGTTATACTTATGCAAAACCCTCTTTACTACAAGCCGTATTGTTTGCATACTCATGCTATACAAAAAGATATACTTTGATTGTATTGTAAGTAGAAAATCGTGTCGGGATATGATAGCCCTATACCACTATAGTACAGGCCGACTCACATTACAAAAAACGAAATGCATGAGTATGAGTGTGACCCAACAATTAATGAATTTACCCAAAAACGTCTCTATAGAAAGACCAACTATTCAAAAATGTAAAGGGACAAAGCGCCTCTTTGATGTAGTATTGGTTGTGTACGGATATAGCGTAAAACAAAAACAAAAAAATATTTTTACCAACACTAATATAGTTAGTTTTTTTATGTTATTTTTGCTTTGTTATTTGTTCTGCTACCAATACTACTTTATTAAGGCGGATATATAGTAGTATTAGTGTACGAAAAAATGAGTTGGTCTTTCTATATTGAGACGTTTTTGGTAACTATCAAAATTCCAAGTAAAAACAAATAAAAAAATTGTAAACGCACGCGCATTATTTGATTTAGTTATTTATTGCTTTTACACAATATTCGTTACCATATCCCGACACGATTTTTTACTTACAATACAATCAAAGTATATATTTTTGTATAGCATGAGTATGCAAACAATACGGCTTGTAGCAAAACCAAAACCCTCTTTACTACAAGCCGTATTGTTTGCATACTCATACAATGCTGTGAGGTGTTTTGTACTCATACAATTATACAATGCTGTGAGGTGTTTGATCAAAACCAACACAAATGTATATACAAGCCATGAAGTTGCGATACTCATGCCAAAAAGTGACTACTATACCTAAGTATTAGTGTTGTGACGTAGTATAATTTGTATATACTTTTATTATATACTTTGATGTAAATAAAAAATGAATACGAATGATGGAACAACAGTATGTTGCGCTCTTTAAGACAAAGCAAAAAACAAATTTATTATTTAACGAGAGAGACAAGTATTGTTATTATTATTTACTTCATTATATACTATACTATATACTAATAATTTAGAGCAGAGTGGACAGTCGCAAAATATAATTTTTGTTTCGTTTTTTTTTGTAGAAATGTTAAGTACTTTGAATTTAGAGGAGTATGGACAGTGCGAAATATAATTTTTTGTTTCGATTTTTACTGTAGTCAAATTCACTAACACATACACCCAATAGTAGTCATAATATGTTTTACTTAGCCAAGCTTCATGGCTTGTATAATATACAATAGTGTTGGTTTTGGTTTGATTTGTTCGTTTTTTGATTTAATAATACAATGTTGGTACATTTACGTTCAGTAGGTTTTTACGTGTAATTCGAATGTTTTGTTGTGACGGCACATATAAAAATTTAGGCGGGTAAATACATGTGGTAAGTTGCATGAATTTAAATTAAAATATAGTTGGGTAAATATAAGTATTAATACATAAATATATATTAATTAAAATAAAATTACTTCATTATAAATTCACAGTTTTAGTAAAATCACCGCGGTTATTAAATTCTTAAGGTTAATTATATTTGCCCAAATATATTTTTAATAATTTGTGTAAATAATTATTGTGTGCTAGTGTTTAGATTTTAAGATGCCCAAAACTTGTGTCCCGGGATGCATGTCCAATTCTTCTAAAAGCGAACAAGGGCACTTGTATTTTTTAGTTTTCCGCAGTGTAAACTCAAACGACAGGCTTTGTTAAACGCGATTCCACGTAAAAATTCTGTACCGACAAAATTCTCATTTGTATGTATGAAACATTTTAACGTAAATGAAATTAAATTTGAAAATAAGCACGGGAGCTTAATAATTCCTTTGAAATATCCGCAGTTATAACCTAATGTAGGTCCTAACATTTTCCTAGATTTACCGACATATTATTCAAAATCCAAGCCGAATACCAGAAAATGTCCGTCATATAGGGAACGTGAGGTTTTGGCTAGATCTCATGAAACTGTATTGAAGGATGATCATTTTAAAATAAAAGCTGATTTAATCGGGTCATTCGAAAACTTTAAATCTCTTTTGACTAGCCACGTAAGCGATTTGGATGTTGAAATCAAACTCAATGTTGAAGAAGCTTTTATTTATAAAATTAACTTAAAAAACTTTACCATTTCACAATATATACGAGTAAATAAAGATTTAATTTGTCATTTTTATCGTGAGTCAGTATTTATACAAAAATCTGTTCAACAATATCAGTGTTGGTCTCAATTTAAACGCACGATTCAATTCTTTTTTAAAAAACGTCCGAAAAGTCCCCTGCTGTTAGAAAAAGGGAACTTTTAAATGAAATATGTTAGAAAATTGCTGAATTGTTAATTGTTGCAAGTGAAATTGAATTTAAATATATAGGGGCACTTAAAATGATTAATGATCAGCTAAACCTTATGATTGGTAAAAAACGGTATTCGGAAAATACCCTAGTCAAGTCGTTTATAATATATCTTCAATCACCCGTAACTTACCATCTAATTAGAGATCAAAATTTTTTAATTTATCCAAGTAAAAGTACTCTACAGCGACTATCAGGCCATCAAAACGTAAGCCCTACAAATTTTGAAGGTAATAAAAGTTATCTCTTTAAGCAAGCCGAACATTTAAAGCATATGCAACGCAAAGTCATAATTCAAATAGATGGAATTTATTTAAAGGCGCAAAAAACCTATAAATCTCAAAAAATTACTGGCTATGCCCGTAATAATTCAAACGTCGCAAAAACGGTAATTGCATTTTTAGTTAGTTCCGCGTTTGGTAATTCCAAAGAAATAGTTGCCTTACATCCAGTAAGTAACCCTTCAGGTGATGATGTTCATAAGTTTTTAAACTTTTAATATTTTAAAATTTGTACAATCATTAGATTTAGAAGTAATTTCAATTGTAACAGATAACCATAGGATTAATCAAAATATGTTTTCAATTTTCGCGCCGAAATCATTTAAATTTATTAACCCTGATTTTCCTAGTAGTTTTAAATTTCTCATACTTAATATCCAGTTCATATTTTTAAAAACATTCGGAACAACTGGATCAATAAAAAAGACGGCGAAAAGTCGTTTTACTATCCGGATTTTGAAGACAAATCTATTAAAATTACATGTTTTAAAGATATTCGCGATCTATATAAAAATGAAGAACAGCGCAACTAGTAAGAAAAGCGTATATATTAAATAAGAAATCGGTATTTTCCAGTACAATTGAACGGCAGAATATGCAGTGTGTTGCAAATGTTTTTAATAAATTCCATCTATTTGAATTAGTGGAATATTGTTAATTGCAAATCAGTGGTTGAAGGTATAAAGAAACGCGAGCCGTACCGATTGCCTATCTATACGTTAGATGATGCAGGCATTTTGTTCCTTAAAAATTTATTATCCTGAATAGAAAAGTGAATGACTACCGACATCTTTCAAAGTGGTTTAACCATGACTACTTTTAAAGCAATCCATCAAAGTGTAAGTGTTCTGCTGGAAATTGCCAACACTTCTATGCCAACACGGGCCAGCAATTTACACCCGTCTTATTATAATTATTTAGAAGCCAGAATATTTATTTGGGCCAGCAGTGGCCTGTAAAAATCGTCTTATTTTGTATTCTCAAAACGCGATATTTAATAAGTTAACACACATTTTACGTAACAAAATTCATATAACCTCGCATATAATTTTGTATCCCTAAATATGATTTAATAAAAAAAATAATGAAAATTAAAATAATTACTAAAAATTTATATTAATCATGAATTTTACGTAAATAGTATTTACGTAACAATGTTTAGAAAATTAGAAAGAGCGCTGTTAACATATCCCCCATCCTTCTTAGATGAGCGCTTCGACTCGAGTCGACTATTCATTTAAATAAATAAATTTTCCAAATCAACAAAACAAAAGATAAAAAATCCAAATAGTACATTTCTGTTAGCTCGACGAAACAAAAACGAGTATGAAAAAATCAGAAAACCATTTACATCTATCAACATTTTTTAAACGAAGTAAAAAATAAAATAAACGAGTGAGAAAGTGATTACAAAATTACAATTAAAAAGACAAAGAAATTGTTTTTTGTTTTACATATACTAAGGTAATTTTTAAAATTAATCTTAATGCTTTCAAATGCCGAATTCTAATTAAAATCATATGAAACATGTGCAAACAAATTTATCAATGTTCACCAGGAAAAACCAAATTAAATTTAATTTCCTTAGAAGGACGTATAGTCGTTTTTTTTCTTTGTTTTTAAGTTATATTGAACTTAAAACAGCGTTCCATAGTAACAAAAAAAATTTTATATTAAAATTTCGTTTTTCTATTCCACACTTACTACATAAGCTATAAAAGTGTTTAAATGGCCTGTATATATACAGGCAATGCCTATATATATACTGGCCACGTCATCGAGAAAAAAAAACAAATGAGTAAGTATATGTGGGGGAACAGAAATCATCTCGCTTATATGAAACAACAAAAAAAATACATTGGGATTTATAACGGTAAATTTTTGATTACATTTTGTTGTTATTTACAGTCATATTTGTATTTGGAAGTGTATACTAATTAGATAAATAATATATCTAGTTAAAGTATAAAACAGATATAACTTCAAATAATTAAAGTTTTAATACAGAATTTTTAATTTTTAGGCAATTAGTCGTATTTTGAATAGTTCGTAATACTTCGTAATATTTACAAAAAAATGTTTTTGTTTTCATAAAAAATAAAAAGGCGGCAAGAGAGTAAGAACATTAGTGAGAGTGTTTATATCATTTTTTGTATACAAGGGCCACAGGGTGGTTTTTAATATGTACATGTTGGTTTTTGACAGCTATGTATTGTATATTATTATAGAATTAAAGATACGTAGGATATGGCGGTGGTGGTCAAAGTTTAACCATTTTAAGTTAATAATTAAGATAAGTATAAATATTTATGAATATTTAGTGTAGTGTTCTGTGTTGTGCAAATATAATTAGTGTATAATTTGCAAATTTCTAAATAATTATTAATTTTTGTGCGGATCGAAAACCGATTTCAATTTTTTTTTTTTTTAATTTTTTAAACAGTAACGAATTATATTTGCATGGAATATTTTCTTTAATTGGTGATATTATTTTTTACTGTTTTTGTATGTTTGTGTATGTTTTTGGTTACAGCACCATAATATCAGCAAAGACGGTGACTTTGTTTGAATATCCTGTTGCAGACCCTTCAAAGCAAGCATAACACAGAATACTACTCTAAATATTCATAAATATTTATACTTATCTTAATTATTAACTTAAAATGGTTAAACTTTGACCACCACCGCCATATCCTACGTATCTTTAATTCTATAATAATATACAATACATAGCTGTCAAAAACCAACATGTACATATTAAAAACCACCCTGTGGCCCTTGTATACACAAAATGATATAAACACTCTCACTAATGTTCTTACTCTCTTGCCGCCTTTTTATTTTTTATGAAAACAAAAACATTTTTTTGTAAATATTACGAAGTATTACGAACTATTCAAAATACGACTAATTGCCTAAAAATTAAAAATTCTGTATTAAAACTTTAATTATTTGAAGTTATATCTGTTTTATACTTTAACTAGATATATTATTTATCTAATTAGTATACAATTCCAAACACAAATATGACTGTAAATAACAACAAAATGTAATCAACAATTTACCGTTATAAATCCCAATGTATTTTTTTTGTTGTTTCATATAAGCGAGATGATTTCTGTTCCCCCACATATACTAATTAAAAATTTGACGTCATGGCCAGTATATATATAGGCATTGATACAGGCATTGACTCTACCAAAACCAACACAAATGTATTACAAGCCAATGCCTATATATATACTGGCCATGACGTCAAATTTTTAATTAGTATATGTGGGGGAACAGAAATCATCTCGCTTATATGAAACAACAAAAAAAATACATTGGGATTTATAACGGTAAATTTTTGATTACATTTTGTTGTTATTTACAGTCATATTTGTGTTTGGAAGTGTATACTAATTAGATAAATAATATATCTAGTTAAAGTATTAAACAGATATAACTTCAAATAATTAAAGTTTTAATACAGAATTTTTAATTTTTAGGCAATTAGTCGTATTTTGAATAGTTCGTAATACTTCGTAATATTTACAAAAAAATGTTTTTGTTTTCATAAAAAATAAAAAGGCGGCAAGAGAGTAAGAACATTAGTGAGAGTGTTTATAACATTTTGTGTATACAAGGGCCACAGGGTGGTTTTTAATATGCACATGTTGGCTTTTGACAGCTGTGTATTGTATACACAGATACGTAGGATATGGCGGTGATGGTCAAAGTTTAACCATTTAACCATAATTAATATAAGTATAAATATTTATGAATATTTAGTGTAGTGTTCTGTGTTGTGCAAATATAATTAGTGTATAATTTGCAAATTTCTAAATAATTATTAATTTTTGTGCGGATCCTGTGGCCCTTGTATACACCCTGTGGCCCTTGTATACACAAAATGTTATAAACACTCTCACCAAAGTTCTTACTCTCTTGCCGCCTTTTTATTTTTTATCAAAACAAAAACAACATTTTTTGTAAATATTACGAAGAATTACGAACTATTCAAAATACGACTAATTGCCTAAAAATTAGAAATTCTGTATTAAAACTTTAATTATTTGAAGTTATATCTGTTTAATACTTTAACTAGATATATTATTTATCTAATTAGCATACACTTCCAACTACAAATATGACTGTAAATAACAACAAAAATGTAATCAAAAATTTACCGTTATAAATCCCAATGTATTTTTTTTTTGTTGTTTCATATAAGCGTGATGCTTTCTGTTCCCCCACATGTACTAATTTAAAATCTGACGTCATGGCCAGTATATATATATAGGTAATGGTAGAGTATAAAAAATAATGATGTATATGAGGTAGTGTGTTATAAAACAAACTGTACGTAGACCGTTCATAGGGCCAATTTACATTATGTTGTAGTTGCATGTAGTAACTTCCTCGTTTTTCTCCTCTCTGCCTATAAACTTGTTGGAGTGGGGATATTTTTGTTGCATCTTTTTCAATCGTTTTTTTTAGCGATGAGCCAATACCACTATAGTACAGGCCGACTCACATCGCAAAAAACGAAATGCATGAGTATGAGTGTGACCCAACAATTAATGAATTTACCAAAACCAACACTATTGTATATTATACAAGCCATGAAGCTTGGCAAAACCCTCTTTACTACAAGCCGTATTGTTTGCATACTCATGCTATACAAAAATATATACTTTGATTGTATTGTAAGTAGAAAATCGTGTCGGGATATGATAGCGAATATTGTGTAAAAGAAATAAACAATAAAATCAAATAATGCGCATGCGTTTACAATTTTTTTTATTAATTTTATATGAAGTTTTGATAGTTACTAATACATCTAAAGTATATATTTTCACTAATACATTTTAAAAATACATGATGATGTGTGTCAGCGAAAGTTACAAGACGGCTTGTAGTAAAGAGGGTTTTGAGCTTGGCTAAGTAAAACATATTATGACTACTATTGGGTGTATGTGTTAGTGAATTTGACTACAGTAAAAATCGAAACAAAAATTATATTTCGCACTGTCCATACTCCTCTAAATTCAAAGTACATAACATTTCTACAAAAAAAACGAAACAAAAATTATATTTTGCGACTGTCCACTCTGCTCTAAATTATTAGTATATAGTATAGTATATTATGAAGTAAATAATAATAACAATACTTCTCTCTCTCGTTAAATAATAAATTTGTTTTTTGCTTTGTCTTAAAGAGCGCAAAATACTGTTGTTCCATCATTCGTATTCATTTTTTATTTACATCAAAGTATATAATAAAAGTATATACAAATTATACTACGTCACAACACTAATACTTAGGTATAGTAGTCACTTTTTGGCATGAGTATCGCAACTTCATGGCTTGTATATACATTTGTGTTGGTTTTGACTGGGCAGTAAACAATTTCCGACCCTACCTGTACGGTAAAAAATTCACAATAATAACCGACCACAAACCACTCACCGGAAACTTAACTAAAATTCCCAATAGAATTCTGAAATGGAACCTCAAACTATCAGAGTACAACTTCGAAATAACCCACAAATCAGGAAAACTAAACACCAACGCAGACTCACTTAGCCGAATCAAATACAACCAAATACTAGCCACCACTAGAAACCAAACGAAAAGACTACAGAACCAAAATACACAGACTCCACAACAAAACAAAAAATCAAACAAACCAACTAGCAAAAAATCCACAAACCTTAACCAAACCAGAAATTACAATTCCTACCAACTTCCCTTTTCCTAACACCACATCAACAGGTCCTAAACTAAACACGAACAAAGAACCAAACCAAATCAAGCCAAGCACAGACAAGATAGAAACAGTACTCGAACACAGAAAAAGACTCCAAATCCTAGACGAATACCACAACTTATCCTTGGGTGATCATATCCCAATACCAAACCAAAACGCAAACACAGTACCAAAAGCACTCTGCGAACACTACATAACGAAATATGGTATTCCAGAAAAAATACTGACAGACCAGGGTAGTAATTTCATGAATAAAACATTCAATGAAATATGCAAATTACTCAAAATCAAACACCTTACCACCACCGCATACCATCCCGAGACAAACGGAGCCCTTGAAAAATCCCACAATACTTTAAAAGAATACGTCCAATCCTTCACGGATACCGATAGGAACAACTGGGATGAAATGTGCCATTACGCTATCTTTGTGTACAACACCACACTCCACTGCTCCACGAACTTCACCCCACACGAACTAGTTTACGGACGACCAGTATCAATCCCGAGCACTGTAAAACGCGAAGCAGAACCCATATACAACTACGATGACTACGTAAGTGAACCGAAAGCGAGACTACGACTAGCACATGCGATAGCCCGGAGAAACATAAATCACAAAAAACAAGATACCAAACGACAGTACGACAAAAGACTAAACCAGATCGACGTAAAAGAAAATGACCTAGTATGGCTCAAAAACGAAGCTAGGAGAACAAAACAAGACCCACTATGGCTAGGACCATACAGAGTACTACGAACTGACTCTCCAACAAACAAATAAGAGTACACAACAACTGAATTATCAAACAACAAACATAAAAAACAGACCATCATTGTGAAAACATCTATCCCGCAGAGTAGCCAAAACAAGAGAAAAAAAAAAAAGTTCCGTCGAGTAATTAAAACCAGAACAAAAAAAAAGAGAGGTTCTGCCTTAAATAAAAAAAAAAACACTTCCTAAAAAGAAATTTTTCAAAATTGACCTACAAAACATTACTAGAATCAAAATACTACTTTTTCTACCTCACACACACGCTAACACGTAAGGTAAAACAAGATAGTTAAAACAAAAAGATGGAATTCAGTCCACACATACTAACACATACATTTTTCGCATTTTTCAAAGCAACTTTTATCTAAACGTAAATTCAATGACAGGAATAAAAAAAATATATAGAATTAATTACAAAATTTTAATTAGTTCGATTTCACTAACAATAATAAACAAAATAATATAACACACAACATACAATTAACAAACGACATCAAAACGGCGAAGCAATACCGCAACAACAAAAAAAAAACAAACTCAGCAAATAGACGAAAGTACAACCACTGCATACAAAATTATTTTGTATTTTTTTCGTTCTGTCGCCATAATTATGGCAGCAAAACGAAAAAATATAAAATTGGAATACTTTTTATGGCTGAAAATTGCTGCAAAACAATACAAGCACATAAAAATTGTGTCTGGACGAGAAAATATTTCTCGCACACACACATAAAATTTTTGTTTATTTTTTTTATAGCTAAATTCATTTTATTTTTATTTTCAGTGTGCTAACAACTAAAATTTTGAGGTTAAAAAATAAAATAAAATTTTTATATTATTGAAATATTTTGATAATAGTTTCGTAATAGATTTAAAAAAAATTATAAAATATTATCGGATCATTTTTTCGTATTTAAAAATAAATAATCATTAAAATAGGACAATCTCATAAAAAAAAAAATACCACAATTTATTTTGGAGATGTGCACATAAATTTGTGATTTTTTTAGGTTATATAGGGAAGGCGTCAACTTTCATAAACTATAAAATTTAGCTATAAAAAAAAACAAAAAAAAACTGTTGTCTTCGTCACTCAAGTGTAATTTAACACTATCTTTCCTGTTTTGGTTTTGCTGCAGATTTTAATGTTTGGCTGCAGAAAAAATATGTTTCATCGTGGAAAAACACGATGAAAACGAACCGAGATTACAGTAGCAACTACGAACACCGCAACAACAGTAGCGACTATAAATACTGGAACACAAAAGCGCAACCACACAAAACCAACAAAATTTTACAAACACATGCAAAAACGAAATATGCAATACAACACGATGCCAAAACAACAAAAACACTACCCAAAGTAAAAAAAACAACAAATAGGGTCAAACAAATGACACACCTGCACAATCACATTAACTACCAGCAATGAACAGGAAAGCTCGAACGACGCTAATAAAAACTAAAAATAATATTATAATAATACTAATAGTAAATAATAGCAACAAGAACAAAGATATAAAAAAACCTGGTCAAGACAAACGGCTACCAGCGAATATATCATCAACCAAATAATAAATAAAAACTTAACAGGTCAAAAACAAACCGACCTCCTAAAAAAAAAAAAAAAAAAAAAACTTAAAATTGAAACAAATAAAACAAAAACAGAACACATAATAAAAGTCCACCAACTTTAACAAGGCAAAATACTATACACTAACACCAATTCTGGAGAAATAATTCATCATATAAAAAATATTATTAAAATATTTATTTTATTTTTAAATAAAAAACAAACTTAATTTATTTATTTATTTTTTATTCAGACAACTCTTCAGAGTATCTGTTGGTAGTTATAGTATTAATGCTGCTCTTCAGAGTGCCAACTATATAATTACTACTATTTTATTCTTACAATTATTCTTATTTTATACTTTACAATTCTTTCCCTCTCCATAAAATATTCTTATTAGTTTATTTATATTTTATTTCTGATTTATATTCTAAGAATGAAATATGTTTGATAATCGATAATATGTTTGATACAATTTGTGATTCTAAGAAAATTAACATTTGGTAAGTAAAATATGGTAAGTAGTATTAAATATAATTCTATGAAAATATGTTTTATAAAAATTGTTATCATGTTTTAATTCTAAGAAAACTTATGGTAAGTTAAATGATATGGACTGCTTTTAATTCTGTGAAAACAAATGTTAAGTTATTTAATATAAGATTACGTTATGTGCATTATTGTTACTATTGTTACTATTGTTGTTTATGTCTACATTCTCATTCGTGGAATGGAATGTAACTCTCCCTTCGTTAAATTTGGGATTCTCCTGAATACCTTTTATTTTAATTTTTAATAATTTTTGTTTACAACATAAAAATATTATTACAGTTATTATTATTAATATGATTATAATTGATATACTTATTCCAGAATATATTATTACTTTATGATATTTTAATTCTACTATTTCATCAATGTTTTTTCTGGTTTCTAAAATTAATTCGTTAAATGTTAATGTATTATCTTCTGATTTATATTCCAAATTTGGAATTATATATTTATTATTTTTAATTTTAATATTATTATTATATGTTTGATTATTTAGAGTAATACTACAATTATAAAATTTTATAAAATAATTTCCATTTAATTCAAAGTCTCTCTTATCACAATTAGACATTAATTTTGTTTTATTTGCTAATTGTATTACTATACTATTATCATCTATACTATAAATTTCAGTTTTACAATTTGCTATATTTTGGCAAGTTTTTGTTAAAATACAATGTTTCAAGTTATTTAATTGATGTAAAGATTTACTTTCATCATATTCATAAGTATATATTATATTATATTCAAAAGTTTGAGTAATTGGATAATTAATTAAGTTACAATTACTTTCGTTTGCTAATGGTATTATTAAATTTTTATTTATGTTTATCATTTCATTTGGAATTTTAAGTAAAAAAATTAATTTATCTGTGTTTGTTTTTGAAAATCCTACTTTTAATCTTTTAATTTTATTTGCATCAATTTTATAATCTAAAATTTCTTCATGAGTTAAAAGGGATGGATGTATTATATTAAGATTGGAAAAAATAATATTATCCTGTAATTCGTTTATTATTCTGTCTAATTCTTGTATTTGTAGTTTAATGTCAATTGTTAATAATTTAATCGTTGTTTTATTTATTTTTCTATCTATAAATTCTTTAATGATTATTCGATCACTTTTAATTACCTCTAATAATATATTAATTGATTTGTTAAAATTATCATTTATCCTAATCTGATTATTCATATTTGTTATTATATTATTGTCATTAGACTCTATTATTTCAAAATGTTTATTAATTATTTGTCTGTCTTCGTCGTCCATAGTTCCTGCTATCCACTTGTCAATTGTTCCTAAAAAATTAATTAATCCTCGTTTGTGTATTACGTGATGTCCTGTTCTTAATGTTGTCAATTTATCTAATATTTTATTTAAGTCTTTTAATAACATAAAACTATCATTTCTTGAAAATTGTGACGTAGTTATTATTAATTCTTTTAATACGTTATCTAATTGTTGTATGTCAATGATATGTAAAGAGTAATTATATGATTTTGGTATTACTTGTTCTGATTCCTGTAAAATAGTATATCCTGTCTTCGATTCTACTTTGTCAACTTGTAATTGTGCTTGTATTGTTGTTGTTAGCATTAATAAAGTCAGTATTGTCATCATTATCTGTAAATTTTAATGGTCTCTTAATATTGATTGGATGTACATTGTCTAAATTGTATTTTCTAAATTTTGGTTCCTCTTTATGTCTTAATGATTTATAATTTTTTATATAACCTTGTTCTCTATGTTCTTCATATTCTTCTCTATCTTTGTTATATTTTTCTAATCTTTTATTCTGTGTTTCTGTTAAATTATTATAGATTTCTTCTTTATTAGTTGATTCTTCTGCTTGTAGTGGTGTACATTTGATTGTACTATGATATTGATTATTGTAAACTTTGATAGCTTCTAACATTTGAATACGTATTGGATTTAATTGTTCCAAGTTTAAAATTCTTAATTTTTCCGTTAAGGAATTGTTTAAACGTTCTACATCTGAATTTCCTGTATGACTGTTAGGTTTCGCTAGATGTAATTCAACTTTTTGTTGCTTTAAAAATTCTTTAATATTAATGTGCTTAAATTCATTGTCAGCTACTAATTTGATTGGTTTTTTATGATTAAAATACATTTTTAATTTTTCTATAATTTCTACATGAGTTCTATTTTCCAAAGGATAGGCTGTTGCGAATTTTGTAAACTTGTCTATAAAGACTAAGAATGGTTGTTTCCTATTAACATAAGTATCTATATGAACTATTTGATTTTTGTCATTAGGTAATTCAGTTTTTTGGAATTTGGGTTTGATTGGATTTCTATCGTATTTTGCTCTACTGCAAATATCACAATTATTAGTTACTTTAGTTATTATAATTTTTATATTTTTATTATATATTTTAAATTTTAGGTCTTCATATAATGCTAATATTCCAGGGTGATTTTGTTCTTTGTGTTGAATTGAAATGATTTTTATTAATTCATCTTCGGATTCTACATCTTGAGCAATTTTTGTACATTTTATGAATTTAATATTGGGGAATTCATTTGTTAATATTTGTTGAATTCTGTAAAACTCATGATCAGAAATTTGAGTATATATTGCTATTCTTGTATTTGTTAAATAACTTTTTAATTTATTAACTAACTGCTCTTCTGTTAAATTAGGATTTAAATTTATTCTTCTATTACCTAATACTTTTTCAATTTCCTGAGTAAAATTGTCTGTAAATATTAATTGGGTTTTGAACCTATTTGCTATTGTTTCTAAAATTGATATATTGTTATTTAAATTTTCTTCTTGTGAATGTATTGTCCCTTGCATTGAATCATTGTTTTGATTTTCATTTTCATTATCATTAATTTGAATTGAAGGGTTTCTCCCTTCGTTTGACTCGACTATTTCATTAATTTCATGATTATCTGTATTTATTCTACTAAGAAAATCAGCAATTTTGTTCTCTTTACCTTTTAAATATTGAACCTTAATATTATATTCTCCTAGAGATAATATCCATCTCTGAAGTCTAGAATTTAAATTTTTACCTAAATATTTAGAATGTAACCATGTCAATGCCTGATGGTCTGTTTTTAATTCGAAAGATTTTCCATATATGTATGGTCTGAAATATTTTACTGCCCAAACAACGGCTAGTAATTCTTTTTCTGTAGTGCTATAGTTGATTTCATGATTATTTAAAGTTCTGCTAGCAAATGCTACAGGATGGTTGTCCTGGAGTAATACAGCTCCTACTGCATATTGGCTTGCATCTGTATTTAATATAAATGATTTATTGATGTCAGGATATTTGAGAATAGGATGAGAAGTAAGTATTGTTTTAAGTTGTTCGAAAGCGTGAATATAAGAAGGGTCAAGTTTATTTACTTTAACATCTTTTTTTAAATATTTGGTCATTGGTTGTGCTATTTTAGCATAATCTTTTATAAATTTTCTATAATATCCTGTAATTCCCAAGAATGATTTTATCTGTTTTTGTGTTTCCGGAAGTTTCAATTGAGTTATATCTTTAATTTTCTTTAAATTGGGTTTTACTCCTTCAGTAGTTAAAAGATGACCTAGATATTCTGTTTCTTTACAGAAAAAGTTACATTTGTCGATTTGAATTTTTAATCTTGCTTCTCGCAATCTGTTAAATACCTGTTTTATACTGTTTATATGCTCTTCTAATGAAGTACTAAAAATAAGTATATCATCCAAATATACTACACAAATTTTATTTATAAAATCTCTTAAAACAGAGTTCATTAATCTTTGGAATGTGGCTGGGGCGTTTTTTAATCCAAAGGGCATTCTTACATATTCGAAATGTCCAAATGGAGTAGAAAATGCTGTTTTACTTTGATCCTCTTTATTCACTAAGATTTGGTGAAACCCTTTAGCCAAATCTAGTGTTGTAAAATATTGAGCTCTGCCCAATTTATCCAAAATGGTTTCAATATTTGGGATAGGAAACTTGTCATCTATTGTGATTTCATTTAATTTTCGATAGTCGATAACTATCCTCCATTTTTTCTCATTTGAATTGTCTATTTTTTTTGGTACAATCCACAAAGGTGAATTATAGGGTGAATTTGATTCCCTTATGATTCCTTGTTTTAACATATCCCCTATTTGTCTTTCAATTTCTTCTTCATGTATTTTAGGGTATCTATATAATTTACTATATATTGCATTGTCATGTTTTAACTTAATTCCATGAGTTATCTCATGAGTGAAGGTCAAATTGTCACCTTCATTATAAAACAAATCTTTATGCTTTGATAATAAGTGTTTTAAATTTTCTTTCTCTTCAAAGTTTAAAAATTCTTTATTTATTTTATTAAATATTTCTAGTTTTGAATCAATTGGCTCCAATTGGTTTACTTCGGTAAGCTCTCTGGGATAACCAATATTAATAAAAGGAATAATGTGTTTATTGAATATCTTTAGATATTCATTTTTTGTATCAATGATACCTTCGAATGGCTTTAAAAAATTAATACCTATAATTGCATCATATTTTTCACTCTTAAGAGGAAATATTTTCCATTCTAAGGTTCCTTTTTTTATTAATTCGTTTGGGATGGGAGTAATGATTTTCTCAGTGACGTAATTCGGTCCACCAAGAGAATTATAAATAATTGGTTTTTCAAGTTTTATAGTTTTATAATTTAAAATATGGGGTTTTATAAGACTTGTATCCGAACCAGTGTCTATAAGACAATTTAAAGTTTGGTTATTAAAGGTTAGTTGTATTATGGGTAATTGGTTTCCTGAGGCTCTTCTATAAAATTTACCTCATGATTTAGTGAATTGATTTGATTAATGTTATCTACTTCCATCGGTTCAGGATTTCTATTACTTCTAAATTGTCCTGAATTATTATTATTAAAGTATCTATTATTATTGTTATTATTATTCTGTTGTCTAAACTGTCCAGTAGTGTGATTTCTGTCCTTGTTAAAACTAATATGGTTATTACTATTATAAAATCTATGATTATTACGATAACCTTGATTGTCCGTAAATTTATGTATTTGATTTGGTTTTTCCTGAATAATTTTGTGATTATAATTATTATTATAATTATTATTATAATTATTATTATTATAATTATTGAATTTTTTATTGCGAGATGTATAGTTATTTTCCCTAAACTTTAAATCTTTATTTCTATGAATTTTATATTCATTTTTTATTATATCTTCTGCCATGTATATTTCTGACTGACAGAAAATATTATCTAATTCGAACAATGATTTATTTATATCAACTTGTGTTTGCATTATTGGAACTAACTTTGATTTTAAAACCTGTACTAATTCTTTATCTATAGAATTATATGTAAAAATTCCTTCATCATCGAAGTCACAGATTTCACTACATTTACTCTTAATACTATTTAATTTATTAAATAAGTCCTTAAAATTAAATACCTTTAGTTCTTTTGCGTAATACAGCAACTGATGGATTGTCGATTTTGGTCTGAATCTTAACCTTAACTGTTGAACCACATTTATCCAATTTCTATGTTGATCCGGGATTTCCATTATTACGTTTCTGGCATCTCCAATAATTTTGTTATTTATTAACTTCTTTAGGCAATATTGTTTGAGTTCCTCGTTGTTTTGCCCACACAAATTTTCGACATCTTCCACTGATTTCAAAAATGATTTTAGTTTATAACTGTCTTCTCCCGAGAATGGATTAATCTCGTTGAAGTTTCTTATTATTTGGTCGGAAGTTAGGTCGAATTTTGTAGCTTTCACTTTATTTAATTTAATTTCTTGAACAACTAATTGTTGTTGCAAATATTGAATTTGTTCATTTTGTTTTTGTAATTGTTTCACTATTTCGGGATCCATAATGGAACGATTTTTATCAAATAATTGTTCCCGTTTGGATTCCGTTTTTGTTTTTTTTTTTTTTTTTTTTTTCACTTTATTTATTTATATTTTATTATTTGTTATAATTTTGTTTTGGTTATTTTATTTTAATTGATTTGATTCACAAGATTTTTACTTTTAATTTTTTATTCATTTATTTTAATTTACTTTTTTCTTCACTTCGTATTTTCTTTAATTTTACTTTTTACTTTTATTAGCTTAAACACTTATTCACTGTGATTTTAATTCACAAAAAAAAAATTGGTTTTTTCAAAAAATCAATTTTTGGATTTTTCTGTTCCGAATTTTTTTTTTTTTTTTTCAGGTTTTTTTTTTTTTTTTTTTTTTTAAAGTCCGTTTCACTGGATTCTTTTCTTTGGAAAAGTAATCCTATCAACTGCGCCAAAAATATTATTAAAATATTTATTTTATTTTTAAATAAAAAACAAACTTAATTTATTTATTTATTTTTTATTCAGACAACTCTTCAGAGTATCTGTTGGTAGTTATAGTATTAATGCTGCTCTTCAGAGTGCCAACTATATAATTACTACTATTTTATTCTTACAATTATTCTTATTTTATACTTTACAATTCTTTCCCTCTCCATAAAATATTCTTATTAGTTTATTTATATTTTATTTCTGATTTATATTCTAAGAATGAAATATGTTTGATAATCGATAATATGTTTGATACAATTTGTGATTCTAAGAAAATTAACATTTGGTAAGTAAAATATGGTAAGTAGTATTAAATATAATTCTATGAAAATATGTTTTATAAAAATTGTTATCATGTTTTAATTCTAAGAAAACTTATGGTAAGTTAAATGATATGGACTGCTTTTAATTCTGTGAAAACAAATGTTAAGTTATTTTAGCTGTGTTGCTTTCGTAAAGCTAAGCGAGTTTTACTTTAATATCACAAAGCAACAGCTTTTGGCTTTATGCGCATTTTAATTTTTCTGTTTTGGTTATAAAACATTTATGTCAAACTTTTTTATATACATTTATGTAAAAAAAAATTTATATACAAGAATCGTGTGATGTGATGATAGTTTCTATGATTATAAATATGATTTTCAGTAATAAATTTGAAAAAATTAGCTCCTTGTGGTGAACACCATAACCATAAAATGGTTTTATTTCCCCTAAACCTAAAAAATGGTTGGCTTGAGAAATAAAGAAAATTTTCTTAATACAATGCAATTGTTGTTGTAAAATTTTTCGGTTTAGTGAAAGCAACACAGCTTTAATATAAGATTACGTTATGTGCATTATTGTTACTATTGTTACTATTGTTGTTTATGTCTACATTCTCATTCGTGGAATGGAATGTAACTTATACAGCATCGAAACTGAGGAAAAAGCGACCAGGAAAACAAAAAACTACTGGAACTACTAAAATCTCGCACCACACACCAAACAAAGACAACAAAGAATTTCCAACAATGAAGAATGACAACCACCACCAACGACGACAAAAGTATTGTCACCAACAAACTTAATAACAGACATAATAAGTACTAGAATAAGAAAACTAGCACTTAAAATATACATATACCTATATAAATATAACGTAAAATCTCCCTTCAGAAGATTTTACTTTCCGTAGGGCAATGGTGTTGTGAATCCACCTTAACAAAAATAAATAAAACTTAACGAACTCAGTTGAACCAATATGTTTCATAAGTTCAATCGAGTTCGAAATTACAAACAACAACACCCGCGAAAACAATAATCGCAAATTTAACAATTTAGTAAAAATTAATAATTGTCAAAATCAGAAATTAATTCGAACACAAAAAGTGTTGTTGTTTGCAATATAAAATTTTAGTATATAAGTTGATTTTTAAAAACAATAAAGAGAGTTCTATAATACCAATCGGATAAAACGGTAATTTCAAATTTAAATTGGAGAACGCACAATTTACGGGTATTGGTAAGTAATTAAAAATTCTACTACTAACACTACTACCGCCCGTTGAGAACTAAGAACTTTGGCCAGCTCAGAGCAGTCGTGTGTCGCAACGTGCGCTAAGACTATCGAGCCAAAAATTAGTTCCTCAACTAAAACTCTAATACTAACTATTCACATCATTATTCACACTATTTTCAAACATCATTCGCATCATTGGCTCATTACATTATTACTGCTCACACATCATTCACATCAACATCAAATTCAGCTGAAATCTTCTAAGTAACGTTCCTGAGCACCTACGAACAAAAGGGATGGTTAATCTAAAAATCAACCACATTATAAAAAAACTAGGTATTCTCTACAACCTTCAAGACGACACCTTTGGATTTGACCTGACCAGGATAAATCTTTCAAATGAAGAACCAACGAAACGTCTACTATTGTCAAAATAATTTTGACGAGTCAAAATTATTTGAACCTGTCGGCTGGTTAGCGCCAATCACGATAACAGCAAAACTTAATGCGGGAAACCTGGAGAGCTGATATACAGTGGGATGACAAGCTACCAGAAGCAATTGAACAAAAATGGAAAAAATATGAGATCGAATTAGAAGAAATAAGTAAAATAAAGTTACCAAGATGGGTTAAAACAATGTCAGTGCAAAA
>OY744475.1:139277501-139320001 GCA_963556175.1 Tipula confusa
GAGAATACATTAAGTGGAAAGGGTTTGCGGACACATTCGAAAAATTAGTTCACTCTAATGAATCGCTTACGGACACCCACAAGATCAATTACTTAAAGAATCATTTAGGAGGTCAAGCCGCTAGATTAATAAATCATCTAGAATCAACCGCAGACAACTACCGAGTAGCGTACAAAATAATAAAAAATCGATACAGCAATGAAAGAATTTTGACAACAACGTATTTCAACCAGCTGATCAATCAACCCAACATAGTAACAGAGAATGCTTCAGGAATTAGAACGATGCATGACATCACACAAGAAGTAATTCATAACATAAACAACGTACTCAATAATGAGGAGAAATTTGATGCCTTAATTATACACATATTACTAAAAAAGCTAGACAGTGAAACGTGTAGAAGTTACGAATCTACATTGGAAGACCCAAAAAAGGGTGAAAGTTTGAACAAATTTTTACTGTTTTTGGAAAAACGGTTCCAGTCATTGGAAGCAATAGGAAATAAGTATAGTCGACACGCAACAACAACCGGCAATCGATTACAAGCTCCAAAAACTTTAACAATGCTTACTTCAACAACAGATGTATGCGCAAATTGCAAAGGGTCGCATAAAATCGATGCGTGCAAATCATTTTTGCAAATGTCAACAATTGACCGTAACAAAATATGCACCATGAAAGAGCTGTGCAGAGCATGTCTGGGTAATCACCTGTTTTCCAGGACTTGCTTTCGAGAAGGCAAATGTTTAGTGTGCCAAGGTAAACATCACACCCTTCTCCACACCAGAGAAGGAGCCACTAATAAAACAAACAAATACCAACAGAACATGCATCAGAGAGCAAGTGATCCAACAAAACAACAAGTAAAACCAATCGTTGAAACACACATGATATATAATCCCACGGAATCACAGGTGATTCTAAGTACTGCACTAGTGACGGTACCAACCAACGGCAATCACCCAGAACTACTTAGAGTACTCATTGATCCGGGCTCTCAAGCATCTTTTATAACGAGCAAGGCAGCAAAAAAATTGAACATACAAAGTACAAGAACGCACGTCGAGTTTAAAGGGATAGGAGGAATAACTGCTGGAATATCAGACCGACGGCTTAAGTTTCAAATTGAGCCTAGATTCTCATCTGAATTTAAATTGGAAATAAGTGCATTAATTGTAGACCAATTAGTGGGAAACCTACCAGAGTACAGTTTCGATGCTTGGAACTGGCCTCACATCAATAATTTGTTATGGGCAGATCCAAACTTTAACGTGCCGAACAAAATAGACATACTGCTGGGTGCAGATTACTATCCAGCCATACTAATGAATGATGTAGTAAAAGGCTCTGCAGGAGAACCGGCGGCACAAAAAACCGAATTAGGCTGGCTTATATTTGGTCCTTTACAGCAAAGCGAACCACCAACAGTACAATGTATGATAACAAAAACTGAATTGGATAACAGCTTAAAAAGATTCTGGGAGATAGAGGAAATACAAGAAGATAGAGTATTGACAACAGATGAACAACTTTGCCAAGAACATTTTAATAAAACCCATCAACGGGAAAATAACGGTAGATTTATAGTGCGCATTCCGTTTAAAACGGACCCACCAATTATCGGAGCATCAAAATCAAGAGCTTTAGCTAGACTACTACAATTAGAGAAAAAATTCGCAAGATTACCAACATTTGCGAATGACTATAAAAAATGTATTAACGAGTACATTGAATTAGGGCATATGAAAAAAGCCAGATGGAAACTAATTCATAAAATGAGGGACGATTTTTGTAAAAGGTGGTCACAAGAATACTTGCATCAATTACAACAACGAGCAAAGTGGACCATACAGACACCTGACTTAAAGGTTGGTCAATTAGTTCTTGTTCGAGACAATAACATTCCACCATCAAGATGGATAACTGGACGTATTACAGACGTTCACTCAGGGCAAGATGGAATTGTTCGAGTAGCAACACTCCGCGGCCCCGGAAGGGCTCTTATAAAAAGACCAATAACAAAATTGGCACCACTCCCGATTGATGATTGTATAGAAAAACAGAGTACTGAAGCAACTTCTAAACCAACAACACTATTGTCGACCATTCTCAGTCACAAATCTAATCCTAGGAAACGCAATGTACATGAAGAACTATCGCGGAGAGAGAAAAATCTATCAAACCTTTGGTTGCGAGATAACGTAGAGGATCAAGTAAAACAGGCTGCAAAGAAAATTAAAACCATTCCCCAACCTCAAATAAAAAGAAGGAAAATTAGACCGTGCTTTCAATCAAGATTGATGTTGTATACGATGATTCCACTATTAAGCGTGCTTGGGGTATGTTCGACGATAACCAACAATTCTAAAATTGATGTCACCACTCTAAATTCGACAACCGGAATATACTTTGAAAACATTGGTACAGCTCAGCTGTCATATCAACAATGGACGATTGTATCATATTTCAATTTATCGGCAATGTTATTAGAAGCTGGAGTATATAACGCAGCTATCAATAGAATGGACAAGTCTTGCCAAGATGATAATGAGTGGTTACAATTAAGACAACTTTGTAAGCCTGCATTAGCACAAATAAAACAACAAATGCTCAACATAAACCGCAATAATGAAATGTTTCGACCTACGTATAATCCTACTCGGACGAAACGAGGTTTAGTAAATGTGGTTGGAACACTCACCAACCAGCTGTTTGGGATCCTCGACCAGGAAGATGCACAACGATATGATGATGAAATCAGGTCAATAAAGAAAAATGAAGAACATGTATACAAATTGCTGAGAGGACAAATTACCATAACTGAATCAACAGTGAATATTATAAAAAAGGACTGGGTAGCAGTAAATAACCAACTAAAAGAAATAGATAAACAAACAATGTCAATACTCGACCTAGTAAAAAGGAATGAGGACGAAGGTTTGGCTGTACAAAGATTTCTCGCTCTATGGATACATATGTCAATCGAAATGACGACCTTTATATTAACACAACAACAACTAATCGATGTTATTACCGACATTCACCATAGTAAAATAAACATGTTTGTTCTAAAACCTGATCAACTCAAGACAGAACTGCAAAAATTACATGAAATAATTCCAGCTGATGCAACCATATATGGAGAAAACAATATGATAACATTATACCAAATGATGACGGCAAAGGTTGGACAAGCAAACAACGCATTAATTTTTGAACTGAAAATGCCGTTGCTTAACAACAAGATATATCAAATCATCAAACCGATTGCTATCCCAACCAAACACAAGGGCATGTATGCATACATAAAACCAACAAGTGAACTATTTCTGATAAGTTTAAATAGGGAAACCTACTATTCCATGTCAGAAGACGAACTTTCTGATTGCAAATCCATAAGGGGTACAGAATATATATGTATGATTCACAATGTGATTCATAGTACCCAAAATGAACCAGCACCGTGTGAGATCAAGTTAATTATCAACAAAGAAATATATGCAGACGCTTGTGAAATTCGATTTATAAGACCAACAAATATGTGGATTCCTACACATGATCCGGGCACATGGATTTTTATATCTGAAAGGGATCATACAATAAATATCATTTGTAATAAGGAAGTTACAACCACAACTATAAGCGGAACGGGAATCATAACCGCACACAAGGCTTGCACAATTACTGATGGAATGACAACTATACAGACCATCCAAAACTTTAACACACGAATGGAGACATTCTATCAACCAACGATAAATCTTAGCAGCCTGCTCATTCAAGCAAAAAATGAAACACAACCGACCACCACCAGTACGATTGTGACCCATAATGAATTCAACAACATTCTCACGGACTTGAACCAACTATCAACCAATATTACACGTTTAAAGAGTACCATACAAAATGAAGATCAACAACTTAACGCTCACGATGTTCACCACTATTTTGTTTTATATGGGCTCATTACTGCAATTATGGGATTAACCATTGCATATTATTGCAAATCCAGGAAAACATCCTGTAGATCAAATGTAACCAGTTCATCTTCACATCCACAGCCATTGCCACGGCGGTTTTTATCCACCATAGCCGCCCCGGAGGATGTTCAGTCACGTGAACATGACATAAACCATGGTGTTTAGTTAACAAATTAATTTCATATAGAGACAATAATTTCATACTTTAAAATATGAATTAGAATCAAATTTCGGATAAACATATCATTATGCTTAAAAATATAAGCATATCGGATATGCATTTCCTCTAATTTAATTGACAAATTTAAAATATAAGTAAAATTGTAAGTTAATATAATATAAGTAAAATCAGCAAATCTGATATTTGTTGTAGTATAATATATACAATTTTGTGTATATAAACTCAAAAAATTGAATAAACATTAAGTAGTTTCCAACAATACTTCTATCTGTTATTGTCTAAGCCCCCACCAGTGGTAAGCGGATAACAGTCCAATATCGAAAGCTATATCAAGTGTAATCACTGATATAACAACGGGCCTAAACCAACACAAGCAACAACGAATATTCCACATGAGCAAGAACCATAGAAGGACAGATCAGAATAGCAAGAGTATATCGATAACTACAGCGACAGGGATGAAGAAGATGAAGAAGTGGAGGAAAACTTCGAGGTAAATTTTACAACGAATTCCTCTCCAGCATTCCTTACCTAGAATATCGAATGAAGAATAACAACATACTAAAATTCCTTGTCGACAACGGAGCCAACAAAATTTTTCGTAAGACATTTCAGGTCTTATGAAAAATTTCGTAAGACCTGAAATTGTTGAAACACCTAAACGAACCATCAAATAATTCAATGTTAGATCAGGAGGTGACATCAAAATCCAACATAAAATATCAACACAGTTCTCCAAAAATCTTGTTAATGATATTCAACTGGCTTTTTATATTCTGTCGGGACTGACAACGTTTGGCGGGATAGTTGGAGATGACACGCTGACGAAATTAGAAGATTTAATCGACAGGAAAAACTACACTCTCACCATAAAACCAGACCTAAAAATCCATTTGAAGTCCAAGACTTCGATTCATGTGAATACTATCGAAACAATGATCACCTGAACGAGGAAATAAAGTTTAAACTAAAGACGATGGTAAATAAGTATCAACCAATATTCGAAGCCATTGGAGAGCAACCAACCATCGATACGAACGTTAGAGCAGAAATCAGGACCACCACTGAAGAGCCGATCTACAAGAAATCGTATCCATATCCGATTAAGATGAGAGCCGAAGTGGATCAACAAATAGTGCAATTGCTCAATGACGGTATCATACGACCATCAAAAAGTTCATATAACTCATCCAAATGGGTCGTAGAGTAAAATATGGATACATCAGGAACTAAAAAATATCGGATGGTCATAGATTACAAGAAGTAAACGTGGTTATCGTATCGGACACCTATCCACCATAGCAAATCTAGGCGACTCCACATATCAAACACCATAGCAAATCTAGGTGACTCGAGTTTCTTCACAAAAATAGACATAACATCTGGATTCAACAACATCAAGATGTTAGAAAAAGATATACCCAAGACGGCATTTTCGACTATAAACGGGAAATACGAATTTACCAGACTACCGGGCTGAAAAATGCCCCAGCAATATACCTAAGGATAATCGATGACGGCCTTAAAGAATATATTGGAAAGATATGTTATGTTTATGTAGGCGACATAATCATAATTGGGGGAAAAAATTAAGAGGGACACCTGGAAAAGGTTATAACACTTGGTGTGTTATTTTAATGTTTTAAATTATAAAACAATAGTTAATGTAATTTTGTCTTTATTTTATTATGTTTTTAATTCATAATTTTTAAATTTCTTTATTAACAATTATTTAAATTACAAATAAAATAATTATTTAATTAAAATCACCACTAGTTTTAATTTTGAATATTGATATTGATATTATATAATAGGAACGTCCGACTCATGAAACTTGAATAGCAAAACTCTATTCTTCCAGAACAATTTTCGTCGCCAACATTCATGACTCGTCAAAACGTGACTCGTGTCGAAAACGAAAATGAAGATTCGGCTAGCGTGAAGATGGTTTAGATTTTCGGTATAAAATTGTTTTATCAAATCTCCAAACCACCCTTGCTCGGTTGTTACGAATTGTTTGTTGGCGATGGCACTGCAGTTGGGGTAGTGAATAAGAATGTACTATTTTATAATCGTATAATGAAGATGGTGATAATGTGTTCAGGTTGTGTACTATGGTTTATCATGTGCACATCTTTGATTGCATTGCATTACTATGTATGGCGCAACAAGCAATTGTGACGATTATGTGATACAATGACTTGTAGCGAGAGATTGAACTTAATATTTGGATTATTGTAATCGATCGCTACAGTACTTCCCTCCTGAGAAAGTTCGAACTAATGAGAACTCTACACAGCAATATGTACTGATTTGTTTGTTCGCGAGCCCGATGTGTGCTCGGCTGAACAAAGTATTCCATACGCTGGTTTTAATCTATCTATTGAAATGTTGTGGTCCTTGTCTTTAATTAAAATGATAAAGTGCTTACAGAATCGTCGGATGACCTGGTATGGTCCTTCGTAAGGTGGAGACAATCCCGTACGAACCTTGCCTACTCTGACAAAAACAAATTCACAGTTGTCCAGAAATTTTGGAACAAATATGTGATCCTGTTTAGATTGTCGAGTGTTTGTTGGTATGAGATTTTGCATTGTTTTTCGTAGATGGTCGACAACTGTATATGTCGTTGGGATGGGTGAAAGAGGATTACTAACGAAGAACTCAAGTGGTAGCTTTATGGTTTCTCCGTAAACCATATCAGCTGGTGAGCACTTCAGATCCTCTTTCACTGTTGCTCGGATTCCCAGTAAAACGATTGGTACTTCCGAACTTCAATGAATTGTGTTACCTCTGGCCATGAGAGCAGCTTTTAACTGACGGTGAAAACGTTCAACCATGCCGTTGGCTTGCGGATGGTATGCCGTTGTACGTAACCGATGTGAGCCCATGAGTTTCGTTAACTCTGAGAAAAGCTTAGACTCAAATTGCGTTCCTTGATCCGTTGTGATATAAAGAGGAACGCTGAATCGGGATACGTAATTGGTAACTAATGTCTTGGCAATGGTAACTGCTGACATATCTGTCATGCAGTACGCTTCGGGCCAGCGTGTAAAACGTTCGACACAGGTTAAAAGATATGTGTATCCATTAGATGGAGGAAGTGGTCCTACGATGTCTATATAGATATGTTCAAATCGACCCGATGGAATGTCAAATTGTCCGTGAGGTGATTTGGTAATTGTTGTAAAGTCGAAGTGAGTCTCGACTGCGGCAGTTTCGTGATCTGATGTGCGAGATAGTGTATCCGCGACCACATTGTCTTTGCCTAGGATGTGTTGTATATCCGTGGTAAATTGAGATATGTAATCCAAGTGACGTGATTGTCTAAGATTTCTTTCAGTAGCATTTCTTGAGTCAGTAGACTCAATAGCTCTTGTCAGAGGTTTGTGGTCAGTGTAAACTGTAAAGTTTCTACCCTCTACAAAATATCGGAAATGCTTGATTGCCAGATAAATGCCGAGTAATTCCCGGTCGAATGCTGAATATTTCTTTTGAGCATCTGATAATTTTTTGGAAAAGAATCCCAGAGGCTCCCAACTTCGTTCACTATAGTGTTGCAGAACAGCACCAACGGCCGTATTTGAAGCGTCAGTAGTGATACTGAACTTTGTGTCATTCAGAGGATGTGCTAGAAGTGTTAAGTTTGCTAATTCACTTTTGAGCTGAGTGAATGCCTTCTGACACTCTTGGGGCCAAGAAAAATTATTGGATGTTTTGGGCATCTCGAGTAATGCGGCCATGTGTGTGTGAATTGGTGTGAGTATCTCAGCAATTTTTGGTATGAATCTGTAGTAATAATTTACCATACCGATGAATCACTGAATTCCTTTTATTGAGGTAGGAGCTGGGAATTCTCTAATGGCATTAATTCGTTCGTGGGACAGCAGAATGCCAACAGGGGTAATCTTGTGGCTGAGGAAATCAAGAGTGGTAACTCCAAATACGCATTTGGCGGTCTTGATGTGAACATCAAACTCCACTAACCTTTGAAATAGTTGTTCCAAGTGCAGTTTGTGTTGTTCCTCAGTTTGTGAAGCCGCAAGTATGTCGTCAATGTAGACGAAAACGAAGTCTAAGTCTCGAACGACTTCGTTCATAAATCGCTGAAACGTTTGGGCGGCATTACGAAGACCAAATGGCATTCGTGTGAATTCGAAAAGGCCAAATGGGGTCGTAATTGCCGTTTTGTGCACGTCTTTGAGAGCGACAGGAATAAGAGGGTAGGCTCTGACAAGGTCGATTTTCGAGAAAATTGTACACCCATGCAAGTGCGTGGAGAAATTTTGGATATGAGGTATCGGATATCGATCAGGTGTTGTGACCATGTTTAGGCGACGGTAGTCCCCACATGGTATCCAATCCTGATCTTTCTTCTTTACCAAATGGAGTGGACAAGAGACAGGAGATGCAGATGGTCTGCAAATCCCTAATACCACCATATGCTGAAACTCTGTAAATGCAGCTTTATGACGCACTGGATCTAGTCGTCGTGGTTTTGACACGGGCAAATAGCCTTTCGTGACAATGTGATGTACCATTTTATGTTTAACTGGTAAATTGTAATCCGGAGCTGCTGTTAGCCAAGGAAATTTTCTCAACAGTGTGCCATATCCATTATCGATCGTAAAATGTATGGGAGTTGGTGTATCAACTTTCACCATAGGAGCATTGATTGGACAGCTGAGTAGTTGGATCAATCAGCTTCTTGTGTTTCAGATCGACAAGGAGACCGAATTTACTGAGGAAATCAGCGCCAATGATTGAACGGTTCACATCTGCTAGAATGAAAGCATGTGTGAATGATCTTTTAAGTCCAATATTTACCTGGAGCAGTTTACTGGCGTAGGTATTGATTACTGTTCCATTGGCTGCTGATAAGACTAGGTCTGTTTTTCGAGGTATAAGTGATATATATTTGCGGAATGGAATTACAGAGAGATCCGCTCCGGTATCTATTAAGAAAGTGAGTTTATTTGTTGAATCCGATATGAATAGGCGGCTATGCGTTAAGCTAGTCTTAGAGTCTGCCGCTGAGACCGTAAGAATTACATTTTTGGGGATGTATTAGAGGCGGTAGCCGTATTCATTTTATTGAAAGTACATGGAATGGTACACTTTTGTGCATTTTTTCCGTATTTTCGATGATACCAGCATGTACCTGTTTTTTTTTGTGTTCTCGTGATCTGCTTCCCGATTTGTTACGGGATCGATCACGCGATGATGTTTGTCGATTTCTTGAACGGCTACGATTTCCGCTGCCGAATCTGGAGAGCTGGCCTTTGATACGAGCAAACCGTTCCTCTATATTTGTCATAGAGGTTATTTGATTCGTATTTGGGAAGCCACGCTGTTGACTGGAATGTGAATGATTTTCCACTGATATGATGTACGATCCACTAGACATAACGTCGAATAATTTGTCCGCTGTCTTTACTAGTTCGTCAGGCTGCAAAGTATCTGGCTGGGCTAACAAGGCTATTTTAATGATTTCTGGCATACGTCTAATCCAGAGTGACTTGATAATTTTTGTAGTAAAATTCGGTCCAGCCAATACACGGATATGTCGGAGTGCTTCCGATGGCCGTCTGTCTCCTAAGTCTTGTCCACTAAGAAGTGTCTCTAATTTTCGTTAATCTGAGGGCGTAAGCCTGTCTAATATAGCCTGCTTTATTTTTACATACTGGTCCTCAGCTGGAGGAAATTCCAGTATATCTGCTATTGTGTTGCTGGCTTCAGGAGACAGGGCCGACAACGTATACATGAATTTCAGTCTTTCTGATTTAATAACTTGTAATTGAAATTGTAACTCCGCTGTATGGAACCAGTCTCTTGGATTGTCCAGCCAGAATGGTTGCAACCTGATTTCCATAGCGGAATCGATCCCGTGCTTTTCCTCGACACCAGTTATGTTAGCACTTTGGTCTTGTTCATCAGGGCCCATTTTTTTATTTTGAAATTATAAGTAATTTTTTTTTTTTTAAAAATTATGTAAAATCGTTGAAGTTAAAGAGCTAAATCAACGCAATGCCTGAGAATATTACGAAATGTCTGAGAATATTATGGAAACACTTGATTGCGAAATAAATTGAGTTAAAGAATAGATCAAAGACAACCCAACAATAATACTTCAATATCAATAACCAAATTTGTTTAGTGTAGCTTTTAATTTTACAATACTACTTTAGGCAAATTGAGATAAAACAATTAAGAGAAAAAAATTATAAGAGAAAAATTAAGAAAACAATTTTACGTTAATAATTTTATAAGGTAATCCTTAACTAATAATTAATATTTATACAATCAAAATTTTATGTTTTTTTATTTTTTTTCTTATTTTTTTTAAAAAGTATTTGTGCTTACGGTTTTAGCTGATTATTGTTGTCGCCTGTATCGTTGTTGTCTGCTTGCTGCTGTATAAGCGTTTTCTTTTTGATTATAATCGAAAACGTGGTTTGATGCAGATGGATCTAATATATGTACGGTTGTTCCGTTGTTTGTATATGCTTCCGTTAAAAATTTGTGTCTTACGCAAATAATGCCTCTTCTGGTAAATCGATTTTTAGCTGATTATTGTTGTATCGATGTATCGCTTGTATCGTGGTTGGGTGCTCCGCTGGTGTATAGGCGTTTTCTTTTTTGTTTGTATTCGAAAACGTGGTTGATGTATTTGGATATATTATTTTTGGCTATTCCGTTGTTTATATATGTTATTCGTTGTTAGTTATGACGTTTTATAGATGATTGTGAAATATCCGTTGTATTTGGATGTTTGGGAAGTCTCTTACAGCTGACTGTGAACCAATCGTTGTATGTGAATGTTTGAAAAGCTGTAATTCGTAACAATTGTTGTCGTTATCGTTTAATAATTGTTATTTATTGTTGCTTGTGCTCGAAAGTTCGGTGAATGTTGATTTCCATGTGTATAACCTTGCCCCCGTTACGAATGAGTTTCCAACGCACGCTATGCCTTGTACGGTATGCTGTTATAGAAATATTTCTTTGCAGTATCTTTTTAGTTAAGAAAAATGTACACTATGCACTCACCAACTGCTTGGCACGGTATTCCGTACCAAGCTTTTAATGTAATACCGCAACAAAAAAACTATTGCTGGTTGCGTCTTCTGAAGGTCACCACTATAACACTTGGTGTGTTATTTTAATGTTTTAAATTATAAAACAATAGTTAATGTAAATTTCTTTTAAATTTCTTTATTAACAATTATTTAAATTACAAATAAAATAATTATTTAATTAAAATCACCACTACTTAGTTTTAATTTTTAATTTTGAATATTGATATTGATATTATATAATAGGAACCTCCGACTCATGAAACTTGAATAGCAAAACTCTATTCTTCCAGAATAATTTTAGTCGTCAACATTCATTACTCGTCAAAACGTGACTCGTGTCGAAAACGAAAATGAAGATTCGGCTAGCGTGAAGATGGTTTAGATTTTCGGTATAAAATTGTTTTATCAAATCTCCAAACCACCCTTGCTCGGGTGGTACGAATTGTTTGTTGGCGATGGCACTGCAGTTGGGGTAGTGAATAATAATGTACCATTTTATAATCGTATTGTCACGGTACCACCTAGTGTGCGATAGCATAAGTGTAAATATATGAAGATTTCTCTAAGCTTAACCTTAGAGACATCTATTAGATATCGATAGTACTGGTAGTATTAAAAATTGAGCAAATTAAATGTAGTAGTGACATCTCGATAGAAGTAGAAAGTTCGAGATATTTTAATTTGTGTATATAAGCAAATCGATGTTGTATGCAAAAGAATAGTTGTACTTGAACTACGAAAGCGATAACAAGCGGTTAAAATAAAAAGTGATAGAAAGTGATAGTAAGTGATAGTAAGTGATAGTAAGTGATTTTTATTGTTAAATAAAGTGAACAGTGATTTTTGTAAAATAAAGAATTGTTAAAGGAACTAAGTTGTGAATAATTGTGTTTTATTGAGGCAATTATTGTCTGTGAAAGTGAACAGTGTTAAAGTGGAACTTGTGTAGTTTTTGTGAAATTTGTTAGTGAACAGTGGTGTTCGGGTAGTTATTCACAATCCAGAGATACGAACCTTAAGTGACAAGGCTAGAACGTAGCAATTGGTGACAGCGGTGGGATTGTGAATAAAAAAAATAAATAAATAAAAATAAAAATGAAACTCTACAAGTTAAAAGTTCCAGAACTAAAGAAAGAGTTGGAGAAGCGTGGTTTAGAGACAGAAGGTCGTAAAGACGAGTTGATGTTACGATTGCGTGAAGCAATGGAGCGTGATGGTTTAGATCTAGAAAGTTATGAGTTTGAAATAGAAACGCCGGAGTTACTCATCGAAGCATCGTCTGGAAATTTCGATATGGCGCAGTTGATGGCAGTCATGCAACAGATGATGACAGAACAAACGAAACGACAAGAGAAATTTCAAGAAGACCAAATTAAACGACAAGAGGAAATTCATGAACAAATTAAGCGACAAGAGAAATTCCAAGAAGACCAAATTAAACAACAAGAGAAATTTCAAGAAGACCAAATTAAACGACAAGAGGAAATTCATGAACAAATTAAGCGACAAGAGAAATTCCAAGAAGACCAAATTAAAGGACAAGAGGAAATTCATGAACAAATTAAACGACAAGAGAAAGTTCAAGAAGATAAACGACTTCAAGAATTAAACGACTAGAAATACTCGTAGTAGAAGGTCAAAATAAAATGGAAGAAAAACTTCTCGAATTGGCTAGTACTTTCCAAGGCGAAGTAGAGAAAGTGAAAGACGAATTTACAACGAAAATTCTAGAAGTTAAAACGGATGTTAAACATGTTGATCAAAAGTTGGACAACAAAATTGAATATGTCGAACAAAAATTTCTTCGTCTCGAAAAGGAGGTCAGTGTAATGAAACTCAATGAAACATCAGCGCAAGTAATCCAACCAGTAAACACTTTTAAATTGAAGCCACCAACGTTTGACGGCACCACATCATTCGCAATTTTTAAGCTTCAATTTGAAATGGCGTCCACACAAAATCACTGGGACGAAACGCATAAAGTAGCAGCGTTAATAGTGGCACTTAAGGGAGAAGCAGCCGAGATATTACAAATAATTCCAGAAAACGATCGCAAAGAATATGGTGAAATAATGAAGGCGTTGGAACGCAAATATGGAAGTGACCATAAGCGGGAAATTTATCGAATGGAATTGAAAGGACGGTCACAGAAGGTTGGAGAAACTTTACAAGAATTTGCATCGGCCGTCGAGAGGCTAGCACATCTAGCACATGCAAATACTGCTTCCGATTTCATGGAAAGAATTAAAATGGACGCATTTATTGATGGTATACGAGACCAAGACACACGCAGAGCAGTGATATTATCACCAAAGGCTACTTTCGCGGAAACCATTGCTTGTGCGTTAATGAATGAGACGGCACAAACTCTCATTGGACCAAGAATCAATAAGATACGTCGGGTAGAAATAAGTACCGGCAGTAATATGGAGCAGTCGGCCCTTAGAATTTCGAATAGTGGCAAAATAAAATGCTGGATATGTGACAAATTGGGTCACATCTCACGAGACTGCTATAAAAATAAACGGAAACGTGGAAGATCACAATCTCCAATGGTACGAAGGCCGGAGGGAGGTCAAGTAGTGACCAATCGAGACGCATTGTCAAAACAACCATGTCAGGCAGAAAGCAACCATTGTGGTCGCGTAGAGGGGAAGGAGAATATTATTGATGTTAGGCTGATGAAAGTGTTACCTCATGATGAATGGACCAATGAAGCAATCCGAGAGGAACAACAACGAGATCCGAATTTGTCGATAATTTTGGAATATAAGAAGAGGAAGTACCGGCCAACATGGAATGAGATCGCGGACAAAGCCCCCACTGTAAAGGCTTATTGGGCACAATGGCAGAGCCTTAAATTAGAAGACGGTTGTTTAAAACGAGTGTGGGAAAGCACTGACGGTAACGTTAAACAATCCTTGATCGTGGTACCTCAAAGTCGTATTAAGGAAATTCTGAAGGAATATCACGAGGGAACTAGTGGAGGTCACTTAGGAATTAACAAAACGCTAGCTAAGGTACGTCAGCGGTTTTATTGGTCCGGGTGTAGACAGTCGGTGGTTGAATGGTGCCAAAAATGTGATCTATGTGCAGCCGCAAAGGGACCGGCTCGGAAAACTCGAGGAGCTATGCAACAGTATAATGTTGGAGCACCTTTTGAGAGAATTGCCATGGATGTGGCAGGTCCATTTCCCACTACCGATAATGGAAACAAATATGTGCTAGTTATAATGGATTATTTTAGCAAATGGCCGGAGGTGTATCCACTACCAAACCAGGAAACTACTACAATAGCGAATGCCGTTGTTAATAATTGGATTAGTCGTTTTGGAGTACCAATGGAACTTCATACGGATCAAGGAAGAAATTTTGAGTCGGTTGTATTCCAGGAGATCTGTCAGATGCTCGGTATCAACAAAACGCGAACGACGCCTTTGCATCCACAATCGGATGGAATGGTAGAAAGGTTTAACGGAACATTGGAAGAATATCTAAAGAAGGTGATAGATAAAAACCAACGCAACTGGGATCAACATATACCGATGTTTTTGATGGCTTATCGATCAGCAGTACATGATACTACTGGGATGACGCCAGCAAAGACGCTTTTCGGAAATAATCTTCGCCTGCCTGGAGATTTGAAGTTTGGGGTTGTTCCATCAGCGGCCTTATGCGGACAAGATTATGTAGACCGGATGAAAGAAGAAATTAATGAGATACATCAGTTTGTACGAGACAAAATACGGATATCAAGTGACAAAGTGAAAGCTCGATATGATATACGAACAAATAGCAAAGGCTTCGAAGAAGGGCAATTGATATGGCTTCATAACCCGCAACGACGAAAGGGTTTATCACCGAAATTACAGTCAGCATGGGAAGGACCTTACACTATCATCACAAAGATAAACGACGTGATTTATAGGATCAAGAAAGGGCGACGAGGTAAACCAAAAGTGGTGCATCTCGAGCGGATGGCTATTTATAGAGGAGAGATTTTGGATCCTGTTCGGGACGAACAGGTTTAGGTGGGGGGTAGTGTCACGGTACCACCTAGTGTGCGATAGCATAAGTGTAAATATATGAAGATTTCTCTAAGCTTAACCTTAGAGACATCTATTAGATATCGATAGTACTGGTAGTATTAAAAATTGAGCAAATTAAATGTAGTAGTGACATCTCGATAGAAGTAGAAAGTTCGAGATATTTTAATTTGTGTATATAAGCAAATCGATGTTGTATGCAAAAGAATAGTTGTACTTGAACTACGAAAGCGATAACAAGCGGTTAAAATAAAAAGTGATAGAAAGTGATAGTAAGTGATAGTAAGTGATAGTAAGTGATTTTTATTGTTAAATAAAGTGAACAGTGATTTTTGTAAAATAAAGAATTGTTAAAGGAACTAAGTTGTGAATAATTGTGTTTTATTGAGGCAATTATTGTCTGTGAAAGTGAACAGTGTTAAAGTGGAACTTGTGTAGTTTTTGTGAAATTTGTTAGTGAACAGTGGTGTTCGGGTAGTTATTCACAATCCAGAGATACGAACCTTAAGTGACAAGGCTAGAACGTAGCAGTATAATGAAAATTGTGATGATGTGTTCAGGTTGTGTACCATGGTTTATCATGTGCACATTTTTAATTGCATTGCATTACGATGTATGGCGCAATAAGCAATTGTGACGATTATGTGATACAATGACTTGTAGCAAGAGATTGAACTTAATATTTGGATTATTGTAATCGATCGCTACAAGGTCAACGAAATTCTAGATAAACTATGGAAAAATAACCTCTGAGTCAATATAGTTAAAACGGAGTTCTCCCCATCAAAAAAGAAAAACAATGACCAAAGAACACAATCGACATCTGATATAACCAAGTGTAGTGTAGTGGAAAGTGCGCCAAAAACGTGTAAAGTTCAACATTCTCCTAAGAAAGTAGAAAAAACAGAAAATAAAGAATCTACGGTGTCAAATTTAGTTATACCGTCGTATAAAAAAAAAAATTATTTTTCAACAAATAATACATTTAGTGACGAACACAATATGGACTCATCAGCAAATTCTATAAAATTGAATGAACTCAGTGCGCTCAGTTTAAATAAAAATAAAAATAATATTATTTCATCGTCAGCAAATAGTATTATTTCAGGTGATATAGGTCAGTGTAGTAACACGGTGCAAACCGGAATGGACAGATATATCACTGTTACTAAGCGCAAACGAAGCCCAAGATCTGCGCAATCTGTTAGCAAAACCAAAGCTACAAGGCTAGAAGAAACTAATTTCAGTTATTTATACGATTAATAAATGTTTATTATATATATAGATATTGTTAAAAATTTAAAAATAATATTATATATACATTTATATTAAATATATTAACCCATAATAATTTAATATTTTATTTATATAAATAATGCCTATTTAATTAGATAATATACCTAAATAAATAATATATATATTAATAAATTATTTAATAATTATATATATATATATATATATTAAATATTAATATAATATTAAATAATTTAAATATATATTGAATTTATTTAATTTATATATATATTTATATTATAATAAATTATTTATAATATGTTTAATACTTTACTATTTCTATTAAATTATTAATTATCTCTTTTTTTTAAGTGAATTTATAAAAATGATTGATAGGTATAAAAATTTATTATAAATTAATTCTAATTTCAGTTATTTATACGATTAATAAATGTTTATTATATATATAGATATTGTTAAAAATTTAAAAATAATATTATATATACATTTATATTAAATACATTAACCCATAATAATTTAATATTTTATTTATATATTTAATGCCTATTTAATTAGATAATATACCTAAATAAATAATATATATATTAATAAATTATTTAATAATTATATATATATATATATATATATTAAATATTAATATAATATTAAATAATTTAAATATATATTGAATTTATTTAATTTATATATATATATTTATATTATAATAAATTATTTATAATATGTTTAATACTTTACTATTTCTATTAAATTATTAATTATCTCTTTTTTTTTAAGTGAATTTATAAAAATGATTGATAGGTATAAAAATTTATTATAAATTAATACTATAATCTAACCTTAAGGTTGATGCGTCCGATGGCACCGAAGAACGGATAAAAAACGAGAAACCGCCGCCGATTTATCTAAGGGAGGCTTCAAATAATGAAACCGTAAAAACTATTAGTAGTTTAACCGCCGCCGATTTATCTAAGGGAGGCTTCAAATAATGAAACCGTAAAAACTATTAGTAGTATCAAGCTGGTAAGCATTATTACACTTACCAATTGAAAAGCCAAAAGGGAATGATTATAGTTTTAAAAGGTATAGAAAGCTGCGTAGATGTAAGCGATATATATATGCTGCTCTCGCCGAAAAAGGGTTTCAAGCAAAGACTATCACAAATATCCTAAATCGTGATAAAGTACCACAACCAATGTTCCGGATAGAACTTGAGCCCGATGAGGTAAAAGTAAAAGGAAGACACAGCGTATACAATTTAAAATATTTACTGCACCGCAAAATCACCGTAGAGGAACCCATTAAGAAAACAGGACCAGTGCAGTGCATCAAGTGCCAAGAATACGGCCACACTAAAGCTTACTGTACGCTGAACGAAGTTTGTGTTATTTGTGGCGAACTTCATAGTTCAAAACAGTGTAATAAAACAAAAAACGATCCATCAGTAAAACGGTGCAGTAATTGTGGTGAGAATCATACTGCTAATTACCGAAGCTGTGCAGTTTATCTGGACTTGAAACGCAAAACTACCCCAAAAATGCGATACGAACAACGAGTGCTTAAGACACAATACAACCAAAGTAATATGTTCTCAAGAAATTTGATTATTCCAACAGCAGATGTATCTACAACCGCACAAAATAATAATATCCATATCACTGAAAATAGTTTCGCAAAAACTGGCATCTCCTATGCAAATATTCTAAAGGGCACCAAACCAACACCAAAAGTTCAATTAAATGCCGAAGAATCGAATATCCACGCAACCATAAATAAATTGACTGAAACAATTCAAAATTTCATGATGATGATGGAAAAACAAATGAGCATGATGATGCAAAATATGACCACTCTAATGCAAATTATTGTTAAAAACCAGAAATGACTCTCCTAAAAATAGCTGTATGGAATGCAAATGGTCTTTCACAACACAAAGCTGAATTACAGTCTTTCCTCAACGATCATAATATTGATATCATGCTGATATCAGAAACGCACTTTACAACTAAAACATATTTTAAAATTAATGGCTATTCAGTTTATGACACCAAACATCCGGACGGTAAAGCACATGGCGGCACTGCAATTCTAATCAAACAAAGAATAAAGCACTATGAACTAAACAAATACGATAAAGATCACATTCAAGCAACTAATATCTGCCTGGAAGAATGGTCTGGTAATTGTGTAATTTCGGCCGTTTACTGCCCTCCTAAACATGCAATTAAAAAACAGCAATTTACTGATTATTTTAATCAGTTGGGCGTAAAGTTTGTCGCAGGAGGTGATTACAATGCTAAGCATGTACAATGGGGTTCGAGACTGACTACACCTAAAGGTAAACAACTTTATGAAGCAATTACCCAGGCAAATCTGGATTATTTATCTTCACAAAACCCTACTTATTGGCCTACAGATAGAAAGAAAATACCTGATCTTATAGACTTCTGTGTAACAAAAGGAATCGCCCGCACCAATGCTCAAGTAGACGATTGCTATGACCTATCATCTGATCACTTTCCAATTATAGTCAAATTAAGTACCGATGCCTTAAAAATTGACCCACCTATACGACTAACAAGCAAACTAACTAAATGGAGTATATATAAAAAGGTCATTGAGCAGAACTGCCAACTGGATATTCCACTGTTCACACCAGAAGATATTGAACTGGCAACAGAAAAGCTAACGCAAATAATGGAAACAGCCGCAAAAAGGCTACACCAAGAGTTATTAGCTCTGAAAGAGTCAATAGGCCAACACCTAACATTCAGCAGCTAATTCAACAAAAGCGGAAAATACGCCGGCAATGGCAACACCAAAAGTCTCCACTACTCAAATGGAAACTAAATAAAGCTATTAAAGCTCTAAAAAGAGCTTTGGTAGAGGAAGCAGATCAAGGAGTTCAGAATTATCTGAGTGAACTCTCAGCAACGGAAAAAACCGATTACTCACTATGGAAGGCAGCAAAAAAAATAAAAAGGCCAGCCCTACCGAATCCACCAATCAGGCAACCAGATGGTCACTGGGCCAGAAGTGATATTGGAAAGGCTAATGTTTTCGCCAACCACTTAAAAGAGGTATTCACACCAAATGCTCAAAGCAATATTAGTGTACTGCCGGGTTATACAAAGGATGCTTCTATCTTAAATCCTATAAAATTTAAGTGGAAAAGTGTTAAAACCACTATTAAAAAAAGTCTAAGTTCAAAGAAAGCTCCAGGACATGATTTGATTACCGGAAAAATGATTAAAGAATTACCAGATAAATGCATAAAACTCTTAACCTATATTTTCAACGCAATAATGAGATGTGAATATTTCCCTAAAAAATGGAAAACGTCACTAATTATAATGATTCCGAAACCTGGCAAGGACGTAACGCAGGTCACGTCATACAGGCCGATAAGTCTTCTTCCTACAATCTCAAAACTTTTTGAAAAAATGTTACTACAAAAATTAAAACCAATATTATCTGCAAAGCACATTTTACCAGACCACCAATTTGGATTTCGTGACCAGCATAGTACTGTTGAGCAGGTGCATAGGGTTATAAACGTAGTCAAACTAGCTCTAGAGGAAAAGAAATACTGTTCCGCTGTTTTCCTGGATATTGCACAAGCTTTTGACAAAGTGTGGCATGAGTGCCTGATATACAAAATAAATACTCTGCTTCCTAAAAAATTTCATGCAATCCTTGAAAATTACTTGTTCGAAAGAAAATTCCAAGTTAAACAAAATGAAGCCATTACCGAACTAAATCTGATAAGTGCAGGGGTTCCACAAGGAAGCGTGCTGGGACCAGTGCTTTACTTGCTGTACACAGCTGATCTACCAACAACTGAAAAGGTGATTACATCAACATTTGCCGATGACACTGCTATTATGTATTCACATAAAAATCCACAAACAGCATCAAGAGAGCTACAAGATCACATATACAAAATTCAGGACTGGCAAAACAAGTGGCGCATAAAAACGAATGAAAGCAAATCGGCACACATAACGTTTACACTAAATAAACGAACATGTCCCCCTGTAAAATTAAACAATGTCACGATTCCTCAACAAACAAACGTCAAATACTTGGGTCTTCATCTTGATAGAAGATTGACTTGGAGAAAGCATATTGAATCAAAGTGTAAACAAATAAAATGTCCCCCTGTAAAATTAAACAATGTCACGATTCCTCAACAAACAAACGTCAAATACTTGGGTCTTCATCTTGATAGAAGATTGACTTGGAGAAAGCATATTGAATCAAAGTGTAAACAAATAAAACTAAAATTCTCAAAAATGTACTGGTTGATTGGGAGAAGATCAAAACTGTCACTAGACAGTAAAGTTCTATTATACAAGGCGATCCTAATCCCCATTTGGACATATGGAATTCAACTATGGGGCTCTACCAGCGCATCAAATATAAACCTTTTACAACGTACGCAATCAAAAATACTACGTAGTATTACAAATTCTGCTTGGTATATTCGAAATGAAAACATCCACAGGGATCTAGAGATTAAAACGGTAAATCAGACGATAAAAACATACAGTTTGAAGTACCATTCAAAATTGGAAACTCATCCCAATGAATTAGCAAGGGAACTACTAAAGCAGCCAAGGTATAGACGGCTTCGCAGAACAGACCCACTAGATCTAATGCAGCTATAAACATAATTTATCCGTAAGGAGCTAACTCAATTTTCTAAATAAATTAATTAATTGCCTACCAGTATAAGTATTAACATTGGTTAAGACTTAGTATTAGATAGTTTAGATTTAAGTTTTGCACACTTCTTGTTAGTTTCAGATAAAGAAAGATTCAAGAATAAAGCCATTGGCAATAGTAATAAAAAAAAAAAAATTATTATTATTATTATTATTATTATTATTATTATTATTATTATTATTATTATTATTATTATTATTATTATTATTATTATTATTATTATTATTATTATTATTATTATTATTATTATTATTATTATTATTATTATTATTATTATTATTATTATTATTATTATTATTATTATTATTATTATTATTATTATTATTATTATTATTATTATTATTATTATTATTATTATTATTATTATTATTATTATTATTATTATTATTATTATTATTATTATTATTATTATTATTATTATTATTATTATTATTATTATTATTATTATTATTATTATTATTATTATTATTATTATTATTATTATTATTATTATTATTATTATTATTATTATTATTATTATTATTATTATTATTATTATTATTATTATTATTATTATTATTATTATTATTATTATTATTATTATTATTATTATTATTATTATTATTATTATTATTATTATTATTATTATTATTATTATTATTATTATTATTATTATTATTATTATTATTATTATTATTATTATTATTATTATTATTATTATTATTATTATTATTATTATTATTATTATTATTATTATTATTATTATTATTATTATTATTATTATTATTATTATTATTATTATTATTATTATTATTATTATTATTATTATTATTATTATTATTATTATTATTATTATTATTATTATTATTATTATTATTATTATTATTATTATTATTATTATTATTATTATTATTATTATTATTATTATTATTATTATTATTATTATTATTATTATTATTATTATTATTATTATTATTATTATTATTATTATTATTATTATTATTATTATTATTATTATTATTATTATTATTATTATTATTATTATTATTATTATTATTATTATTATTATTATTATTATTATTATTATTATTATTATTATTATTATTATTATTATTATTATTATTATTATTATTATTGTGTGTACTGCTGCGGAAAGTTGTATGCTATGCACGGAAAAGGGGATTGAGCAGGCCAAGCTTACTCATTTTCCAGGATCTGGTAAGTGCCAAGTGTATCGTGAGGCACTGCAGGTGGCCAGGAACCGAATATAATACGTATCTTGCAAGGTAATATGCACAGGAGCAAGACTGCTGACCATCTCTTGCATCAGCTGGCAGTAGAAAAAGGGGCCCAGCTGCTCATTCTAAGTGAGCAGTATAGAAACAAGGAGTCAACTTGCTGGTATTCCGATTTACTAGGCACGGCGGCAATTTGGATACCCAATAGAGAAGCCCATGTTGAAAGTCATGGGGCAGGCAGAGGTTTTGTATGGGTGAAGAGCCAGAGTGTAACCTACTTCAGCTGCTATTTTACTCCAAACGAGGTTATTGCTGACTTCAGAAATAAACTCGACGCCTTGGAGGATGAAATTTTACGTGTGACCGGATCGGTAGTTGTAGCCGGGGATCTAAACGCGAGAGCTCTCGAGTGGGGGATGCCACATACAGATTCCAGGGGAAGACTGATTTTGGAAACGGCTGCAAGAATAGGGCTCTTGGTCCTAAACTCTGGGTCGACTACGACATTTCGCAGACCAGGATACACCGAAACCATACCAGATATTACTCTTGCATCTGAGGGACTTGTACCACTCATTCAGGGATGGAAGGTGTTGGAAGATTTTACTGCGAGTGACCATCAGTACATTACCTTTCAGATTGGTGATGTACGACAATCCCGATCGTATGAAAAACCCCTCAGGTGGAATTTACTGAGAATTAATGTTGAGCGGTTTGAAAGAGAACTTGCCAAAGGCACGCAATTATCGGAGACATTATATGGAGATGGAAGACCTACAACTGAGGCTCTGGTAGCTTCTACCATGTGTCTCATCACCTCGGCATGCGAGGCATCTATGCCACGGAAAAAACCACGACATGGAAAGCCTCCCGTTTATTGGTGGACGCCTGAAATATCAGACTTGCAGGAAGCTAATCTCAGGTCTCCGGAATATAAGGCCGCAAAAAAGGAACTACGACGAGCGATCAACCGTAGTAAAGGAAGTTGCTGGAGAACTCTAGTAGAGGATATAGACCGAGACCCGTGGGGGTTAGGATACAAAATCGTTACTAAGAAGCTCGGAGCCCAGAAACCAACAAGTGTGATGGACTCGCACATAATGGAAACAATTGTTGAAACTCTTTTTCCAAGCCATCCGGAGCGAGCCGCAACTGAGCTTAGACTGCAGGAAGAAATACCCCTTTTTTCTGAAGAGGAACTGGAAGCAGCTGTCCTATCGACAAAGAAACGGAAAGCCCCTGGACCAGATGGAATACCCAATGAGGTACTGAAGATGGTTTATCGACAAGATCCTAGTTTATTGCTCAGGATGTATAATTCATGCCTGGCAGCGGGAGTTTTTAGTTCTCGTTGGAAATGCGCAAAACTTGTCCTTATAAACAAAGGTAAAGGAGACCCCAAGCTTCCATCGTCGTATCGGCCGTTATGTATGCTTGACACCGCAGGAAAAGTTCTTGAAAAACTAATAAGGTCAAGGCTTACCACCGCGATTAAAGCCGCTGGTGATTTCTCCCCCAAACAATATGGATTCCGAGTGGGTCTATCTACGGTGGAGCGAATTGTCTTGTTAGTAACACTCGACGTGAAGAACGCATTTAATTCCGCGAGTTGGGGTGATATGCTTGGCGCATTGGAGCAGTCGTTTCGGGTACCGGAATATCTGATGAGGATACTGCACGATTATCTGAGGGATCGAACCTTGATATACGATACCGAGGAAGGGAAGCGAAAGATAGCAGTCACAGCCGGAGCGGCACAGGGATCTGTCTTAGGACCTGATCTCTGGAATGCCTCCTATGACAGTTTATTACGAGCTGAAATGCCTGATGAGACTCATTTAGTTGGCTACGCGGATGATATCGCTGCGCTCATTGCTGCCCGGGACATAAATCAGGCTCAATTTAAACTCAACCAAGTGATGAGAACCGTGATTGGCTGGATGTCAGAACATGGGTTATCAATAGCGCTTCAAAAAACGGAAATAGTAATCCTTACAAAAAAAAGAATACAAGCTTCGTTACCAATGTGGATTGGCGATGAAGTGGTCGAGACAAAACCAACAGCTAAATACCTAGGTTTAGTGATTGATTCAAAAATGACCTTTTTTGAACAGATCAAGAGAACAGCAGACAAGGCTTCGAAAGGTGTTACGGCACTAAGCCGTCTTATGGCAAATGTTGGTGGCCCGAAAGCGGGCAAGCGTCGTCTTTTGATGTCAGCGGTCCAATCTGTCCTCCTGTATGGAGCAGAGATTTGGGCTGACTCCCTGGAGAAGGATATGTACCGGAAGCGTCTGTCACAGGTACAAAGGCGGAGTGCTCTGCGAGTTGCTTCGGCCTACCGAACCGTATCGGAAGCGGCCATACTGGTTATAGCTGGGTGTATTCCCATTCATCTGCTGGCTAAGGAACGGAAGGCTATATATACCAGAAAGTCGGAGATCGGTCGAAAAACAGCGAGCCTCGAAGAAAGATGTCGAACTCTAGAAACATGGCAGGAAGCCTGGGAGAGGGAAACAAAGGGTAGGTGGACAGCGAGGCTTATAGGACAGGTTGGCCCTTGGATTGAAAGGATGCATGGAGAGGTCGGATTCTACCTGACACAGTTCCTGAGCGGCCACGGATACTTCCGATCATATCTGTTTAGAATGCGGAAGGTGACGTCGGCAGAATGCCTGTACTGCCCAGGAAGTATTGATGATGTGGAGCACACATTCTTTACGTGTCACGCATGGGAAGAGCAAAGAGCAAGACTGGAGGTAGAAGTAGGTGCATGGTCACCAGAGACGGCCGTGGATGTTCTGCTTCACGGGGTGGATCGGTGGATTCGCGTGTCACAGTTCATTGAGGGGATTCTGAGAGAGAAAAAGGTAGACCTGGAAAGATTTCCCTAAGTAAGGAGGCAGCTCGGGGAGAGCATACAAACAAAAAACGGACTGGCCCGAAGTAATGTGAATAACAGTTCCAGGCTAGTCCGGTAGAGAGGGGAAGGTGTTTTTAGTCGGTAGTGCAGAAATGCGAGCCCGACACTGTGTGCGCAAAAAGCATTTTCACCTTCCCCAATAAAAAAAAAAAAAAAAAAAAAAAATTATTATTATTATTATTATTATTATTATTATTATTATTATTATTATTATTATTATTATTATTATTATTATTATTATTATTATTATTATTATTATTATTATTATTATTATTATTATTATTATTATTATTATTATTATTATTATTATTATTATTATTATTATTATTATTATTATTATTATTATTATTATTATTATTATTATTATTATTATTATTATTATTATTATTATTATTATTATTATTATTATTATTATTATTATTATTATTATTATTATTATTATTATTATTATTATTATTATTATTATTATTATTATTATTATTATTATTATTATTATTATTATTATTATTATTATTATTATTATTATTATTATTATTATTATTATTATTATTATTATTATTATTATTATTATTATTATTATTATTATTATTATTATTATTATTATTATTATTATTATTATTATTATTATTATTATTATTATTATTATTATTATTATTATTATTATTATTATTATTATTATTATTATTATTATTATTATTATTATTATTATTATTATTATTATTATTATTATTATTATTATTATTATTATTATTATTATTATTATTATTATTATTATTATTATTATTATTATTATTATTATTATTATTATTATTATTATTATTATTATTATTATTATTATTATTATTATTATTATTATTATTATTATTATTATTATTATTATTATTATTATTATTATTATTATTATTATTATTATTATTATTATTATTATTATTATTATTATTATTATTATTATTATTATTATTATTATTATTATTATTATTATTATTATTATTATTATTATTATTATTATTATTATTATTATTATTATTATTATTATTATTATTATTATTATTATTATTATTATTATTATTATTATTATTATTATTATTATTATTATTATTATTATTATTATTATTATTATTATTATTATTATTATTATTATTATTATTATTATTATTATTATTATTATTATTATTATTATTATTATTATTATTATTATTATTATTATTATTATTATTATTATTATTATTATTATTATTATTATTATTATTATTATTATTATTATTATTATTATTATTATTATTATTATTATTATTATTATTATTATTATTATTATTATTATTATTATTATTATTATTATTATTATTATTATTATTATTATTATTATTATTATTATTATTATTATTATTATTATTATTATTATTATTATTATTATTATTATTATTATTATTATTATTATTATTATTATTATTATTATTATTATTATTATTATTATTATTATTATTATTATTATTATTATTATTATTATTATTATTATTATTATTATTATTATTATTATTATTATTATTATTATTATTATTATTATTATTATTATTATTATTATTATTATTATTATTATTATTATTATTATTATTATTATTATTATTATTATTATTATTATTATTATTATTATTATTATTATTATTATTATTATTATTATTATTATTATTATTATTATTATTATTATTATTATTATTATTATTATTATTATTATTATTATTATTATTATTATTATTATTATTATTATTATTATTATTATTATTATTATTATTATTATTATTATTATTATTATTATTATTATTATTATTATTATTATTATTATTATTATTATTATTATTATTATTATTATTATTATTATTATTATTATTATTATTATTATTATTATTATTATTATTATTATTATTATTATTATTATTATTATTATTATTATTATTATTATTATTATTATTATTATTATTATTATTATTATTATTATTATTATTATTATTATTATTATTATTATTATTATTATTATTATTATTATTATTATTATTATTATTATTATTATTATTATTATTATTATTATTATTATTATTATTATTATTATTATTATTATTATTATTATTATTATTATTATTATTATTATTATTATTATTATTATTATTATTATTATTATTATTATTATTATTATTATTATTATTATTATTATTATTATTATTATTATTATTATTATTATTATTATTATTATTATTATTATTATTATTATTATTATTATTATTATTATTATTATTATTATTATTATTATTATTATTATTATTATTATTATTATTATTATTATTATTATTATTATTATTATTATTATTATTATTATTATTATTATTATTATTATTATTATTATTATTATTATTATTATTATTATTATTATTATTATTATTATTATTATTATTATTATTATTATTATTATTATTATTATTATTATTATTATTATTATTATTATTATTATTATTATTATTATTATTATTATTATTATTATTATTATTATTATTATTATTATTATTATTATTATTATTATTATTATTATTATTATTATTATTATTATTATTATTATTATTATTATTATTATTATTATTATTATTATTATTATTATTATTATTATTATTATTATTATTATTATTATTATTATTATTATTATTATTATTATTATTATTATTATTATTATTATTATTATTATTATTATTATTATTATTATTATTATTATTATTATTATTATTATTATTATTATTATTATTATTATTATTATTATTATTATTATTATTATTATTATTATTATTATTATTATTATTATTATTATTATTATTATTATTATTATTATTATTATTATTATTATTATTATTATTATTATTATTATTATTATTATTATTATTATTATTATTATTATTATTATTATTATTATTATTATTATTATTATTATTATTATTATTATTATTATTATTATTATTATTATTATTATTATTATTATTATTATTATTATTATTATTATTATTATTATTATTATTATTATTATTATTATTATTATTATTATTATTATTATTATTATTATTATTATTATTATTATTATTATTATTATTATTATTATTATTATTATTATTATTATTATTATTATTATTATTATTATTATTATTATTATTATTATTATTATTATTATTATTATTATTATTATTATTATTATTATTATTATTATTATTATTATTATTATTATTATTATTATTATTATTATTATTATTATTATTATTATTATTATTATTATTATTATTATTATTATTATTATTATTATTATTATTATTATTATTATTATTATTATTATTATTATTATTATTATTATTATTATTATTATTATTATTATTATTATTATTATTATTATTATTATTATTATTATTATTATTATTATTATTATTATTATTATTATTATTATTATTATTATTATTATTATTATTATTATTATTATTATTATTATTATTATTATTATTATTATTATTATTATTATTATTATTATTATTATTATTATTATTATTATTATTATTATTATTATTATTATTATTATTATTATTATTATTATTATTATTATTATTATTATTATTATTATTATTATTATTATTATTATTATTATTATTATTATTATTATTATTATTATTATTATTATTATTATTATTATTATTATTATTATTATTATTATTATTATTATTATTATTATTATTATTATTATTATTATTATTATTATTATTATTATTATTATTATTATTATTATTATTATTATTATTATTATTATTATTATTATTATTATTATTATTATTATTATTATTATTATTATTATTATTATTATTATTATTATTATTATTATTATTATTATTATTATTATTATTATTATTATTATTATTATTATTATTATTATTATTATTATTATTATTATTATTATTATTATTATTATTATTATTATTATTATTATTATTATTATTATTATTATTATTATTATTATTATTATTATTATTATTATTATTATTATTATTATTATTATTATTATTATTATTATTATTATTATTATTATTATTATTATTATTATTATTATTATTATTATTATTATTATTATTATTATTATTATTATTATTATTATTATTATTATTATTATTATTATTATTATTATTATTATTATTATTATTATTATTATTATTATTATTATTATTATTATTATTATTATTATTATTATTATTATTATTATTATTATTATTATTATTATTATTATTATTATTATTATTATTATTATTATTATTATTATTATTATTATTATTATTATTATTATTATTATTATTATTATTATTATTATTATTATTATTATTATTATTATTATTATTATTATTATTATTATTATTATTATTATTATTATTATTATTATTATTATTATTATTATTATTATTATTATTATTATTATTATTATTATTATTATTATTATTATTATTATTATTATTATTATTATTATTATTATTATTATTATTATTATTATTATTATTATTATTATTATTATTATTATTATTATTATTATTATTATTATTATTATTATTATTATTATTATTATTATTATTATTATTATTATTATTATTATTATTATTATTATTATTATTATTATTATTATTATTATTATTATTATTATTATTATTATTATTATTATTATTATTATTATTATTATTATTATTATTATTATTATTATTATTATTATTATTATTATTATTATTATTATTATTATTATTATTATTATTATTATTATTATTATTATTATTATTATTATTATTATTATTATTATTATTATTATTATTATTATTATTATTATTATTATTATTATTATTATTATTATTATTATTATTATTATTATTATTATTATTATTATTATTATTATTATTATTATTATTATTATTATTATTATTATTATTATTATTATTATTATTATTATTATTATTATTATTATTATTATTATTATTATTATTATTATTATTATTATTATTATTATTATTATTATTATTATTATTATTATTATTATTATTATTATTATTATTATTATTATTATTATTATTATTATTATTATTATTATTATTATTATTATTATTATTATTATTATTATTATTATTATTATTATTATTATTATTATTATTATTATTATTATTATTATTATTATTATTATTATTATTATTATTATTATTATTATTATTATTATTATTATTATTATTATTATTATTATTATTATTATTATTATTATTATTATTATTATTATTATTATTATTATTATTATTATTATTATTATTATTATTATTATTATTATTATTATTATTATTATTATTATTATTATTATTATTATTATTATTATTATTATTATTATTATTATTATTATTATTATTATTATTATTATTATTATTATTATTATTATTATTATTATTATTATTATTATTATTATTATTATTATTATTATTATTATTATTATTATTATTATTATTATTATTATTATTATTATTATTATTATTATTATTATTATTATTATTATTATTATTATTATTATTATTATTATTATTATTATTATTATTATTATTATTATTATTATTATTATTATTATTATTATTATTATTATTATTATTATTATTATTATTATTATTATTATTATTATTATTATTATTATTATTATTATTATTATTATTATTATTATTATTATTATTATTATTATTATTATTATTATTATTATTATTATTATTATTATTATTATTATTATTATTATTATTATTATTATTATTATTATTATTATTATTATTATTATTATTATTATTATTATTATTATTATTATTATTATTATTATTATTATTATTATTATTATTATTATTATTATTATTATTATTATTATTATTATTATTATTATTATTATTATTATTATTATTATTATTATTATTATTATTATTATTATTATTATTATTATTATTATTATTATTATTATTATTATTATTATTATTATTATTATTATTATTATTATTATTATTATTATTATTATTATTATTATTATTATTATTATTATTATTATTATTATTATTATTATTATTATTATTATTATTATTATTATTATTATTATTATTATTATTATTATTATTATTATTATTATTATTATTATTATTATTATTATTATTATTATTATTATTATTATTATTATTATTATTATTATTATTATTATTATTATTATTATTATTATTATTATTATTATTATTATTATTATTATTATTATTATTATTATTATTATTATTATTATTATTATTATTATTATTATTATTATTATTATTATTATTATTATTATTATTATTATTATTATTATTATTATTATTATTATTATTATTATTATTATTATTATTATTATTATTATTATTATTATTATTATTATTATTATTATTATTATTATTATTATTATTATTATTATTATTATTATTATTATTATTATTATTATTATTATTATTATTATTATTATTATTATTATTATTATTATTATTATTATTATTATTATTATTATTATTATTATTATTATTATTATTATTATTATTATTATTATTATTATTATTATTATTATTATTATTATTATTATTATTATTATTATTATTATTATTATTATTATTATTATTATTATTATTATTATTATTATTATTATTATTATTATTATTATTATTATTATTATTATTATTATTATTATTATTATTATTATTATTATTATTATTATTATTATTATTATTATTATTATTATTATTATTATTATTATTATTATTATTATTATTATTATTATTATTATTATTATTATTATTATTATTATTATTATTATTATTATTATTATTATTATTATTATTATTATTATTATTATTATTATTATTATTATTATTATTATTATTATTATTATTATTATTATTATTATTATTATTATTATTATTATTATTATTATTATTATTATTATTATTATTATTATTATTATTATTATTATTATTATTATTATTATTATTATTATTATTATTATTATTATTATTATTATTATTATTATTATTATTATTATTATTATTATTATTATTATTATTATTATTATTATTATTATTATTATTATTATTATTATTATTATTATTATTATTATTATTATTATTATTATTATTATTATTATTATTATTATTATTATTATTATTATTATTATTATTATTATTATTATTATTATTATTATTATTATTATTATTATTATTATTATTATTATTATTATTATTATTATTATTATTATTATTATTATTATTATTATTATTATTATTATTATTATTATTATTATTATTATTATTATTATTATTATTATTATTATTATTATTATTATTATTATTATTATTATTATTATTATTATTATTATTATTATTATTATTATTATTATTATTATTATTATTATTATTATTATTATTATTATTATTATTATTATTATTATTATTATTATTATTATTATTATTATTATTATTATTATTATTATTATTATTATTATTATTATTATTATTATTATTATTATTATTATTATTATTATTATTATTATTATTATTATTATTATTATTATTATTATTATTATTATTATTATTATTATTATTATTATTATTATTATTATTATTATTATTATTATTATTATTATTATTATTATTATTATTATTATTATTATTATTATTATTATTATTATTATTATTATTATTATTATTATTATTATTATTATTATTATTATTATTATTATTATTATTATTATTATTATTATTATTATTATTATTATTATTATTATTATTATTATTATTATTATTATTATTATTATTATTATTATTATTATTATTATTATTATTATTATTATTATTATTATTATTATTATTATTATTATTATTATTATTATTATTATTATTATTATTATTATTATTATTATTATTATTATTATTATTATTATTATTATTATTATTATTATTATTATTATTATTATTATTATTATTATTATTATTATTATTATTATTATTATTATTATTATTATTATTATTATTATTATTATTATTATTATTATTATTATTATTATTATTATTATTATTATTATTATTCCCGGGCGCCTCCTCGGGTGGCGGATAGGGGAGAGCCCGCCAGATATGGCAGGTACCGGGGAAATCAAATACCCGGGGCGGACCAAAAAACCTAGCTCACCCAAGCCAAGGTGGCACTGCATACGCCGAGGGCTGCGTGGCTTAGGGGAAGCTTAGTCTCTAGTATGCGAACTCCGAATTAGGCGACCTTCGGTTTAAACTTATAGCCTTCCTGTGATAACGCAGAGCTCTGTCATAGGTGACCGTTGTTTCTCGTGCAACTCGTGGGAATATAGATGAAAAATAATAATAATAAAACAACAATATTAAGGGCAGTAGATTTAACGATGTCCCCAAATACTTCCGGAGCAACCAGGTTGGAGAGCTTAGATGGTAATTGGACATTGTACAATAAAGTAGTAGGGACGGCTAACTTGGCTTCAGGACCAGATATGGCACCAAGCCAGGCTGCTGTGGTTAGCCTTGGTCACCTTATACCAACGGGTGACTTGGTTGATGCTGAGGAGAGGGAAGACATCCTATTTGGCAGAAGTGGTCGGATACAAAGAACACCACCTAGCCAACTAAAGTTACCTGGCCAGGTAATGAAGGATGAAACAACAAAAGCACCGAAAGAGAGCGGTGCTATACGTAAAGTACCACCTTTACCAGCAAAACAAGCTCCAGGGGATAAGGAGAGCGAGGATAATTCTATATTGATCAGCCTAAATGGGAGTGGAGGTACCAATGAGAATGAAGGCCGGATGGATGAGAACTTAACGCCTGGAATTCACACTTCTCCGGACCGACAACTTATTCTGGAGAAGAGTATAGGTATGGAGGAGTTACTGAAGAGATGCAAGAGCATCATCAGCAAGATGAAGGCTGTGACCAATAGACAAAAAAATATATCTAATGATATTAAGTTCGGTCTGGTTGAACTGGAAGATGTGTTTGGCGCCATTGCATATGGTGTCTCTAACCGGAGGAAGCCCGAAAACCAACTTCCTTATAGTACAGGGTTGCAGAAAGCTCCCGAAACCCCCAACACAGCAGGAAGGCAGAAAAGACCTGCCTCGAGTCCGGCGGACCAGCATAACCACCAGGAGAAGAAGGTTAGAGATGAGACGCCAAACTCCACAGGGAAAGTTGCCTGGGAAAGACAGGTATCCAAGAGAGAGAGGAGACGGAGAAACCTGGAGATGAAGGCAGTGGAGAATAAGAAGCTGGAGGGTACCAAGCCCACTGCTGAGTCCAAGATCATCTCTACCACACAAGGGAAACCCAAGAAAAGGCGTGGTAAGCGCCGTAGGTACCGACCTGAAGCGCTGATAATAAAACCAATGGAAGGGAAATCCTACGCAGAAATTCTTGGGGAAATTCGTAGTAAGGTTAAACCCGAGGACTCCGAGGTACAGGTCCACTCAATCCGGCAGACCAGAACAGGCGACGTTCTCTTGGAATTAGGACCGAACCCCAAGAATAAAGATGGCTTTTGTGGCGCGCTGAGAGACGCATTGGGCAACCAGGCTAGGATTTTAAACCTTCAGCCAAAAGTATCGGTGGAGATTCGTGACATTGACGGTTTCACCACGGAACAAGAAGTCGCGGCAGCAATCAAGAGCGATATTCCAGAGGTAGGGGATATTAAAATTAATCTTGTCCCTTGCATTAGGGGGCAGCAAGTGGCCATCATAGAGATGTGTGATAAATGGGCCGCCGATCTTATTAACGAAGGAAGGATAAAGATTGGTTGGGTGTACTGTAGGGTGCGGGAAAGAGCCGTAGCCACGCGATGTTTTAGGTGCTCTGGGTATGGTCATATGGCCAAGGACTGCAAAGGGCCAGACCGAAGTAAGCTGTGCTATAAGTGTTTCGGGGCCGGTCACAAAGCAAGAGTGTGTACTGCTGCGGAAAGTTGTATGCTATGCACGGAAAAGGGGATTGAGCAGGCCAAGCTTACTCATTTTCCAGGATCTGGTAAGTGCCAAGTGTATCGTGAGGCACTGCAGGTGGCCAGGAACCGAATATAATACGTATCTTGCAAGGTAATATGCACAGGAGCAAGACTGCTGACCATCTCTTGCATCAGCTGGCAGTAGAAAAAGGGGCCCAGCTGCTCATTCTAAGTGAGCAGTATAGAAACAAGGAGTCAACTTGCTGGTATTCCGATTTACTAGGCACGGCGGCAATTTGGATACCCAATAGAGAAGCCCATGTTGAAAGTCATGGGGCAGGCAGAGGTTTTGTATGGGTGAAGAGCCAGAGTGTAACCTACTTCAGCTGCTATTTTACTCCAAACGAGGTTATTGCTGACTTCAGAAATAAACTCGACGCCTTGGAGGATGAAATTTTACGTGTGACCGGATCGGTAGTTGTAGCCGGGGATCTAAACGCGAGAGCTCTCGAGTGGGGGATGCCACATACAGATTCCAGGGGAAGACTGATTTTGGAAACGGCTGCAAGAATAGGGCTCTTGGTCCTAAACTCTGGGTCGACTACGACATTTCGCAGACCAGGATACACCGAAACCATACCAGATATTACTCTTGCATCTGAGGGACTTGTACCACTCATTCAGGGATGGAAGGTGTTGGAAGATTTTACTGCGAGTGACCATCAGTACATTACCTTTCAGATTGGTGATGTACGACAATCCCGATCGTATGAAAAACCCCTCAGGTGGAATTTACTGAGAATTAATGTTGAGCGGTTTGAAAGAGAACTTGCCAAAGGCACGCAATTATCGGAGACATTATATGGAGATGGAAGACCTACAACTGAGGCTCTGGTAGCTTCTACCATGTGTCTCATCACCTCGGCATGCGAGGCATCTATGCCACGGAAAAAACCACGACATGGAAAGCCTCCCGTTTATTGGTGGACGCCTGAAATATCAGACTTGCGAAAGAGATGCCTCATGCTCCGGCGTAAAGCGCAACGTGCAAAAAGCCGTGAGGAAGCTAATCTCAGGTCTCCGGAATATAAGGCCGCAAAAAAGGAACTACGACGAGCGATCAACCGTAGTAAAGGAAGTTGCTGGAGAACTCTAGTAGAGGATATAGACCGAGACCCGTGGGGGTTAGGATACAAAATCGTTACTAAGAAGCTCGGAGCCCAGAAACCAACAAGTGTGATGGACTCGCACATAATGGAAACAATTGTTGAAACTCTTTTTCCAAGCCATCCGGAGCGAGCCGCAACTGAGCTTAGACTGCAGGAAGAAATACCCCTTTTTTCTGAAGAGGAACTGGAAGCAGCTGTCCTATCGACAAAGAAACGGAAAGCCCCTGGACCAGATGGAATACCCAATGAGGTACTGAAGATGGTTTATCGACAAGATCCTAGTTTATTGCTCAGGATGTATAATTCATGCCTGGCAGCGGGAGTTTTTAGTTCTCGTTGGAAATGCGCAAAACTTGTCCTTATAAACAAAGGTAAAGGAGACCCCAAGCTTCCATCGTCGTATCGGCCGTTATGTATGCTTGACACCGCAGGAAAAGTTCTTGAAAAACTAATAAGGTCAAGGCTTACCACCGCGATTAAAGCCGCTGGTGATTTCTCCCCCAAACAATATGGATTCCGAGTGGGTCTATCTACGGTGGATGCGATCCAGGAGGTTGTGGGAGCGGTCAGGAGATCGGAGCAATATAACAACTTTTCAAAGCGAATTGTCTTGTTAGTAACACTCGACGTGAAGAACGCATTTAATTCCGCGAGTTGGGGTGATATGCTTGGCGCATTGGAGCAGTCGTTTCGGGTACCGGAATATCTGATGAGGATACTGCACGATTATCTGAGGGATCGAACCTTGATATACGATACCGAGGAAGGGAAGCGAAAGATAGCAGTCACAGCCGGAGCGGCACAGGGATCTGTCTTAGGACCTGATCTCTGGAATGCCTCCTATGACAGTTTATTACGAGCTGAAATGCCTGATGAGACTCATTTAGTTGGCTACGCGGATGATATCGCTGCGCTCATTGCTGCCCGGGACATAAATCAGGCTCAATTTAAACTCAACCAAGTGATGAGAACCGTGATTGGCTGGATGTCAGAACATGGGTTATCAATAGCGCTTCAAAAAACGGAAATAGTAATCCTTACAAAAAAAAGAATACAAGCTTCGTTACCAATGTGGATTGGCGATGAAGTGGTCGAGACAAAACCAACAGCTAAATACCTAGGTTTAGTGATTGATTCAAAAATGACCTTTTTTGAACAGATCAAGAGAACAGCAGACAAGGCTTCGAAAGGTGTTACGGCACTAAGCCGTCTTATGGCAAATGTTGGTGGCCCGAAAGCGGGCAAGCGTCGTCTTTTGATGTCAGCGGTCCAATCTGTCCTCCTGTATGGAGCAGAGATTTGGGCTGACTCCCTGGAGAAGGATATGTACCGGAAGCGTCTGTCACAGGTACAAAGGCGGAGTGCTCTGCGAGTTGCTTCGGCCTACCGAACCGTATCGGAAGCGGCCATACTGGTTATAGCTGGGTGTATTCCCATTCATCTGCTGGCTAAGGAACGGAAGGCTATATATACCAGAAAGTCGGAGATCGGTCGAAAAACAGCGAGCCTCGAAGAAAGATGTCGAACTCTAGAAATATGGCAGGAAGCCTGGGAGAGGGAAACAAAGGGTAGGTGGACAGCGAGGCTTATAGGACAGGTTGGCCCTTGGATTGAAAGGATGCATGGAGAGGTCGGATTCTACCTGACACAGTTCCTGAGCGGCCACGGATACTTCCGATCATATCTGTTTAGAATGCGGAAGGTGACGTCGGCAGAATGCCTGTACTGCCCAGGAAGTATTGATGATGTGGAGCACACATTCTTTACGTGTCACGCATGGGAAGAGCAAAGAGCAAGACTGGAGGTAGAAGTAGGTGCATGGTCACCAGAGACGGCCGTGGATGTTCTGCTTCACGGGGTGGATCGGTGGATTCGCGTGTCACAGTTCATTGAGGGGATTCTGAGAGAGAAAAAGGTAGACCTGGAAAGATTTCCCTAAGTAAGGAGGCATCTCGGGGAGAGCATACAAACAAAAAACGGACTGGCCCGAAGTAATGTGAATAACAGTTCCAGGCTAGTCCGGTAGAGAGGGGAAGGTGTTTTTAGTCGGTAGTGCAGAAATGCGAGCCCGACACTGTGTGCGCAAAAAGCATTTTCACCTTCCCCAATAAAAAAAAAAAAAAAAAAAAAAATTATTATTATTATTATTATTATTATTATTATTATTATTATTATTATTATTATTATTATTATTATTATTATTATTATTATTATTATTATTATTATTATTATTATTATTATTATTATTATTATTATTATTATTATTATTATTATTATTATTATTATTATTATTATTATTATTATTATTATTATTATTATTATTATTATTATTATTATTATTATTATTATTATTATTATTATTATTATTATTATTATTATTATTATTATTATTATTATTATTATTATTATTATTATTATTATTATTATTATTATTATTATTATTATTATTATTATTATTATTATTATTATTATTATTATTATTATTATTATTATTATTATTATTATTATTATTATTATTATTATTATTATTATTATTATTATTATTATTATTATTATTATTATTATTATTATTATTATTATTATTATTATTATTATTATTATTATTATTATTATTATTATTATTATTATTATTATTATTATTATTATTATTATTATTATTATTATTATTATTATTATTATTATTATTATTATTATTATTATTATTATTATTATTATTATTATTATTATTATTATTATTATTATTATTATTATTATTATTATTATTATTATTATTATTATTATTATTATTATTATTATTATTATTATTATTATTATTATTATTATTATTATTATTATTATTATTATTATTATTATTATTATTATTATTATTATTATTATTATTATTATTATTATAATTATTATTATTATAATTATTATTATTATAATTATTATTATTATAATTATTATTATTATAATTATTATTATTATAATTATTATTATTATTATTATTATTATAATTATTATTATTATTATTATTATTATTATTATTATAATTATTATTATTATTATTATTATAATTATTATAATTATTATTATTATTATTATTATTATTATTATTATTATTATTATTATTATTATTATTATTATTATTATTATTATTATTATTATTATTATTATTATTATTATTATTATTATTATTATTATTATTATTATTATTATTATTATTATTATTATTATTATTATTATTATTATTATTATTATTATTATTATTATTATTATTATTATTATTATTATTATTATTATTATTATTATTATTATTATTATTATTATTATTATTATTATTATTATTATTATTATTATTATTATTATTATTATTATTATTATTATTATTATTATTATTATTATTATTATTATTATTATTATTATTATTATTATTATTATTATTATTATTATTATTATTATTATTATTATTATTATTATTATTATTATTATTATTATTATTATTATTATTATTATTATTATTATTATTATTATTATTATTATTATTATTATTATTATTATTATTATTATTATTATTATTATTATTATTATTATTATTATTATTATTATTATTATTATTATTATTATTATTATTATTATTATTATTATTATTATTATTATTATTATTATTATTATTATTATTATTATTATTATTATTATTATTATTATTATTATTATTATTATTATTATTATTATTATTATTATTATTATTATTATTATTATTATTATTATTATTATTATTATTATTATTATTATTATTATTATTATTATTATTATTATTATTATTATTATTATTATTATTATTATTATTATTATTATTATTATTATTATTATTATTATTATTATTATTATTATTATTATTATTATTATTATTATTATTATTATTATTATTATTATTATTATTATTATTATTATTATTATTATTATTATTATTATTATTATTATTATTATTATTATTATTATTATTATTATTATTATTATTATTATTATTATTATTATTATTATTATTATTATTATTATTATTATTATTATTATTATTATTATTATTATTATTATTATTATTATTATTATTATTATTATTATTATTATTATTATTATTATTATTATTATTATTATTATTATTATTATTATTATTATTATTATTATTATTATTATTATTATTATTATTATTATTATTATTATTATTATTATTATTATTATTATTATTATTATTATTATTATTATTATTATTATTATTATTATTATTATTATTATTATTATTATTATTATTATTATTATTATTATTATTATTATTATTATTATTATTATTATTATTATTATTATTATTATTATTATTATTATTATTATTATTATTATTATTATTATTATTATTATTATTATTATTATTATTATTATTATTATTATTATTATTATTATTATTATTATTATTATTATTATTATTATTATTATTATTATTATTATTATTATTATTATTATTATTATTATTATTATTATTATTATTATTATTATTATTATTATTATTATTATTATTATTATTATTATTATTATTATTATTATTATTATTATTATTATTATTATTATTATTATTATTATTATTATTATTATTATTATTATTATTATTATTATTATTATTATTATTATTATTATTATTATTATTATTATTATTATTATTATTATTATTATTATTATTATTATTATTATTATTATTATTATTATTATTATTATTATTATTATTATTATTATTATTATTATTATTATTATTATTATTATTATTATTATTATTATTATTATTATTATTATTATTATTATTATTATTATTATTATTATTATTATTATTATTATTATTATTATTATTATTATTATTATTATTATTATTATTATTATTATTATTATTATTATTATTATTATTATTATTATTATTATTATTATTATTATTATTATTATTATTATTATTATTATTATTATTATTATTATTATTATTATTATTATTATTATTATTATTATTATTATTATTATTATTATTATTATTATTATTATTATTATTATTATTATTATTATTATTATTATTATTATTATTATTATTATTATTATTATTATTATTATTATTATTATTATTATTATTATTATTATTATTATTATTATTATTATTATTATTATTATTATTATTATTATTATTATTATTATTATTATTATTATTATTATTATTATTATTATTATTATTATTATTATTATTATTATTATTATTATTATTATTATTATTATTATTATTATTATTATTATTATTATTATTATTATTATTATTATTATTATTATTATTATTATTATTATTATTATTATTATTATTATTATTATTATTATTATTATTATTATTATTATTATTATTATTATTATTATTATTATTATTATTATTATTATTATTATTATTATTATTATTATTATTATTATTATTATTATTATTATTATTATTATTATTATTATTATTATTATTATTATTATTATTATTATTATTATTATTATTATTATTATTATTATTATTATTATTATTATTATTATTATTATTATTATTATTATTATTATTATTATTATTATTATTATTATTATTATTATTATTATTATTATTATTATTATTATTATTATTATTATTATTATTATTATTATTATTATTATTATTATTATTATTATTATTATTATTATTATTATTATTATTATTATTATTATTATTATTATTATTATTATTATTATTATTATTATTATTATTATTATTATTATTATTATTATTATTATTATTATTATTATTATTATTATTATTATTATTATTATTATTATTATTATTATTATTATTATTATTATTATTATTATTATTATTATTATTATTATTA
>OY744475.1:139322501-139332501 GCA_963556175.1 Tipula confusa
GCAACTCGTGGGAATATAGATGAAAAATAATAATAATAAAACAACAATATTAAGGGCAGTAGATTTAACGATGTCCCCAAATACTTCCGGAGCAACCAGGTTGGAGAGCTTAGATGGTAATTGGACATTGTACAATAAAGTAGTAGGGACGGCTAACTTGGCTTCAGGACCAGATATGGCACCAAGCCAGGCTGCTGTGGTTAGCCTTGGTCACCTTATACCAACGGGTGACTTGGTTGATGCTGAGGAGAGGGAAGACATCCTATTTGGCAGAAGTGGTCGGATGCAAAGAACACCACCTAGCCAACTAAAGTTACCTGGCCAGGTAATGAAGGATGAAACAACAAAAGCACCGAAAGAGAGCGGTGCTATACGTAAAGTACCACCTTTACCAGCAAAACAAGCTCCAGGGGATAAGGAGAGCGAGGATAATTCTATATTGATCAGCCTAAATGAGAGTGGAGGTACCAATGAGAATGAAGGCCGGATGGATGAGAACTTAACGCCTGGAATTCACACTTCTCCGGACCGACAACTTATTCTGGAGAAGAGTATAGGTATGGAGGAGTTACTGAAGAGATGCAAGAGCATCATCAGCAAGATGAAGGCTGTGACCAATAGACAAAAAAATATATCTAATGATATTAAGTTCGGTCTGGTTGAACTGGAAGATGTGTTTGGCGCCATTGCATATGGTGTCTCTAACCGGAGGAAGCCCGAAAACCAACTTCCTTATAGTACAGGGTTGCAGAAAGCTCCCGAAACCCCCAACACAGCAGGAAGGCAGAAAAGACCTGCCTCGAGTCCGGCGGACCAGCATAACCACCAGGAGAAGAAGGTTAGAGATGAGACGCCAAACGCCACAGGGAAAGTTGCCTGGGAAAGACAGGTATCCAAGAGAGAGAGGAGACGGAGAAACCTGGAGATGAAGGCAGTGGAGAATAAGAAGCTGGAGGGTACCAAGCCCACTGCTGAGTCCAAGATCATCTCTACCACACAAGGGAAACCCAAGAAAAGGCGTGGTAAGCGCCGTAGGTACCGACCTGAAGCGCTGATAATAAAACCAATGGAAGGGAAATCCTACGCAGAAATTCTTGGGGAAATTCGTAGTAAGGTTAAACCCGAGGACTCCGAGGTACAGGTCCACTCAATCCGGCAGACCAGAACAGGCGACGTTCTCTTGGAATTAGGACCGAACCCCAAGAATAAAGATGGCTTTTGTGGCGCGCTGAGAGACGCATTGGGCAACCAGGCTAGGATTTTAAACCTTCAGCCAAAAGTGTCGGTGGAGATTCGTGACATTGACGGTTTCACCACGGAACAAGAAGTCGCGGCAGCAATCAAGAGCGATATTCCAGAGGTAGGGGATATTAAAATTAATCTTGTCCCTTGCATTAGGGGGCAGCAAGTGGCCATCATAGAGATGTGTGATAAATGGGCCGCCGATCTTATTAACGAAGGAAGGATAAAGATTGGTTGGGTGTACTGTAGGGTGCGGGAAAGAGCCGTAGCCACGCGATGTTTTAGGTGCTCTGGGTATGGTCATATGGCCAAGGACTGCAAAGGGCCAGACCGAAGCAAGCTGTGCTATAAGTGTTTCGGGGCCGGTCACAAAGCAAGAGTGTGTACTGCTGCGGAAAGTTGTATGCTATGCACGGAAAAGGGGATTGAGCAGGCCAAGCTTACTCATTTTCCAGGATCTGGTAAGTGCCAAGTGTATCGTGAGGCACTGCAGGTGGCCAGGAACCGAATATAATACGTATCTTGCAAGGTAATATGCACAGGAGCAAGACTGCTGACCATCTCTTGCATCAGCTGGCAGTAGAAAAAGGGGCCCAGCTGCTCATTCTAAGTGAGCAGTATAGAAACAAGGAGTCAACTTGCTGGTATTCCGATTTACTAGGCACGGCGGCAATTTGGATACCCAATAGAGAAGCCCATGTTGAAAGTCATGGGGCAGGCAGAGGTTTTGTATGGGTGAAGAGCCAGAGTGTAACCTACTTCAGCTGCTATTTTACTCCAAACGAGGTTATTGCTGACTTCAGAAATAAACTCGACGCCTTGGAGGATGAAATTTTACGTGTGACCGGATCGGTAGTTGTAGCCGGGGATCTAAACGCGAGAGCTCTCGAGTGGGGGATGCCACATACAGATTCCAGGGGAAGACTGATTTTGGAAACGGCTGCAAGAATAGGGCTCTTGGTCCTAAACTCTGGGTCGACTACGACATTTCGCAGACCAGGATACACCGAAACCATACCAGATATTACTCTTGCATCTGAGGGACTTGTACCACTCATTCAGGGATGGAAGGTGTTGGAAGATTTTACTGCGAGTGACCATCAGTACATTACCTTTCAGATTGGTGATGTACGACAATCCCGATCGTATGAAAAACCCCTCAGGTGGAATTTACTGAGAATTAATGTTGAGCGGTTTGAAAGAGAACTTGCCAAAGGCACGCAATTATCGGAGACATTATATGGAGATGGAAGACCTACAACTGAGGCTCTGGTAGCTTCTACCATGTGTCTCATCACCTCGGCATGCGAGGCATCTATGCCACGGAAAAAACCACGACATGGAAAGCCTCCCGTTTATTGGTGGACGCCTGAAATATCAGACTTGCGAAAGAGATGCCTCATGCTCCGGCGTAAAGCGCAACGTGCAAAAAGCCGTGAGGAAGCTAATCTCAGGTCTCCGGAATATAAGGCCGCAAAAAAGGAACTACGACGAGCGATCAACCGTAGTAAAGGAAGTTGCTGGAGAACTCTAGTAGAGGATATAGACCGAGACCCGTGGGGGTTAGGATACAAAATCGTTACTAAGAAGCTCGGAGCCCAGAAACCAACAAGTGTGATGGACTCGCACATAATGGAAACAATTGTTGAAACTCTTTTTCCAAGCCATCCGGAGCGAGCCGCAACTGAGCTTAGACTGCAGGAAGAAATACCCCTTTTTTCTGAAGAGGAACTGGAAGCAGCTGTCCTATCGACAAAGAAACGGAAAGCCCCTGGACCAGATGGAATACCCAATGAGGTACTGAAGATGGTTTATCGACAAGATCCTAGTTTATTGCTCAGGATGTATAATTCATGCCTGGCAGCGGGAGTTTTTAGTTCTCGTTGGAAATGCGCAAAACTTGTCCTTATAAACAAAGGTAAAGGAGACCCCAAGCTTCCATCGTCGTATCGGCCGTTATGTATGCTTGACACCGCAGGAAAAGTTCTTGAAAAACTAATAAGGTCAAGGCTTACCACCGCGATTAAAGCCGCTGGTGATTTCTCCCCCAAACAATATGGATTCCGAGTGGGTCTATCTACGGTGGATGCGATCCAGGAGGTTGTGGGAGCGGTCAGGAGATCGGAGCAATATAACAACTTTTCAAAGCGAATTGTCTTGTTAGTAACACTCGACGTGAAGAACGCATTTAATTCCGCGAGTTGGGGTGATATGCTTGGCGCATTGGAGCAGTCGTTTCGGGTACCGGAATATCTGATGAGGATACTGCACGATTATCTGAGGGATCGAACCTTGATATACGATACCGAGGAAGGGAAGCGAAAGATAGCAGTCACAGCCGGAGCGGCACAGGGATCTGTCTTAGGACCTGATCTCTGGAATGCCTCCTATGACAGTTTATTACGAGCTGAAATGCCTGATGAGACTCATTTAGTTGGCTACGCGGATGATATCGCTGCGCTCATTGCTGCCCGGGACATAAATCAGGCTCAATTTAAACTCAACCAAGTGATGAGAACCGTGATTGGCTGGATGTCAGAACATGGGTTATCACTAGCGCTTCAAAAAACGGAAATAGTAATCCTTACAAAAAAAAGAATACAAGCTTCGTTACCAATGTGGATTGGCGATGAAGTGGTCGAGACAAAACCAACAGCTAAATACCTAGGTTTAGTGATTGATTCAAAAATGACCTTTTTTGAACAGATCAAGAGAACAGCAGACAAGGCTTCGAAAGGTGTTACGGCACTAAGCCGTCTTATGGCAAATGTTGGTGGCCCGAAAGAGGGCAAGCGTCGTCTTTTGATGTCAGCGGTCCAATCTGTCCTCCTGTATGGAGCAGAGATTTGGGCTGACTCCCTGGAGAAGGATATGTACCGGAAGCGTCTGTCACAGGTACAAAGGCGGAGTGCTCTGCGAGTTGCTTCGGCCTACCGAACCGTATCGGAAGCGGCCATACTGGTTATAGCTGGGTGTATTCCCATTCATCTGCTGGCTAAGGAACGGAAGGCTATATATACCAGAAAGTCGGAGATCGGTCGAAAAACAGCGAGCCTCGAAGAAAGATGTCGAACTCTAGAAATATGGCAGGAAGCCTGGGAGAGGGAAACAAAGGGTAGGTGGACAGCGAGGCTTATAGGACAGGTTGGCCCTTGGATTGAAAGGATGCATGGAGAGGTCGGATTCTACCTGACACAGTTCCTGAGCGGCCACGGATACTTCCGATCATATCTGTTTAGAATGCGGAAGGTGACGTCGGCAGAATGCCTGTACTGCCCAGGAAGTATTGATGATGTGGAGCATACATTCTTTACGTGTCACGCATGGGAAGAGCAAAGAGCAAGACTGGAGGTAAAAGTAGGTGCATGGTCACCAGAGACGGCCGTGGATGTTCTGCTTCACGGGGTGGATCGGTGGGTTCGCGTGTCACAGTTCATTGAGGGGATTCTGAGAGAGAAAAAGGTGGACCTGGAAAGATTTCCCTAAGTAAGGAGGCAGCTCGGGGAGAGCATACAAACAAAAAACGGACTGGCCCGAAGTAATGTGAATAACAGTTCCAGGCTAGTCCGGTAGAGAGGGGAAGGTGTTTTTAGTCGGTAGTGCAGAAATGCGAGCCCGACACTGTGTGCGCAAAAAGCATTTTCACCTTCCCCAATAAAAAAAAAAAAAAAAAAAAAAAAAAAAAAAAATTATTATTATTATTATTATTATTATTATTATTATTATTATTATTATTATTATTATTATTATTATTATTATTATTATTATTATTATTATTATTATTATTATTATTATTATTATTATTATTATTATTATTATTATTATTATTATTATTATTATTATTATTATTATTATTATTATTATTATTATTATTATTATTATTATTATTATTATTATTATTATTATTATTATTATTATTATTATTATTATTATTATTATTATTATTATTATTATTATTATTATTATTATTATTATTATTATTATTATTATTATTATTATTATTATTATTATTATTATTATTATTATTATTATTATTATTATTATTATTATTATTATTATTATTATTATTATTATTATTATTATTATTATTATTATTATTATTATTATTATTATTATTATTATTATTATTATTATTATTATTATTATTATTATTATTATTATTATTATTATTATTATTATTATTATTATTATTATTATTATTATTATTATTATTATTATTATTATTATTATTATTATTATTATTATTATTATTATTATTATTATTATTATTATTATTATTATTATTATTATTATTATTATTATTATTATTATTATTATTATTATTATTATTATTATTATTATTATTATTATTATTATTATTATTATTATTATTATTATTATTATTATAATTATTATTATTATAATTATTATTATTATAATTATTATTATTATAATTATTATTATTATAATTATTATTATTATAATTATTATTATTATTATTATTATTATAATTATTATTATTATTATTATTATTATTATTATTATAATTATTATTATTATTATTATTATAATTATTATTATTATTATTATTATTATTATTATTATTATTATTATTATTATTATTATTATTATTATTATTATTATTATTATTATTATTATTATTATTATTATTATTATTATTATTATTATTATTATTATTATTATTATTATTATTATTATTATTATTATTATTATTATTATTATTATTATTATTATTATTATTATTATTATTATTATTATTATTATTATTATTATTATTATTATTATTATTATTATTATTATTATTATTATTATTATTATTATTATTATTATTATTATTATTATTATTATTATTATTATTATTATTATTATTATTATTATTATTATTATTATTATTATTATTATTATTATTATTATTATTATTATTATTATTATTATTATTATTATTATTATTATTATTATTATTATTATTATTATTATTATTATTATTATTATTATTATTATTATTATTATTATTATTATTATTATTATTATTATTATTATTATTATTATTATTATTATTATTATTATTATTATTATTATTATTATTATTATTATTATTATTATTATTATTATTATTATTATTATTATTATTATTATTATTATTATTATTATTATTATTATTATTATTATTATTATTATTATTATTATTATTATTATTATTATTATTATTATTATTATTATTATTATTATTATTATTATTATTATTATTATTATTATTATTATTATTATTATTATTATTATTATTATTATTATTATTATTATTATTATTATTATTATTATTATTATTATTATTATTATTATTATTATTATTATTATTATTATTATTATTATTATTATTATTATTATTATTATTATTATTATTATTATTATTATTATTATTATTATTATTATTATTATTATTATTATTATTATTATTATTATTATTATTATTATTATTATTATTATTATTATTATTATTATTATTATTATTATTATTATTATTATTATTATTATTATTATTATTATTATTATTATTATTATTATTATTATTATTATTATTATTATTATTATTATTATTATTATTATTATTATTATTATTATTATTATTATTATTATTATTATTATTATTATTATTATTATTATTATTATTATTATTATTATTATTATTATTATTATTATTATTATTATTATTATTATTATTATTATTATTATTATTATTATTATTATTATTATTATTATTATTATTATTATTATTATTATTATTATTATTATTATTATTATTATTATTATTATTATTATTATTATTATTATTATTATTATTATTATTATTATTATTATTATTATTATTATTATTATTATTATTATTATTATTATTATTATTATTATTATTATTATTATTATTATTATTATTATTATTATTATTATTATTATTATTATTATTATTATTATTATTATTATTATTATTATTATTATTATTATTATTATTATTATTATTATTATTATTATTATTATTATTATTATTATTATTATTATTATTATTATTATTATTATTATTATTATTATTATTATTATTATTATTATTATTATTATTATTATTATTATTATTATTATTATTATTATTATTATTATTATTATTATTATTATTATTATTATTATTATTATTATTATTATTATTATTATTATTATTATTATTATTATTATTATTATTATTATTATTATTATTATTATTATTATTATTATTATTATTATTATTATTATTATTATTATTATTATTCCCGTGTGGGGTTTGCTAGTTCCCCCATCGGGCGCCTCCTCGGGTGGCGGATAGGGGAGAGCCCGCCAGATATGGCAGGTACCGGGGAAATCAAATACCCGGGGCGGACCAAAAAACCTAGCTCACCCAAGCCAAGGTGGCACTGCATACGCCGAGGGCTGCGTGGCTAAGGGGAAGCTTAGTCTCTAGTATGCGAACTCCGAATTAGGCGACCTTCGGTTTAAACTTATAGCCTTCCTGTGATAACGCAGAGCTCTGTCATAGGTGACCGTTGTTTCTCGTGCAACTCGTGGGAATATAGATGAAAAATAATAATAATAAAACAACAATATTAAGGGCAGTAGATTTAACGATGTCCCCAAATACTTCCGGAGCAACCAGGTTGGAGAGCTTAGATGGTAATTGGACATTGTACAATAAAGTAGTAGGGACGGCTAACTTGGCTTCAGGACCAGATATGGCACCAAGCCAGGCTGCTGTGGTTAGCCTTGGTCACCTTATACCAACGGGTGACTTGGTTGATGCTGAGGAGAGGGAAGACATCCTATTTGGCAGAAGTGGTCGGATACAAAGAACACCACCTAGCCAACTAAAGTTACCTGGCCAGGTAATGAAGGATGAAACAACAAAAGCACCGAAAGAGAGCGGTGCTATACGTAAAGTACCACCTTTACCAGCAAAACAAGCTCCAGGGGATAAGGAGAGCGAGGATAATTCTATATTGATCAGCCTAAATGGGAGTGGAGGTACCAATGAGAATGAAGGCCGGATGGATGAGAACTTAACGCCTGGAATTCACACTTCTCCGGACCGACAACTTATTCTGGAGAAGAGTATAGGTATGGAGGAGTTACTGAAGAGATGCAAGAGCATCATCAGCAAGATGAAGGCTGTGACCAATAGACAAAAAAATATATCTAATGATATTAAGTTCGGTCTGGTTGAACTGGAAGATGTGTTTGGCGCCATTGCATATGGTGTCTCTAACCGGAGGAAGCCCGAAAACCAACTTCCTTATAGTACAGGGTTGCAGAAAGCTCCCGAAACCCCCAACACAGCAGGAAGGCAGAAAAGACCTGCCTCGAGTCCGGCGGACCAGCATAACCACCAGGAGAAGAAGGTTAGAGATGAGACGCCAAACTCCACAGGGAAAGTTGCCTGGGAAAGACAGGTATCCAAGAGAGAGAGGAGACGGAGAAACCTGGAGATGAAGGCAGTGGAGAATAAGAAGCTGGAGGGTACCAAGCCCACTGCTGAGTCCAAGATCATCTCTACCACACAAGGGAAAAACAAGAAAAGGCGTGGTAAGCGCCGTAGGTACCGACCTGAAGCGCTGATAATAAAACCAATGGAAGGGAAATCCTACGCAGAAATTCTTGGGGAAATTCGTAGTAAGGTTAAACCCGAGGACTCCGAGGTACAGGTCCACTCAATCCGGCAGACCAGAACAGGCGACGTTCTCTTGGAATTAGGACCGAACCCCAAGAATAAAGATGGCTTTTGTGGCGCGCTGAGAGACGCATTGGGCAACCAGGCTAGGATTTTAAACCTTCAGCCAAAAGTGTCGGTGGAGATTCGTGACATTGACGGTTTCACCACGGAACAAGAAGTCGCGGCAACAATCAAGAGCGATATTCCAGAGGTAGGGGATATTAAAATTAATCTTGTCCCTTGCATTAGGGGGCAGCAAGTGGCCATCATAGAGATGTGTGATAAATGGGCCGCCGATCTTATTAACGAAGGAAGGATAAAGATTGGTTGGGTGTACTGTAGGGTGCGGGAAAGAGCCGTAGCCACGCGATGTTTTAGGTGCTCTGGGTATGGTCATATGGCCAAGGACTGCAAAGGGCCAGACCGAAGTAAGCTGTGCTATAAGTGTTTCGGGGCCGGTCACAAAGCAAGAGTGTGTACTGCTGCGGAAAGTTGTATGCTATGCACGGAAAAGGGGATTGAGCAGGCCAAGCTTACTCATTTTCCAGGATCTGGTAAGTGCCAAGTGTATCGTGAGGCACTGCAGGTGGCCAGGAACCGAATATAATACGTATCTTGCAAGGTAATATGCACAGGAGCAAGACTGCTGACCATCTCTTGCATCAGCTGGCAGTAGAAAAAGGGGCCCAGCTGCTCATTCTAAGTGAGCAGTATAGAAACAAGGAGTCAACTTGCTGGTATTCCGATTTACTAGGCACGGCGGCAATTTGGATACCCAATAGAGAAGCCCATGTTGAAAGTCATGGGGCAGGCAGAGGTTTTGTATGGGTGAAGAGCCAGAGTGTAACCTACTTCAGCTGCTATTTTACTCCAAACGAGGTTATTGCTGACTTCAGAAATAAACTCGACGCCTTGGAGGATGAAATTTTACGTGTGACCGGATCGGTAGTTGTAGCCGGGGATCTAAACGCGAGAGCTCTCGAGTGGGGGATGCCACATACAGATTCCAGGGGAAGACTGATTTTGGAAACGGCT
>OY744475.1:139337501-139430334 GCA_963556175.1 Tipula confusa
TATTATTATTATTATTATTATTATTATTATTATTATTATTATTATTATTATTATTATTATTATTATTATTATTATTATTATTATTATTATTATTATTATTATTATTATTATTATTATTATTATTATTATTATTATTATTATTATTATTATTATTATTATTATTATTATTATTATTATTATTATTATTATTATTATTATTATTATTATTATTATTATTATTATTATTATTATTATTATTATTATTATTATTATTATTATTATTATTATTATTATTATTATTATTATTATTATTATTATTATTATTATTATTATTATTATTATTATTATTATTATTATTATTATTATTATTATTATTATTATTATTATTATTATTATTATTATTATTATTATTATTATTATTATTATTATTATTATTATTATTATTATTATTATTATTATTATTATTATTATTATTATTATTATTATTATTATTATTATTATTATTATTATTATTATTATTATTATTATTATTATTATTATTATTATTATTATTATTATTATTATTATTATTATTATTATTATTATTATTATTATTATTATTATTATTATTATTATTATTATTATTATTATTATTATTATTATTATTATTATTATTATTATTATTATTATTATTATTATTATTATTATTATTATTATTATTATTATTATTATTATTATTATTATTATTATTATTATTATTATTATTATTATTATTATTATTATTATTATTATTATTATTATTATTATTATTATTATTATTATTATTATTATTATTATTATTATTATTATTATTATTATTATTATTATTATTATTATTATTATTATTATTATTATTATTATTATTATTATTATTATTATTATTATTATTATTATTATTATTATTATTATTATTATTATTATTATTATTATTATTATTATTATTATTATTATTATTATTATTATTATTATTATTATTATTATTATTATTATTATTATTATTATTATTATTATTATTATTATTATTATTATTATTATTATTATTATTATTATTATTATTATTATTATTATTATTATTATTATTATTATTATTATTATTATTATTATTATTATTATTATTATTATTATTATTATTATTATTATTATTATTATTATTATTATTATTATTATTATTATTATTATTATTATTATTATTATTATTATTATTATTATTATTATTATTATTATTATTATTATTATTATTATTATTATTATTATTATTATTATTATTATTATTATTATTATTATTATTATTATTATTATTATTATTATTATTATTATTATTATTATTATTATTATTATTATTATTATTATTATTATTATTATTATTATTATTATTATTATTATTATTATTATTATTATTATTATTATTATTATTATTATTATTATTATTATTATTATTATTATTATTATTATTATTATTATTATTATTATTATTATTATTATTATTATTATTATTATTATTATTATTATTATTATTATTATTATTATTATTATTATTATTATTATTATTATTATTATTATTATTATTATTATTATTATTATTATTATTATTATTATTATTATTATTATTATTATTATTATTATTATTATTATTATTATTATTATTATTATTATTATTATTATTATTATTATTATTATTATTATTATTATTATTATTATTATTATTATTATTATTATTATTATTATTATTATTATTATTATTATTATTATTATTATTATTATTATTATTATTATTATTATTATTATTATTATTATTATTATTATTATTATTATTATTATTATTATTATTATTATTATTATTATTATTATTATTATTATTATTATTATTATTATTATTATTATTATTATTATTATTATTATTATTATTATTATTATTATTATTATTATTATTATTATTATTATTATTATTATTATTATTATTATTATTATTATTATTATTATTATTATTATTATTATTATTATTATTATTATTATTATTATTATTATTATTATTATTATTATTATTATTATTATTATTATTATTATTATTATTATTATTATTATTATTATTATTATTATTATTATTATTATTATTATTATTATTATTATTATTATTATTATTATTATTATTATTATTATTATTATTATTATTATTATTATTATTATTATTATTATTATTATTATTATTATTATTATTATTATTATTATTATTATTATTATTATTATTATTATTATTATTATTATTATTATTATTATTATTATTATTATTATTATTATTATTATTATTATTATTATTATTATTATTATTATTATTATTATTATTATTATTATTATTATTATTATTATTATTATTATTATTATTATTATTATTATTATTATTATTATTATTATTATTATTATTATTATTATTATTATTATTATTATTATTATTATTATTATTATTATTATTATTATTATTATTATTATTATTATTATTATTATTATTATTATTATTATTATTATTATTATTATTATTATTATTATTATTATTATTATTATTATTATTATTATTATTATTATTATTATTATTATTATTATTATTATTATTATTATTATTATTATTATTATTATTATTATTATTATTATTATTATTATTATTATTATTATTATTATTATTATTATTATTATTATTATTATTATTATTATTATTATTATTATTATTATTATTATTATTATTATTATTATTATTATTATTATTATTATTATTATTATTATTATTATTATTATTATTATTATTATTATTATTATTATTATTATTATTATTATTATTATTATTATTATTATTATTATTATTATTATTATTATTATTATTATTATTATTATTATTATTATTATTATTATTATTATTATTATTATTATTATTATTATTATTATTATTATTATTATTATTATTATTATTATTATTATTATTATTATTATTATTATTATTATTATTATTATTATTATTATTATTATTATTATTATTATTATTATTATTATTATTATTATTATTATTATTATTATTATTATTATTATTATTATTATTATTATTATTATTATTATTATTATTATTATTATTATTATTATTATTATTATTATTATTATTATTATTATTATTATTATTATTATTATTATTATTATTATTATTATTATTATTATTATTATTCCCGTGTGGGGTTTGCTAGTTCCCCCATCGGGCGCCTCCTCGGGTGGCGGATAGGGGAGAGCCCGCCAGATATGGCAGGTACCGGGGAAATCAAATACCCGGGGCGGACCAAAAAATCTAGCTCACCCAAGCCAAGGTGGCACTGCATACGCCGAGGGCTGCGTGGCTAAGGGGAAGCTTAATCTCTAGTATGCGAACTCCGAATTAGGCGACCTTCGGTTTAAACTTATAGCCTTCCTGTGATAACGCAGAGCTCTGTCATAGGTGACCGTTGTTTCTCGTGCAACTCGTGGGAATATAGATGAAAAATAATAATAATAAAACAACAATATTAAGGGCAGTAGATTTAACGATGTCCCCAAATACTTCCGGAGCAACCAGGTTGGAGAGCTTAGATGGTAATTGGACATTGTACAATAAAGTAGTAGGGACGGCTAACTTGGCTTCAGGACCAGATATGGCACCAAGCCAGGCTGCTGTGGTTAGCCTTGGTCACCTTATACCAACGGGTGACTTGGTTGATGCTGAGGAGAGGGAAGACATCCTATTTGGCAGAAGTGGTCGGATGCAAAGAACACCACCTAGCCAACTAAAGTTACCTGGCCAGGTAATGAAGGATGAAACAACAAAAGCACCGAAAGAGAGCGGTGCTATACGTAAAGTACCACCTTTACCAGCAAAACAAGCTCCAGGGGATAAGGAGAGCGAGGATAATTCTATATTGATCAGCCTAAATGGGAGTGGAGGTACCAATGAGAATGAAGGCCGGATGGATGAGAATTTAACGCCTGGAATTCACACTTCTCCGGACCGACAACTTATTCTGGAGAAGAGTATAGGTATGGAGGAGTTACTGAAGAGATGCAAGAGCATCATCAGCAAGATGAAGGCTGTGACCAATAGACAAAAAAATATATCTAATGATATTAAGTTCGGTCTGGTTGAACTGGAAGATGTGTTTGGCGCCATTGCATATGGTGTCTCTAACCGGAGGAAGCCCGAAAACCAACTTCCTTATAGTACAGGGTTGCAGAAAGCTCCCGAAACCCCCAACACAGCAGGAAGGCAGAAAAGACCTGCCTCGAGTCCGGCGGACCAGCATAACCACCAGGAGAAGAAGGTTAGAGATGAGACGCCAAACTCCACAGGGAAAGTTGCCTGGGAAAGACAGGTATCCAAGAGAGAGAGGAGACGGAGAAACCTGGAGATGAAGGCAGTGGAGAATAAGAAGCTGGAGGGTACCAAGCCCACTGCTGAGTCCAAGATCATCTCTACCACACAAGGGAAACCCAAGAAAAGGCGTGGTAAGCGCCGTAGGTACCGACCTGAAGCGCTGATAATAAAACCAATGGAAGGGAAATCCTACGCAGAAATTCTTGGGGAAATTCGTAGTAAGGTTAAACCCGAGGACTCCGAGGTACAGGTCCACTCAATCCGGCAGACCAGAACAGGCGACGTTCTCTTGGAATTAGGACCGAACCCCAAGAATAAAGATGGCTTTTGTGGCGCGCTGAGAGACGCATTGGGCAACCAGGCTAGGATTTTAAACCTTCAGCCAAAAGTGTCGGTGGAGATTCGTGACATTGACGGTTTCACCACGGAACAAGAAGTCGCGGCAGCAATCAAGAGCGATATTCCAGAGGTAGGGGATATTAAAATTAATCTTGTCCCTTGCATTAGGGGGCAGCAAGTGGCCATCATAGAGATGTGTGATAAATGGGCCGCCGATCTTATTAACGAAGGAAGGATAAAGATTGGTTGGGTGTACTGTAGGGTGCGGGAAAGAGCCGTAGCCACGCGATGTTTTAGATGCTCTGGGTATGGTCATATGGCCAAGGACTGCAAAGGGCCAGACCGAAGTAAGCTGTGCTATAAGTGTTTCGGGGCCGGTCACAAAGCAAGAGTGTGTACTGCTGCGGAAAGTTGTATGCTATGCACGGAAAAGGGGATTGAGCAGGCCAAGCTTACTCATTTTCCAGGATCTGGTAAGTGCCAAGTGTATCGTGAGGCACTGCAGGTGGCCAGGAACCGAATATAATACGTATCTTGCAAGGTAATATGCACAGGAGCAAGACTGCTGACCATCTCTTGCATCAGCTGGCAGTAGAAAAAGGGGCCCAGCTGCTCATTCTAAGTGAGCAGTATAGAAACAAGGAGTCAACTTGCTGGTATTCCGATTTACTAGGCACGGCGGCAATTTGGATACCCAATAGAGAAGCCCATGTTGAAAGTCATGGGGCAGGCAGAGGTTTTGTATGGGTGAAGAGCCAGAGTGTAACCTACTTCAGCTGCTATTTTACTCCAAACGAGGTTATTGCTGACTTCAGAAATAAACTCGACGCCTTGGAGGATGAAATTTTACGTGTGACCGGATCGGTAGTTGTAGCCGGGGATCTAAACGCGAGAGCTCTCGAGTGGGGGATGCCACATACAGATTCCAGGGGAAGACTGATTTTGGAAACGGCTGCAAGAATAGGGCTCTTGGTCCTAAACTCTGGGTCGACTACGACATTTCGCAGACCAGGATACACCGAAACCATACCAGATATTACTCTTGCATCTGAGGGACTTGTACCACTCATTCAGGGATGGAAGGTGTTGGAAGATTTTACTGCGAGTGACCATCAGTACATTACCTTTCAGATTGGTGATGTACGACAATCCCGATCGTATGAAAAACCCCTCAGGTGGAATTTACTGAGAATTAATGTTGAGCGGTTTGAAAGAGAACTTGCCAAAGGCACGCAATTATCGGAGACATTATATGGAGATGGAAGACCTACAACTGAGGCTCTGGTAGCTTCTACCATGTGTCTCATCACCTCGGCATGCGAGGCATCTATGCCACGGAAAAAACCACGACATGGAAAGCCTCCCGTTTATTGGTGGACACGACATGGAAAGCCTCCCGTTTATTGGTGGACGCCTGAAATATCAGACTTGCGAAAGAGATGCCTCATGCTCCGGCGTAAAGCGCAACGTGCAAAAAGCCGTGAGGAAGCTAATCTCAGGTCTCCGGAATATAAGGCCGCAAAAAAGGAACTACGACGAGCGATCAACCGTAGTAAAGGAAGTTGCTGGAGAACTCTAGTAGAGGATATAGACCGAGACCCGTGGGGGTTAGGATACAAAATCGTTACTAAGAAGCTCGGAGCCCAGAAACCAACAAGTGTGATGGACTCGCACATAATGGAAACAATTGTTGAAACTCTTTTTCCAAGCCATCCGGAGCGAGCCGCAACTGAGCTTAGACTGCAGGAAGAAATACCCCTTTTTTCTGAAGAGGAACTGGAAGCAGCTGTCCTATCGACAAAGAAACGGAAAGCCCCTGGACCAGATGGAATACCCAATGAGGTACTGAAGATGGTTTATCGACAAGATCCTAGTTTATTGCTCAGGATGTATAATTCATGCCTGGCAGCGGGAGTTTTTAGTTCTCGTTGGAAATGCGCAAAACTTGTCCTTATAAACAAAGGTAAAGGAGACCCCAAGCTTCCATCGTCGTATCGGCCGTTATGTATGCTTGACACCGCAGGAAAAGTTCTTGAAAAACTAATAAGGTCAAGGCTTACCACCGCGATTAAAGCCGCTGGTGATTTCTCCCCCAAACAATATGGATTCCGAGTGGGTCTATCTACGGTGGATGCGATCCAGGAGGTTGTGGGAGCGGTCAGGAGATCGGAGCAATATAACAACTTTTCAAAGCGAATTGTCTTGTTAGTAACACTCGACGTGAAGAACGCATTTAATTCCGCGAGTTGGGGTGATATGCTTGGCGCATTGGAGCAGTCGTTTCGGGTACCGGAATATCTGATGAGGATACTGCACGATTATCTGAGGGATCGAACCTTGATATACGATACCGAGGAAGGGAAGCGAAAGATAGCAGTCACAGCCGGAGCGGCACAGGGATCTGTCTTAGGACCTGATCTCTGGAATGCCTCCTATGACAGTTTATTACGAGCTGAAATGCCTGATGAGACTCATTTAGTTGGCTACGCGGATGATATCGCTGCGCTCATTGCTGCCCGGGACATAAATCAGGCTCAATTTAAACTCAACCAAGTGATGAGAACCGTGATTGGCTGGATGTCAGAACATGGGTTATCACTAGCGCTTCAAAAAACGGAAATAGTAATCCTTACAAAAAAAAGAATACAAGCTTCGTTACCAATGTGGATTGGCGATGAAGTGGTCGAGACAAAACCAACAGCTAAATACCTAGGTTTAGTGATTGATTCAAAAATGTCCTTTTTTGAACAGATCAAGAGAACAGCAGACAAGGCTTCGAAAGGTGTTACGGCACTAAGCCGTCTTATGGCAAATGTTGGTGGCCCGAAAGCGGGCAAGCGTCGTCTTTTGATGTCAGCGGTCCAATCTGTCCTCCTGTATGGAGCAGAGATTTGGGCTGACTCCCTGGAGAAGGATATGTACCGGAAGCGTCTGTCACAGGTACAAAGGCGGAGTGCTCTGCGAGTTGCTTCGGCCTACCGAACCGTATCGGAAGCGGCCATACTGGTTATAGCTGGGTGTATTCCCATTCATCTGCTGGCTAAGGAACGGAAGGCTATATATACCAGAAAGTCGGAGATCGGTCGAAAAACAGCGAGCCTCGAAGAAAGATGTCGAACTCTAGAAATATGGCAGGAAGCCTGGGAGAGGGAAACAAAGGGTAGGTGGACAGCGAGGCTTATAGGACAGGTTGGCCCTTGGATTGAAAGGATGCATGGAGAGGTCGGATTCTACCTGACACAGTTCCTGAGCGGCCACGGATACTTCCGATCATATCTGTTTAGAATGCGGAAGGTGACGTCGGCAGAATGCCTGTACTGCCCAGGAAGTATTGATGATGTGGAGCATACATTCTTTACGTGTCACGCATGGGAAGAGCAAAGAGCAAGACTGGAGGTAAAAGGAGGTGCATGGTCACCAGAGACGGCCGTGGATGTTCTGCTTCACGGGGTGGATCGGTGGGTTCGCGTGTCACAGTTCATTGAGGGGATTCTGAGAGAGAAAAAGGTGGACCTGGAAAGATTTCCCTAAGTAAGGAGGCAGCTCGGGGAGAGCATACAAACAAAAAACGGACTGGCCCGAAGTAATGTGAATAACAGTTCCAGGCTAGTCCGGTAGAGAGGGGAAGGTGTTTTTAGTCGGTAGTGCAGAAATGCGAGCCCGACACTGTGTGCGCAAAAAGCATTTTCACCTTCCCCAATAAAAAAAAAAAAAAAAAAAAAAAAAAAAAAATTATTATTATTATTATTATTATTATTATTATTATTATTATTATTATTATTATTATTATTATTATTATTATTATTATTATTATTATTATTATTATTATTATTATTATTATTATTATTATTATTATTATTATTATTATTATTATTATTATTATTATTATTATTATTATTATTATTATTATTATTATTATTATTATTATTATTATTATTATTATTATTATTATTATTATTATTATTATTATTATTATTATTATTATTATTATTATTATTATTATTATTATTATTATTATTATTATTATTATTATTATTATTATTATTATTATTATTATTATTATTATTATTATTATTATTATTATTATTATTATTATTATTATTATTATTATTATTATTATTATTATTATTATTATTATTATTATTATTATTATTATTATTATTATTATTATTATTATTATTATTATTATTATTATTATTATTATTATTATTATTATTATTATTATTATTATTATTATTATTATTATTATTATTATTATTATTATTATTATTATTATTATTATTATTATTATTATTATTATTATTATTATTATTATTATTATTATTATTATTATTATTATTATTATTATTATTATTATTATTATTATTATTATTATTATTATTATTATTATTATTATTATTATTATTATTATTATTATTATTATTATTATTATTATTATTATTATTATTATTATTATTATTATTATTATTATTATTATTATTATTATTATTATTATTATTATTATTATTATTATTATTATTATTATTATTATTATTATTATTATTATTATTATTATTATTATTATTATTATTATTATTATTATTATTATTATTATTATTATTATTATTATTATTATTATTATTATTATTATTATTATTATTATTATTATTATTATTATTATTATTATTATTATTATTATTATTATTATTATTATTATTATTATTATTATTATTATTATTATTATTATTATTATTATTATTATTATTATTATTATTATTATTATTATTATTATTATTATTATTATTATTATTATTATTATTATTATTATTATTATTATTATTATTATTATTATTATTATTATTATTATTATTATTATTATTATTATTATTATTATTATTATTATTATTATTATTATTATTATTATTATTATTATTATTATTATTATTATTATTATTATTATTATTATTATTATTATTATTATTATTATTATTATTATTATTATTATTATTATTATTATTATTATTATTATTATTATTATTATTATTATTATTATTATTATTATTATTATTATTATTATTATTATTATTATTATTATTATTATTATTATTATTATTATTATTATTATTATTATTATTATTATTATTATTATTATTATTATTATTATTATTATTATTATTATTATTATTATTATTATTATTATTATTATTATTATTATTATTATTATTATTATTATTATTATTATTATTATTATTATTATTATTATTATTATTATTATTATTATTATTATTATTATTATTATTATTATTATTATTATTATTATTATTATTATTATTATTATTATTATTATTATTATTATTATTATTATTATTATTATTATTATTATTATTATTATTATTATTATTATTATTATTATTATTATTATTATTATTATTATTATTATTATTATTATTATTATTATTATTATTATTATTATTATTATTATTATTATTATTATTATTATTATTATTATTATTATTATTATTATTATTATTATTATTATTATTATTATTATTATTATTATTATTATTATTATTATTATTATTATTATTATTATTATTATTATTATTATTATTATTATTATTATTATTATTATTATTATTATTATTATTATTATTATTATTATTATTATTATTATTATTATTATTATTATTATTATTATTATTATTATTATTATTATTATTATTATTATTATTATTATTATTATTATTATTATTATTATTATTATTATTATTATTATTATTATTATTATTATTATTATTATTATTATTATTATTATTATTATTATTATTATTATTATTATTATTATTATTATTATTATTATTATTATTATTATTATTATTATTATTATTATTATTATTATTATTATTATTATTATTATTATTATTATTATTATTATTATTATTATTATTATTATTATTATTATTATTATTATTATTATTATTATTATTATTATTATTATTATTATTATTATTATTATTATTATTATTATTATTATTATTATTATTATTATTATTATTATTATTATTATTATTATTATTATTATTATTATTATTATTATTATTATTATTATTATTATTATTATTATTATTATTATTATTATTATTATTATTATTATTATTATTATTATTATTATTATTATTATTATTATTATTATTATTATTATTATTATTATTATTATTATTATTATTATTATTATTATTATTATTATTATTATTATTATTATTATTATTATTATTATTATTATTATTATTATTATTATTATTATTATTATTATTATTATTATTATTATTATTATTATTATTATTATTATTATTATTATTATTATTATTATTATTATTATTATTATTATTATTATTATTATTATTATTATTATTATTATTATTATTATTATTATTATTATTATTATTATTATTATTATTATTATTATTATTATTATTATTATTATTATTATTATTATTATTATTATTATTATTATTATTATTATTATTATTATTATTATTATTATTATTATTATTATTATTATTATTATTATTATTATTATTATTATTATTATTATTATTATTATTATTATTATTATTATTATTATTATTATTATTATTATTATTATTATTATTATTATTATTATTATTATTATTATTATTATTATTATTATTATTATTATTATTATTATTATTATTATTATTATTATTATTATTATTATTATTATTATTATTATTATTATTATTATTATTATTATTATTATTATTATTATTATTATTATTATTATTATTATTATTATTATTATTATTATTATTATTATTATTATTATTATTATTATTATTATTATTATTATTATTATTATTATTATTATTATTATTATTATTATTATTATTATTATTATTATTATTATTATTATTATTATTATTATTATTATTATTATTATTATTATTATTATTATTATTATTATTATTATTATTATTATTATTATTATTATTATTATTATTATTATTATTATTATTATTATTATTATTATTATTATTATTATTATTATTATTATTATTATTATTATTATTATTATTATTATTATTATTATTATTATTATTATTATTATTATTATTATTATTATTATTATTATTATTATTATTATTATTATTATTATTATTATTATTATTATTATTATTATTATTATTATTATTATTATTATTATTATTATTATTATTATTATTATTATTATTATTATTATTATTATTATTATTATTATTATTATTATTATTATTATTATTATTATTATTATTATTATTATTATTATTATTATTATTATTATTATTATTATTATTATTATTATTATTATTATTATTATTATTATTATTATTATTATTATTATTATTATTATTATTATTATTATTATTATTATTATTATTATTATTATTATTATTATTATTATTATTATTATTATTATTATTATTATTATTATTATTATTATTATTATTATTATTATTATTATTATTATTATTATTATTATTATTATTATTATTATTATTATTATTATTATTATTATTATTATTATTATTATTATTATTATTATTATTATTATTATTATTATTATTATTATTATTATTATTATTATTATTATTATTATTATTATTATTATTATTATTATTATTATTATTATTATTATTATTATTATTATTATTATTATTATTATTATTATTATTATTATTATTATTATTATTATTATTATTATTATTATTATTATTATTATTATTATTATTATTATTATTATTATTATTATTATTATTATTATTATTATTATTATTATTATTATTATTATTATTATTATTATTATTATTATTATTATTATTATTATTATTATTATTATTATTATTATTATTATTATTATTATTATTATTATTATTATTATTATTATTATTATTATTATTATTATTATTATTATTATTATTATTATTATTATTATTATTATTATTATTATTATTATTATTATTATTATTATTATTATTATTATTATTATTATTATTATTATTATTATTATTATTATTATTATTATTATTATTATTATTATTATTATTATTATTATTATTATTATTATTATTATTATTATTATTATTATTATTATTATTATTATTATTATTATTATTATTATTATTATTATTATTATTATTATTATTATTATTATTATTATTATTATTATTATTATTATTATTATTATTATTATTATTATTATTATTATTATTATTATTATTATTATTATTATTATTATTATTATTATTATTATTATTATTATTATTATTATTATTATTATTATTATTATTATTATTATTATTATTATTATTATTATTATTATTATTATTATTATTATTATTATTATTATTATTATTATTATTATTATTATTATTATTATTATTATTATTATTATTATTATTATTATTATTATTATTATTATTATTATTATTATTATTATTATTATTATTATTATTATTATTATTATTATTATTATTATTATTATTATTATTATTATTATTATTATTATTATTATTATTATTATTATTATTATTATTATTATTATTATTATTATTATTATTATTATTATTATTATTATTATTATTATTATTATTATTATTATTATTATTATTATTATTATTATTATTATTATTATTATTATTATTATTATTATTATTATTATTATTATTATTATTATTATTATTATTATTATTATTATTATTATTATTATTATTATTATTATTATTATTATTATTATTATTATTATTATTATTATTATTATTATTATTATTATTATTATTATTATTATTATTATTATTATTATTATTATTATTATTATTATTATTATTATTATTATTATTATTATTATTATTATTATTATTATTATTATTATTATTATTATTATTATTATTATTATTATTATTATTATTATTATTATTATTATTATTATTATTATTATTATTATTATTATTATTATTATTATTATTATTATTATTATTATTATTATTATTATTATTATTATTATTATTATTATTATTATTATTATTATTATTATTATTATTATTATTATTATTATTATTATTATTATTATTATTATTATTATTATTATTATTATTATTATTATTATTATTATTATTATTATTATTATTATTATTATTATTATTATTATTATTATTATTATTATTATTATTATTATTATTATTATTATTATTATTATTATTATTATTATTATTATTATTATTATTATTATTATTATTATTATTATTATTATTATTATTATTATTATTATTATTATTATTATTATTATTATTATTATTATTATTATTATTATTGCGAGTTGCTTCGGCCTACCGAACCGTATCGGAAGCGGCCATACTGGTTATAGCTGGGTGTATTCCCATTCATCTGCTGGCTAAGGAACGGAAGGCTATATATACCAGAAAGTCGGAGATCGGTCGAAAAACAGCGAGCCTCGAAGAAAGATGTCGAACTCTAGAAATATGGCAGGAAGCCTGGGAGAGGGAAACAAAGGGTAGGTGGACAGCGAGGCTTATAGGACAGGTTGGCCCTTGGATTGAAAGGATGCATGGAGAGGTCGGATTCTACCTGACACAGTTCCTGAGCGGCCACGGATACTTCCGATCATATCTGTTTAGAATGCGGAAGGTGACGTCGGCAGAATGCCTGTACTGCCCAGGAAGTATTGATGATGTGGAGCACACATTCTTTACGTGTCACGCATGGGAAGAGCAAAGAGCAAGACTGGAGGTAGAAGTAGGTGCATGGTCACCAGAGACGGCCGTGGATGTTCTGCTTCACGGGGTGGATCGGTGGGTTCGCGTGTCACAGTTCATTGAGGGAATTCTGAGAGAGAAAAAGGTGGACCTGGATAGATTTCCCTAAGTAAGGAGGCAGCTCGGGGAGAGCATACAAACAAAAAACGGACTGGCCCGAAGTAATGTGAATAACAGTTCCAGGCTAGTCCGGTAGAGAGGGGAAGGTGTTTTTAGTCGGTAGTGCAGGAATGCGAGCCCGACACTGTGTGCGCAAAAAGCATTTTCACCTTCCCCAATAAAAAAAAAAAAAAAAAAAAAAAAAAATTATTATTATTATTATTATTATTATTATTATTATTATTATTATTATTATTATTATTATTATTATTATTATTATTATTATTATTATTATTATTATTATTATTATTATTATTATTATTATTATTATTATTATTATTATTATTATTATTATTATTATTATTATTATTATTATTATTATTATTATTATTATTATTATTATTATTATTATTATTATTATTATTATTATTATTATTATTATTATTATTATTATTATTATTATTATTATTATTATTATTATTATTATTATTATTATTATTATTATTATTATTCCCGTGTGGGGTTTGCTAGTTCCCCCATCGGGCGCCTCCTCGGGTGGCGGATAGGGGAGAGCCCGCCAGATATGGCAGGTACCGGGGAAATCAAATACCCGGGGCGGACCAAAAAATCTAGCTCACCCAAGCCAAGGTGGCACTGCATACGCCGAGGGCTGCGTGGCTAAGGGGAAGCTTAGTCTCTAGTATGCGAACTCCGAATTAGGCGACCTTCGGTTTAAACTTATAGCCTTCCTGTGATAACGCAGAGCTCTGTCATAGGTGACCGTTGTTTCTCGTGCAACTCGTGGGAATATAGATGAAAAATAATAATAATAAAACAACAATATTAAGGGCAGTAGATTTAACGATGTCCCCAAATACTTCCGGAGCAACCAGGTTGGAGAGCTTAGATGGTAATTGGACATTGTACAATAAAGTAGTAGGGACGGCTAACTTGGCTTCAGGACCAGATATGGCACCAAGCCAGGCTGCTGTGGTTAGCCTTGGTCACCTTATACCAACGGGTGACTTGGTTGATGCTGAGGAGAGGGAAGACATCCTATTTGGCAGAAGTGGTCGGATGCAAAGAACACCACCTAGCCAACTAAAGTTACCTGGCCAGGTAATGAAGGATGAAACAACAAAAGCACCGAAAGAGAGCGGTGCTATACGTAAAGTACCACCTTTACCAGCAAAACAAGCTCCAGGGGATAAGGAGAGCAAGGATAATTCTATATTGATCAGCCTAAATGGGAGTGGAGGTACCAATGAGAATGAAGGCCGGATGGATGAGAACTTAACGCCTGGAATTCACACTTCTCCGGACCGACAACTTATTCTGGAGAAGAGTATAGGTATGGAGGAGTTACTGAAGAGATGCAAGAGCATCATCAGCAAGATGAAGGCTGTGACCAATAGACAAAAAAATATATCTAATGATATTAAGTTCGGTCTGGTTGAACTGGAAGATGTGTTTGGCGCCATTGCATATGGTGTCTCTAACCGGAGGAAGCCCGAAAACCAACTTCCTTATAGTACAGGGTTGCAGAAAGCTCCCGAAACCCCCAACACAGCAGGAAGGCAGAAAAGACCTGCCTCGAGTCCGGCGGACCAGCATAACCACCAGGAGAAGAAGGTTAGAGATGAGACGCCAAACTCCACAGGGAAAGTTGCCTGGGAAAGACAGGTATCCAAGAGAGAGAGGAGACGGAGAAACCTGGAGATGAAGGCAGTGGAGAATAAGAAGCTGGAGGGTACCAAGCCCACTGCTGAGTCCAAGATCATCTCTACCACACAAGGGAAACCCAAGAAAAGGCGTGGTAAGCGCCGTAGGTACCGACCTGAAGCGCTGATAATAAAACCAATGGAAGGGAAATCCTACGCAGAAATTCTTGGGGAAATTCGTAGTAAGGTTAAACCCGAGGACTCCGAGGTACAGGTCCACTCAATCCGGCAGACCAGAACAGGCGACGTTCTCTTGGAATTAGGACCGAACCCCAAGAATAAAGATGGCTTTTGTGGCGCGCTGAGAGACGCATTGGGCAACCAGGCTAGGATTTTAAACCTTCAGCCAAAAGTGTCGGTGGAGATTCGTGACATTGACGGTTTCACCACGGAACAAGAAGTCGCGGCAGCAATCAAGAGCGATATTCCAGAGGTAGGGGATATTAAAATTAATCTTGTCCCTTGCATTAGGGGGCAGCAAGTGGCCATCATAGAGATTTGTGATAAATGGGCCGCCGATCTTATTAACGAAGGAAGGATAAAGATTGGTTGGGTGTACTGTAGGGTGCGGGAAAGAGCCGTAGCCACGCGATGTTTTAGATGCTCTGGGTATGGTCATATGGCCAAGGACTGCAAAGGGCCAGACCGAAGTAAGCTGTGCTATAAGTGTTTCGGGGCCGGTCACAAAGCAAGAGTGTGTACTGCTGCGGAAAGTTGTATGCTATGCACGGAAAAGGGGATTGAGCAGGCCAAGCTTACTCATTTTCCAGGATCTGGTAAGTGCCAAGTGTATCGTGAGGCACTGCAGGTGGCCAGGAACCGAATATAATACGTATCTTGCAAGGTAATATGCACAGGAGCAAGACTGCTGACCATCTCTTGCATCAGCTGGCAGTAGAAAAAGGGGCCCAGCTGCTCATTCTAAGTGAGCAGTATAGAAACAAGGAGTCAACTTGCTGGTATTCCGATTTACTAGGCACGGCGGCAATTTGGATACCCAATAGAGAAGCCCATGTTGAAAGTCATGGGGCAGGCAGAGGTTTTGTATGGGTGAAGAGCCAGAGTGTAACCTACTTCAGCTGCTATTTTACTCCAAACGAGGTTATTGCTGACTTCAGAAATAAACTCGACGCCTTGGAGGATGAAATTTTACGTGTGACCGGATCGGTAGTTGTAGCCGGGGATCTAAACGCGAGAGCTCTCGAGTGGGGGATGCCACATACAGATTCCAGGGGAAGACTGATTTTGGAAACGGCTGCAAGAATAGGGCTCTTGGTCCTAAACTCTGGGTCGACTACGACATTTCGCAGACCAGGATACACCGAAACCATACCAGATATTACTCTTGCATCTGAGGGACTTGTACCACTCATTCAGGGATGGAAGGTGTTGGAAGATTTTACTGCGAGTGACCATCAGTACATTACCTTTCAGATTGGTGATGTACGACAATCCCGATCGTATGAAAAACCCCTCAGGTGGAATTTACTGAGAATTAATGTTGAGCGGTTTGAAAGAGAACTTGCCAAAGGCACGCAATTATCGGAGACATTATATGGAGATGGAAGACCTACAACTGAGGCTCTGGTAGCTTCTACCATGTGTCTCATCACCTCGGCATGCGAGGCATCTATGCCACGGAAAAAACCACGACATGGAAAGCCTCCCGTTTATTGGTGGACGCCTGAAATATCAGACTTGCGAAAGAGATGCCTCATGCGATGCCTCATGCTCCGGCGTAAAGCGCAACGTGCAAAAAGCCGTGAGGAAGCTAATCTCAGGTCTCCGGAATATAAGGCCGCAAAAAAGGAACTACGACGAGCGATCAACCGTAGTAAAGGAAGTTGCTGGAGAACTCTAGTAGAGGATATAGACCGAGACCCGTGGGGGTTAGGATACAAAATCGTTACTAAGAAGCTCGGAGCCCAGAAACCAACAAGTGTGATGGACTCGCACATAATGGAAACAATTGTTGAAACTCTTTTTCCAAGCCATCCGGAGCGAGCCGCAACTGAGCTTAGACTGCAGGAAGAAATACCCCTTTTTTCTGAAGAGGAACTGGAAGCAGCTGTCCTATCGACAAAGAAACGGAAAGCCCCTGGACCAGATGGAATACCCAATGAGGTACTGAAGATGGTTTATCGACAAGATCCTAGTTTATTGCTCAGGATGTATAATTCATGCCTGGCAGCGGGAGTTTTTAGTTCTCGTTGGAAATGCGCAAAACTTGTCCTTATAAACAAAGGTAAAGGAGACCCCAAGCTTCCATCGTCGTATCGGCCGTTATGTATGCTTGACACCGCAGGAAAAGTTCTTGAAAAACTAATAAGGTCAAGGCTTACCACCGCGATTAAAGCCGCTGGTGATTTCTCCCCCAAACAATATGGATTCCGAGTGGGTCTATCTACGGTGGATGCGATCCAGGAGGTTGTGGGAGCGGTCAGGAGATCGGAGCAATATAACAACTTTTCAAAGCGAATTGTCTTGTTAGTAACACTCGACGTGAAGAACGCATTTAATTCCGCGAGTTGGGGTGATATGCTTGGCGCATTGGAGCAGTCGTTTCGGGTACCGGAATATCTGATGAGGATACTGCACGATTATCTGAGGGATCGAACCTTGATATACGATACCGAGGAAGGGAAGCGAAAGATAGCAGTCACAGCCGGAGCGGCACAGGGATCTGTCTTAGGACCTGATCTCTGGAATGCCTCCTATGACAGTTTATTACGAGCTGAAATGCCTGATGAGACTCATTTAGTTGGCTACGCGGATGATATCGCTGCGCTCATTGCTGCCCGGGACATAAATCAGGCTCAATTTAAACTCAACCAAGTGATGAGAACCGTGATTGGCTGGATGTCAGAACATGGGTTATCAATAGCGCTTCAAAAAACGGAAATAGTAATCCTTACAAAAAAAAGAATACAAGCTTCGTTACCAATGTGGATTGGCGATGAAGTGGTCGAGACAAAACCAACAGCTAAATACCTAGGTTTAGTGATTGATTCAAAAATGACCTTTTTTGAACAGATCAAGAGAACAGCAGACAAGGCTTCGAAAGGTGTTACGGCACTAAGCCGTCTTATGGCAAATGTTGGTGGCCCGAAAGCGGGCAAGTGTCGTCTTTTGATGTCAGCGGTCCAATCTGTCCTCCTGTATGGAGCAGAGATTTGGGCTGACTCCCTGGAGAAGGATATGTACCGGAAGCGTCTGTCACAGGTACAAAGGCGGAGTGCTCTGCGAGTTGCTTCGGCCTACCGAACCGTATCGGAAGCGGCCATACTGGTTATAGCTGGGTGTATTCCCATTCATCTGCTGGCTAAGGAACGGAAGGCTATATATACCAGAAAGTCGGAGATCGGTCGAAAAACAGCGAGCCTCGAAGAAAGTTGTCGAACTCTAGAAATATGGCAGGAAGCCTGGGAGAGGGAAACAAAGGGTAGGTGGACAGCGAGGCTTATAGGACAGGTTGGCCCTTGGATTGAAAGGATGCATGGAGAGGTCGGATTCTACCTGACACAGTTCCTGAGCGGCCAGGGATACTTCCGATCATATCTGTTTAGAATGCGGAAGGTGACGTCGGCAGAATGCCTGTACTGCCCAGGAAGTATTGATGATGTGGAGCACACATTCTTTACGTGTCACGAATGGGAAGAGCAAAGAGCAAGACTGGAGGTAGAAGTAGGTGCATGGTCACCAGAGACGGCCGTGGATGTTCTGCTTCACGGGGTGGATCGGTGGATTCGCGTGTCACAGTTCATTGAGGGGATTCTGAGAGAGAAAAAGGTAGACCTGGAAAGATTTCCCTAAGTAAGGAGGCAGCTCGGGGAGAGCATACAAACAAAAAACGGACTGGCCCGAAGTAATGTGAATAACAGTTCCAGGCTAGTCCGGTAGAGAGGGGAAGGTGTTTTTAGTCGGTAGTGCAGGAATGCGAGCCCGACACTGTGTGCGCAAAAAGCATTTTCACCTTCCCCAATAAAAATAAAAAAAAAAAAAAAAAAAAAAAAATATTATTATTATTATTATTATTATTATTATTATTATTATTATTATTATTATTATTATTATTATTATTATTATTATTATTATTATTATTATTATTATTATTATTATTATTATTATTATTATTATTATTATTATTATTATTATTATTATTATTATTATTATTATTATTATTATTATTATTATTATTATTATTATTATTATTATTATTATTATTATTATTATTATTATTATTATTATTATTATTATTATTATTATTATTATTATTATTATTATTATTATTATTATTATTATTATTATTATTATTATTATTATTATTATTATTATTATTATTATTATTATTATTATTATTATTATTATTATTATTATTATTATTATTATTATTATTATTATTATTATTATTATTATTATTATTATTATTATTATTATTATTATTATTATTATTATTATTATTATTATTATTATTATTATTATTATTATTATTATTATTATTATTATTATTATTATTATTATTATTATTATTATTATTATTATTATTATTATTATTATTATTATTATTATTATTATTATTATTATTATTATTATTATTATTATTATTATTATTATTATTATTATTATTATTATTATTATTATTATTATTATTATTATTATTATTATTATTATTATTATTATTATTATTATTATTATTATTATTATTATTATTATTATTATTATTATTATTATTATTATTATTATTATTATTATTATTATTATTATTATTATTATTATTATTATTATTATTATTATTATTATTATTATTATTATTATTATTATTATTATTATTATTATTATTATTATTATTATTATTATTATTATTATTATTATTATTATTATTATTATTATTATTATTATTATTATTATTATTATTATTATTATTATTATTATTATTATTATTATTATTATTATTATTATTATTATTATTATTATTATTATTATTATTATTATTATTATTATTATTATTATTATTATTATTATTATTATTATTATTATTATTATTATTATTATTATTATTATTATTATTATTATTATTATTATTATTATTATTATTATTATTATTATTATTATTATTATTATTATTATTATTATTATTATTATTATTATTATTATTATTATTATTATTATTATTATTATTATTATTATTATTATTATTATTATTATTATTATTATTATTATTATTATTATTATTATTATTATTATTATTATTATTATTATTATTATTATTATTATTATTATTATTATTATTATTATTATTATTATTATTATTATTATTATTATTATTATTATTATTATTATTATTATTATTATTATTATTATTATTATTATTATTATTATTATTATTATTATTATTATTATTATTATTATTATTATTATTATTATTATTATTATTATTATTATTATTATTATTATTATTATTATTATTATTATTATTATTATTATTATTATTATTATTATTATTATTATTATTATTATTATTATTATTATTATTATTATTATTATTATTATTATTATTATTATTATTATTATTATTATTATTATTATTATTATTATTATTATTATTATTATTATTATTATTATTATTATTATTATTATTATTATTATTATTATTATTATTATTATTATTATTATTATTATTATTATTATTATTATTATTATTATTATTATTATTATTATTATTATTATTATTATTATTATTATTATTATTATTATTATTATTATTATTATTATTATTATTATTATTATTATTATTATTATTATTATTATTATTATTATTATTATTATTATTATTATTATTATTATTATTATTATTATTATTATTATTATTATTATTATTATTATTATTATTATTATTATTATTATTATTATTATTATTATTATTATTATTATTATTATTATTATTATTATTATTATTATTATTATTATTATTATTATTATTATTATTATTATTATTATTATTATTATTATTATTATTATTATTATTATTATTATTATTATTATTATTATTATTATTATTATTATTATTATTATTATTATTATTATTATTATTATTATTATTATTATTATTATTATTATTATTATTATTATTATTATTATTATTATTATTATTATTATTATTATTATTATTATTATTATTATTATTATTATTATTATTATTATTATTATTATTATTATTATTATTATTATTATTATTATTATTATTATTATTATTATTATTATTATTATTATTATTATTATTATTATTATTATTATTATTATTATTATTATTATTATTATTATTATTATTATTATTATTATTATTATTATTATTATTATTATTATTATTATTATTATTATTATTATTATTATTATTATTATTATTATTATTATTATTATTATTATTATTATTATTATTATTATTATTATTATTATTATTATTATTATTATTATTATTATTATTATTATTATTATTATTATTATTATTATTATTATTATTATTATTATTATTATTATTATTATTATTATTATTATTATTATTATTATTATTATTATTATTATTATTATTATTATTATTATTATTATTATTATTATTATTATTATTATTATTATTATTATTATTATTATTATTATTATTATTATTATTATTATTATTATTATTATTATTATTATTATTATTATTATTATTATTATTATTATTATTATTATTATTATTATTATTATTATTATTATTATTATTATTATTATTATTATTATTATTATTATTATTATTATTATTATTATTATTATTATTATTATTATTATTATTATTATTATTATTATTATTATTATTATTATTATTATTATTATTATTATTATTATTATTATTATTATTATTATTATTATTATTATTATTATTATTATTATTATTATTATTATTATTATTATTATTATTATTATTATTATTATTATTATTATTATTATTATTATTATTATTATTATTATTATTATTATTATTATTATTATTATTATTATTATTATTATTATTATTATTATTATTATTATTATTATTATTATTATTATTATTATTATTATTATTATTATTATTATTATTATTATTATTATTATTATTATTATTATTATTATTATTATTATTATTATTATTATTATTATTATTATTATTATTATTATTATTATTATTATTATTATTATTATTATTATTATTATTATTATTATTATTATTATTATTATTATTATTATTATTATTATTATTATTATTATTATTATTATTATTATTATTATTATTATTATTATTATTATTATTATTATTATTATTATTATTATTATTATTATTATTATTATTATTATTATTATTATTATTATTATTATTATTATTATTATTATTATTATTATTATTATTATTATTATTATTATTATTATTATTATTATTATTATTATTATTATTATTATTATTATTATTATTATTATTATTATTATTATTATTATTATTATTATTATTATTATTATTATTATTATTATTATTATTATTATTATTATTATTATTATTATTATTATTATTATTATTATTATTATTATTATTATTATTATTATTATTATTATTATTATTATTATTATTATTATTATTATTATTATTATTATTATTATTATTATTATTATTATTATTATTATTATTATTATTATTATTATTATTATTATTATTATTATTATTATTATTATTATTATTATTATTATTATTATTATTATTATTATTATTATTATTATTATTATTATTATTATTATTATTATTATTATTATTATTATTATTATTATTATTATTATTATTATTATTATTATTATTATTATTATTATTATTATTATTATTATTATTATTATTATTATTATTATTATTATTATTATTATTATTATTATTATAATTATTATTATTATTATTATTATTATTATTATTATTATTATTATTTGTCGGTGGAGATTCGTGACATTGACGGTTTCACCACGGAACAAGAAGTCGCGGCAGCAATCAAGAGTGATATTCCAGAGGTAGGGGATATTAAAATTAATCTTGTCCCTTGCATTAGGGGGCAGCAAGTGGCCATCATAGAGATGTGTGATAAATGGGCCGCCGATCTTATTAACGAAGGAAGGATAAAGATTGGTTGGGTGTACTGTAGGGTGCGGGAAAGAGCCGTAGCCACGCGATGTTTTAGGTGCTCTGGGTATGGTCATATGGCCAAGGACTGCAAAGGGCCAGACCGAAGTAAGCTGTGCTATAAGTGTTTCGGGGCCGGTCACAAAGCAAGAGTGTGTACTGCTGCGGAAAGTTGTATGCTATGCACGGAAAAGGGGATTGAGCAGGCCAAGCTTACTCATTTTCCAGGATCTGGTAAGTGCCAAGTGTATCGTGAGGCACTGCAGGTGGCCAGGAACCGAATATAATACGTATCTTGCAAGGTAATATGCACAGGAGCAAGACTGCTGACCATTTCTTGCATCAGCTGGCAGTAGAAAAAGGGGCCCAGCTGCTCATTCTAAGTGAGCAGTATAGAAACAAGGAGTCAACTTGCTGGTATTCCGATTTACTAGGCACGGCGGCAATTTGGATACCCAATAGAGAAGCCCATGTTGAAAGTCATGGGGCAGGCAGAGGTTTTGTATGGGTGAAGAGCCAGAGTGTAACCTACTTCAGCTGCTATTTTACTCCAAACGAGGTTATTGCTGACTTCAGAAATAAACTCGACGCCTTGGAGGATGAAATTTTATGTGTGACCGGATCGGTAGTTGTAGCCGGGGATCTAAACGCGAGAGCTCTCGAGTGGGGGATGCCACATACAGATTCCAGGGGAAGACTGATTTTGGAAACGGCTGCAAGAATAGGGCTCTTGGTCCTAAACTCTGGGTCGACTACGACATTTCGCAGACCAGGATACACCGAAACCATACCAGATATTACTCTTGCATCTGAGGGACTTGTACCACTCATTCAGGGATGGAAGGTGTTGGAAGATTTTACTGCGAGTGACCATCAGTACATTACCTTTCAGATTGGTGATGTACGACAATCCCGATCGTATGAAAAACCCCTCAGGTGGAATTTACTGAGAATTAATGTTGAGCGGTTTGAAAGAGAACTTGCCAAAGGCACGCAATTATCGGAGACATTATATGGAGATGGAAGACCTACAACTGAGGCTCTGGTAGCTTCTACCATGTGTCTCATCACCTCGGCATGCGAGGCATCTATGCCACGGAAAAAACCACGACATGGAAAGCCTCCCGTTTATTGGTGGACGCCTGAAATATCAGACTTGCGAAAGAGATGCCTCATGCTCCGGCGTAAAGCGCAACGTGCAAAAAGCCGTGAGGAAGCTAATCTCAGGTCTCCGGAATATAAGGCCGCAAAAAAGGAACTACGACGAGCGATCAACCGTAGTAAAGGAAGTTGCTGGAGAACTCTAGTAGAGGATATAGACCGAGACCCGTGGGGGTTAGGATACAAAATCGTTACTAAGAAGCTCGGAGCCCAGAAACCAACAAGTGTGATGGACTCGCACATAATGGAAACAATTGTTGAAACTCTTTTTCCAAGCCATCCGGAGCGAGCCGCAACTGAGCTTAGACTGCAGGAAGAAATACCCCTTTTTTCTGAAGAGGAACTGGAAGCAGCTGTCCTATCGACAAAGAAACGGAAAGCCCCTGGACCAGATGGAATACCCAATGAGGTACTGAAGATGGTTTATCGACAAGATCCTAGTTTATTGCTCAGGATGTATAATTCATGCCTGGCAGCGGGAGTTTTTAGTTCTCGTTGGAAATGCGCAAAACTTGTCCTTATAAACAAAGGTAAAGGAGACTCCAAGCTTCCATCGTCGTATCGGCCGTTATGTATGCTTGACACCGCAGGAAAAGTTCTTGAAAAACTAATAAGGTCAAGGCTTACCACCGCGATTAAAGCCGCTGGTGATTTCTCCCCCAAACAATATGGATTCCGAGTGGGTCTATCTACGGTGGATGCGATCCAGGAGGTTGTGGGAGCGGTCAGGAGATCGGAGCAATATAACAACTTTTCAAAGCGAATTGTCTTGTTAGTAACACTCGACGTGAAGAACGCATTTAATTCCGCGAGTTGGGGTGATATGCTTGGCGCATTGGAGCAGTCGTTTCGGGTACCGGAATATCTGATGAGGATACTGCACGATTATCTGAGGGATCGAACCTTGATATACGATACCGAGGAAGGGAAGCGAAAGATAGCAGTCACAGCCGGAGCGGCACAGGGATCTGTCTTAGGACCTGATCTCTGGAATGCCTCCTATGACAGTTTATTACGAGCTGAAATGCCTGATGAGACTCATTTAGTTGGCTACGCGGATGATATCGCTGCGCTCATTGCTGCCCGGGACATAAATCAGGCTCAATTTAAACTCAACCAAGTGATGAGAACCGTGATTGGCTGGATGTCAGAACATGGGTTATCAATAGCGCTTCAAAAAACGGAAATAGTAATCCTTACAAAAAAAAGAATACAAGCTTCGTTACCAATGTGGATTGGCGATGAAGTGGTCGATACAAAACCAACAGCTAAATACCTAGGTTTAGTGATTGATTCAAAAATGACCTTTTTTGAACAGATCAAGAGAACAGCAGACAAGGCTTCGAAAGGTGTTACGGCACTAAGCCGTCTTATGGCAAATGTTGGTGGCCCGAAAGCGGGCAAGCGTCGTCTTTTGATGTCAGCGGTCCAATCTGTCCTCCTGTATGGAGCAGAGATTTGGGCTGACTCCCTGGAGAAGGATATGTACCGGAAGCGTCTGTCACAGGTACAAAGGCGGAGTGCTCTGCGAGTTGCTTCGGCCTACCGAACCGTATCGGAAGCGGCCATACTGGTTATAGCTGGGTGTATTCCCATTCATCTGCTGGCTAAGGAACGGAAGGCTATATATACCAGAAAGTCGGAGATCGGTCGAAAAACAGCGAGCCTCGAAGAAAGATGTCGAACTCTAGAAATATGGCAGGAAGCCTGGGAGAGGGAAACAAAGGGTAGGTGGACAGCGAGGCTTATAGGACAGGTTGGCCCTTGGATTGAAAGGATGCATGGAGAGGTCGGATTCTACCTGACACAGTTCCTGAGCGGCCACGGATACTTCCGATCATATCTGTTTAGAATGCGGAAGGTGACGTCGGCAGAATGCCTGTACTGCCCAGGAAGTATTGATGATGTGGAGCACACATTCTTTACGTGTCACGCATGGGAAGAGCAAAGAGCAAGACTGGAGGTAGAAGTAGGTGCATGGTCACCAGAGACGGCCGTGGATGTTCTGCTTCACGGGGTGGATCGGTGGATTCGCGTGTCACAGTTCATTGAGGGGATTCTGAGAGAGAAAAAGGTAGACCTGGAAAGATTTCCCTAAGTAAGGAGGCAGCTCGGGGAGAGCATACAAACAAAAAACGGACTGGCCCGAAGTAATGTGAATAACAGTTCCAGGCTAGTCCGGTAGAGAGGGGAAGGTGTTTTTAGTCGGTAGTGCAGAAATGCGAGCCCGACACTGTGTGCGCAAAAAGCATTTTCACCTTCCCCAATAAAAAAAAAAAAAAAAAAAAAAAAAAAAAAAAATTATTATTATTATTATTATTATTATTATTATTATTATTATTATTATTATTATTATTATTATTATTATTATTATTATTATTATTATTATTATTATTATTATTATTATTATTATTATTATTATTATTATTATTATTATTATTATTATTATTATTATTATTATTATTATTATTATTATTATTATTATTATTATTATTATTATTATTATTATTATTATTATTATTATTATTATTATTATTATTATTATTATTATTATTATTATTATTATTATTATTATTATTATTATTATTATTATTATTATTATTATTATTATTATTATTATTATTATTATTATTATTATTATTATTATTATTATTATTATTATTATTATTATTATTATTATTATTATTATTATTATTATTATTATTATTATTATTATTATTATTATTATTATTATTATTATTATTATTATTATTATTATTATTATTATTATTATTATTATTATTATTATTATTATTATTATTATTATTATTATTATTATTATTATTATTATTATTATTATTATTATTATTATTATTATTATTATTATTATTATTATTATTATTATTATTATTATTATTATTATTATTATTATTATTATTATTATTATTATTATTATTATTATTATTATTATTATTATTATTATTATTATTATTATTATTATTATTATTATTATTATTATTATTATTATTATTATTATTATTATTATTATTATTATTATTATTATTATTATTATTATTATTATTATTATTATTATTATTATTATTATTATTATTATTATTATTATTATTATTATTATTATTATTATTATTATTATTATTATTATTATTATTATTATTATTATTATTATTATTATTATTATTATTATTATTATTATTATTATTATTATTATTATTATTATTATTATTATTATTATTATTATTATTATTATTATTATTATTATTATTATTATTATTATTATTATTATTATTATTATTATTATTATTATTATTATTATTATTATTATTATTATTATTAAAGGATGCATGGAGAGGTCGGATTCTACCTGACACAGTTCCTGAGCGGCCACGGATACTTCCGATCATATCTGTTTAGAATGCGGAAGGTGACGTCGGCAGAATGCCTGTACTGCCCAGGAAGTATTGATGATGTGGAGCACACATTCTTTACGTGTCACGCATGGGAAGAGCAAAGAGCAAGACTGGAGGTAGAAGTAGGTGCATGGTCACCAGAGACGGTGACCATAATAATTAAAAACGGAAATAGTAATCCTTACAAAAAAAAGAATACAAGCTTCGTTACCAATGTGGATTGGCGATGAAGTGGTCGAGACAAAACCAACAGCTAAATACCTAGGTTTAGTGATTGATTCAAAAATGACCTTTTTTGAACAGATCAAGAGAACAGCAGACAAGGCTTCGAAAGGTGTTACGGCACTAAGCCGTCTTATGGCAAATGTTGGTGGCCCGAAAGCGGGCAAGCGTCGTCTTTTGATGTCAGCGGTCCAATCTGTCCTCCTGTATGGAGCAGAGATTTGGGCTGACTCCCTGGAGAAGGATATGTACCGGAAGCGTCTGTCACAGGTACAAAGGCGGAGTGCTCTGCGAGTTGCTTCGGCCTACCGAACCGTATCGGAAGCGGCCATACTGGTTATAGCTGGGTGTATTCCCATTCATCTGCTGGCTAAGGAACGGAAGGCTATATATACCAGAAAGTCGGAGATCGGTCGAAAAACAGCGAGCCTCGAAGAAAGATGTCGAACTCTAGAAATATGGCAGGAAGCCTGGGAGAGGGAAACAAAGGGTAGGTGGACAGCGAGGCTTATAGGACAGGTTGGCCCTTGGATTGAAAGGATGCATGGAGAGGTCGGATTCTACCTGACACAGTTCCTGAGCGGCCACGGATACTTCCGATCATATCTGTTTAGAATGCGGAAGGTGACGTCGGCAGAATGCCTGTACTGCCCAGGAAGTATTGATGATGTGGAGCACACATTCTTTACGTGTCACGCATGGGAAGAGCAAAGAGCAAGACTGGAGGTAGAAGTAGGTGCATGGTCACCAGAGACGGCCGTGGATGTTCTGCTTCACGGGGTGGATCGGTGGATTCGCGTGTCACAGTTCATTGAGGGGATTCTGAGAGAGAAAAAGGTAGACCTGGAAAGATTTCCCTAAGTAAGGAGGCAGCTCGGGGAGAGCATACAAACAAAAAACGGACTGGCCCGAAGTAATGTGAATAACAGTTCCAGGCTAGTCCGGTAGAGAGGGGAAGGTGTTTTTAGTCGGTAGTGCAGAAATGCGAGCCCGACACTGTGTGCGCAAAAAGCATTTTCACCTTCCCCAATAAAAAAAAAAAAAAAAAAAAAAAAAAAAAAAATTATTATTATTATTATTATTATTATTATTATTATTATTATTATTATTATTATTATTATTATTATTATTATTATTATTATTATTATTATTATTATTATTATTATTATTATTATTATTATTATTATTATTATTATTATTATTATTATTATTATTATTATTATTATTATTATTATTATTATTATTATTATTATTATTATTATTATTATTATTATTATTATTATTATTATTATTATTATTATTATTATTATTATTATTATTATTATTATTATTATTATTATTATTATTATTATTATTATTATTATTATTATTATTATTATTATTATTATTATTATTATTATTATTATTATTATTATTATTATTATTATTATTATTATTATTATTATTATTATTATTATTATTATTATTATTATTATTATTATTATTATTATTATTATTATTATTATTATTATTATTATTATTATTATTATTATTATTATTATTATTATTATTATTATTATTATTATTATTATTATTATTATTATTATTATTATTATTATTATTATTATTATTATTATTATTATTATTATTATTATTATTATTATTATTATTATTATTATTATTATTATTATTATTATTATTATTATTATTATTATTATTATTATTATTATTATTATTATTATTATTATTATTATTATTATTATTATTATTATTATTATTATTATTATTATTATTATTATTATTATTATTATTATTATTATTATTATTATTATTATTATTATTATTATTATTATTATTATTATTATTATTATTATTATTATTATTATTATTATTATTATTATTATTATTATTATTATTATTATTATTATTATTATTATTATTATTATTATTATTATTATTATTATTATTATTATTATTATTATTATTATTAAAGGATGCATGGAGAGGTCGGATTCTACCTGACACAGTTCCTGAGCGGCCACGGATACTTCCGATCATATCTGTTTAGAATGCGGAAGGTGACGTCGGCAGAATGCCTGTACTGCCCAGGAAGTATTGATGATGTGGAGCACACATTCTTTACGTGTCACGCATGGGAAGAGCAAAGAGCAAGACTGGAGGTAGAAGTAGGTGCATGGTCACCAGAGACGGTGACCATAATAATTAAAAACGGAAATAGTAATCCTTACAAAAAAAAGAATACAAGCTTCGTTACCAATGTGGATTGGCGATGAAGTGGTCGAGACAAAACCAACAGCTAAATACCTAGGTTTAGTGATTGATTCAAAAATGACCTTTTTTGAACAGATCAAGAGAACAGCAGACAAGGCTTCGAAAGGTGTTACGGCACTAAGCCGTCTTATGGCAAATGTTGGTGGCCCGAAAGCGGGCAAGCGTCGTCTTTTGATGTCAGCGGTCCAATCTGTCCTCCTGTATGGAGCAGAGATTTGGGCTGACTCCCTGGAGAAGGATATGTACCGGAAGCGTCTGTCACAGGTACAAAGGCGGAGTGCTCTGCGAGTTGCTTCGGCCTACCGAACCGTATCGGAAGCGGCCATACTGGTTATAGCTGGGTGTATTCCCATTCATCTGCTGGCTAAGGAACGGAAGGCTATATATACCAGAAAGTCGGAGATCGGTCGAAAAACAGCGAGCCTCGAAGAAAGATGTCGAACTCTAGAAATATGGCAGGAAGCCTGGGAGAGGGAAACAAAGGGTAGGTGGACAGCGAGGCTTATAGGACAGGTTGGCCCTTGGATTGAAAGGATGCATGGAGAGGTCGGATTCTACCTGACACAGTTCCTGAGCGGCCACGGATACTTCCGATCATATCTGTTTAGAATGCGGAAGGTGACGTCGGCAGAATGCCTGTACTGCCCAGGAAGTATTGATGATGTGGAGCACACATTCTTTACGTGTCACGCATGGGAAGAGCAAAGAGCAAGACTGGAGGTAGAAGTAGGTGCATGGTCACCAGAGACGGCCGTGGATGTTCTGCTTCACGGGGTGGATCGGTGGGTTCGCGTGTCACAGTTCATTGAGGGAATTCTGAGAGAGAAAAAGGTGGACCTGGATAGATTTCCCTAAGTAAGGAGGCAGCTCGGGGAGAGCATACAAACAAAAAACGGACTGGCCCGAAGTAATGTGAATAACAGTTCCAGGCTAGTCCGGTAGAGAGGGGAAGGTGTTTTTAGTCGGTAGTGCAGGAATGCGAGCCCGACACTGTGTGCGCAAAAAGCATTTTCACCTTCCCCAATAAAAAAAAAAAAAAAAAAAAAAATTATTATTATTATTATTATTATTATTATTATTATTATTATTATTATTATTATTATTATTATTATTATTATTATTATTATTATTATTATTATTATTATTATTATTATTATTATTATTATTATTATTATTATTATTATTATTATTATTATTATTATTATTATTATTATTATTATTATTATTATTATTATTATTATTATTATTATTATTATTATTATTATTATTATTATTATTATTATTATTATTATTATTATTATTATTATTATTATTATTATTATTATTATTATTATTATTATTATTATTATTATTATTATTATTATTATTATTATTATTATTATTATTATTATTATTATTATTATTATTATTATTATTATTATTATTATTATTATTATTATTATTATTATTATTATTATTATTATTATTATTATTATTATTATTATTATTATTATTATTATTATTATTATTATTATTATTATTATTATTATTATTATTATTATTATTATTATTATTATTATTATTATTATTATTATTATTATTATTATTATTATTATTATTATTATTATTATTATTATTATTATTATTATTATTATTATTATTATTATTATTATTATTATTATTATTATTATTATTATTATTATTATTATTATTATTATTATTATTATTATTATTATTATTATTATTATTATTATTATTATTATTATTATTATTATTATTATTATTATTATTATTATTATTATTATTATTATTATTATTATTATTATTATTATTATTATTATTATTATTATTATTATTATTATTATTATTATTATTATTATTATTATTATTATTATTATTATTATTATTATTATTATTATTATTATTATTATTATTATTATTATTATTATTATTATTATTATTATTATTATTATTATTATTATTATTATTATTATTATTATTATTATTATTATTATTATTATTATTATTATTATTATTATTATTATTATTATTATTATTATTATTATTATTATTATTATTATTATTATTATTATTATTATTATTATTATTATTATTATTATTATTATTATTATTATTATTATTATTATTATTATTATTATTATTATTATTATTATTATTATTATTATTATTATTATTATTATTATTATTATTATTATTATTATTATTATTATTATTATTATTATTATTATTATTATTATTATTATTATTATTATTATTATTATTATTATTATTATTATTATTATTATTATTATTATTATTATTATTATTATTATTATTATTATTATTATTATTATTATTATTATTATTATTATTATTATTATTATTATTATTATTATTATTATTATTATTATTATTATTATTATTATTATTATTATTATTATTATTATTATTATTATTATTATTATTATTATTATTATTATTATTATTATTATTATTATTATTATTATTATTATTATTATTATTATTATTATTATTATTATTATTATTATTATTATTATTATTATTATTATTATTATTATTATTATTATTATTATTATTATTATTATTATTATTATTATTATTATTATTATTATTATTATTATTATTATTATTATTATTATTATTATTATTATTATTATTATTATTATTATTATTATTATTATTATTATTATTATTATTATTATTATTATTATTATTATTATTATTATTATTATTATTATTATTATTATTATTATTATTATTATTATTATTATTATTATTATTATTATTATTATTATTATTATTATTATTATTATTATTATTATTATTATTATTATTATTATTATTATTATTATTATTATTATTATTATTATTATTATTATTATTATTATTATTATTATTATTATTATTATTATTATTATTATTATTATTATTATTATTATTATTATTATTATTATTATTATTATTATTATTATTATTATTATTATTATTATTATTATTATTATTATTATTATTATTATTATTATTATTATTATTATTATTATTATTATTATTATTATTATTATTATTATTATTATTATTATTATTATTATTATTATTATTATTATTATTATTATTATTATTATTATTATTATTATTATTATTATTATTATTATTATTATTATTATTATTATTATTATTATTATTATTATTATTATTATTATTATTATTATTATTATTATTATTATTATTATTATTATTATTATTATTATTATTATTATTATTATTATTATTATTATTATTATTATTATTATTATTATTATTATTATTATTATTATTATTATTATTATTATTATTATTATTATTATTATTATTATTATTATTATTATTATTATTATTATTATTATTATTATTATTATTATTATTATTATTATTATTATTATTATTATTATTATTATTATTATTATTATTATTATTATTATTATTATTATTATTATTATTATTATTATTATTATTATTATTATTATTATTATTATTATTATTATTATTATTATTATTATTATTATTATTATTATTATTATTATTATTATTATTATTATTATTATTATTATTATTATTATTATTATTATTATTATTATTATTATTATTATTATTATTATTATTATTATTATTATTATTATTATTATTATTATTATTATTATTATTATTATTATTATTATTATTATTATTATTATTATTATTATTATTATTATTATTATTATTATTATTATTATTATTATTATTATTATTATTATTATTATTATTATTATTATTATTATTATTATTATTATTATTATTATTATTATTATTATTATTATTATTATTATTATTATTATTATTATTATTATTATTATTATTATTATTATTATTATTATTATTATTATTATTATTATTATTATTATTATTATTATTATTATTATTATTATTATTATTATTATTATTATTATTATTATTATTATTATTATTATTATTATTATTATTATTATTATTATTATTATTATTATTATTATTATTATTATTATTATTATTATTATTATTATTATTATTATTATTATTATTATTATTATTATTATTATTATTATTATTATTATTATTATTATTATTATTATTATTATTATTATTATTATTATTATTATTATTATTATTATTATTATTATTATTATTATTATTATTATTATTATTATTATTATTATTATTATTATTATTATTATTATTATTATTATTATTATTATTATTATTATTATTATTATTATTATTATTATTATTATTATTATTATTATTATTATTATTATTATTATTATTATTATTATTATTATTATTATTATTATTATTATTATTATTATTATTATTATTATTATTATTATTATTATTATTATTATTATTATTATTATTATTATTATTATTATTATTATTATTATTATTATTATTATTATTATTATTATTATTATTATTATTATTATTATTATTATTATTATTATTATTATTATTATTATTATTATTATTATTATTATTATTATTATTATTATTATTATTATTATTATTATTATTATTATTATTATTATTATTATTATTATTATTATTATTATTATTATTATTATTATTATTATTATTATTATTATTATTATTATTATTATTATTATTATTATTATTATTATTATTATTATTATTATTATTATTATTATTATTATTATTATTATTATTATTATTATTATTATTATTATTATTATTATTATTATTATTATTATTATTATTATTATTATTATTATTATTATTATTATTATTATTATTATTATTATTATTATTATTATTATTATTATTATTATTATTATTATTATTATTATTATTATTATTATTATTATTATTATTATTATTATTATTATTATTATTATTATTATTATTATTATTATTATTATTATTATTATTATTATTATTATTATTATTATTATTATTATTATTATTATTATTATTATTATTATTATTATTATTATTATTATTATTATTATTATTATTATTATTATTATTATTATTATTATTATTATTATTATTATTATTATTATTATTATTATTATTATTATTATTATTATTATTATTATTATTATTATTATTATTATTATTATTATTATTATTATTATTATTATTATTATTATTATTATTATTATTATTATTATTATTATTATTATTATTATTATTATTATTATTATTATTATTATTATTATTATTATTATTATTATTATTATTATTATTATTATTATTATTATTATTATTATTATTATTATTATTATTATTATTATTATTATTATTATTATTATTATTATTATTATTATTATTATTATTATTATTATTATTATTATTATTATTATTATTATTATTATTATTATTATTATTATTATTATTATTATTATTATTATTATTATTATTATTATTATTATTATTATTATTATTATTATTATTGATATGTTAACAGCATTAACAAACACTTTCCATGTACCAGATTATCTTCTGCGTATAATGCACAGCTACCTCCAAGATAGACAGCTATTGTTCGATACCATGGAGGGACAATGCAAAAAGAAGGTAACGGGTGGTGCCGCCCAAGGGTCTATTTTGGGTCCAGATTTATGAAACGTCGCATACGACGGCATCTTGCGAATGGAGATGCCTGATGACACTTTCATGGTAGGGTACGCGGATGATATAGCGGCGCTGATAATCGCCCGAAATATAGATGAAGTGCAACGTAAGCTTAATCAAGTTATGAGGAGAACTAGGTCTTGGCTGAGTAGCCACGGGTTGACCCTAGCAACAGAAAAAACAGAATTAGTTCTCCTCACGAGACGACATATGGCGACTGATGTGTTATTTCAGGTGGAAAACAAACAAATACGGGCTAATACCGCAGTCAAATATCTAGGGGTGCATTTAGACACAAAATTAAATTTTGGAGAGCAGATAAGGCGTTCCTCTGAGAAGGCTACCAAAGTATCGTTTGCCCTGAGTAGACTTATGACAAATATCGGTGGCTCCACGGCTGGGAAGCGGAGATTACTGATGTCGGTCACAAACTCTATCCTTCTGTACGGGTGTGAGATATGGGCAGATACACTCAAGATGGAGAAGTATAGGAAACAAATGGCAACGGTACAACGTCGTGGTGCACTCAGAATATCTAGTGCCTACAGAACGGTTTCAGAACCTGCTGTCTTAGTTATTTCCGGTGTAATGCCGATCGACTTAATGGCAGAGGAAAGGAAAAAAATATACGATACCAAGAATATCCTGGGCCTTGTAGAAGCACGAATTGCGGCCAAGGAATACGCCATGCAATGTTGGCAGGGCAGATGGGAAACAGACAACCGTGGAAGATGGACAGCAAGGCTGATTGCGAACCTGACTGAGTGGATAGATCGGAAACATGGGGAACTAAATTATTTCCTTACCCAATTTCTTTCGGGTCATGGGTATTTTCGCAAGTACTTATTTACTATGGGGAAGGTGGATGACTCATCGTGCATTTATTGTAATGCTGCCGTAGATGATGTAGAACACACTTTTTTCGCTTGTGACAAGTGGAGACCAGAAAAGCAAGAACTAGAAAGAAAGATAGACACAGTAACACCCGAAAACATTGTCGATACTATGCTTGCCACAAACTCGAACTGGAATGTAGTGGCACAGTATGTTGAAGCAATCCTTCGGGTAAAGAAACCAGATATGGATAACTACAGCCAAATGTAAAACAAGGGAAACCATAAGAAGGTAATACACGAGACACCATCTTGATGAAATACGAAAAGTAGTTCCAAGATGGATTATTGTCTGGAAAAGAGGAGGTTTTTAGTGGGTGCGAGTCCCACACACAGTGCATAATGCATTTTCCCCCTCATAAACAAAAAAAAAAAAAAAAAAAAAAAAAAATTATTATTATTATTATTATTATTATTATTATTATTATTATTATTATTATTATTATTATTATTATTATTATTATTATTATTATTATTATTATTATTATTATTATTATTATTATTATTATTATTATTATTATTATTATTATTATTATTATTATTATTATTATTATTATTATTATTATTATTATTATTATTATTATTATTATTATTATTATTATTATTATTATTATTATTATTATTATTATTATTATTATTATTATTATTATTATTATTATTATTATTATTATTATTATTATTATTATTATTATTATTATTATTATTATTATTATTATTATTATTATTATTATTATTATTATTATTATTATTATTATTATTATTATTATTATTATTATTATTATTATTATTATTATTATTATTATTATTATTATTATTATTATTATTATTATTATTATTATTATTATTATTATTATTATTATTATTATTATTATTATTATTATTATTATTATTATTATTATTATTATTATTATTATTATTATTATTATTATTATTATTATTATTATTATTATTATTATTATTATTATTATTATTATTATTATTATTATTATTATTATTATTATTATTATTATTATTATTATTATTATTATTATTATTATTATTATTATTATTATTATTATTATTATTATTATTATTATTATTATTATTATTATTATTATTATTATTATTATTATTATTATTATTATTATTATTATTATTATTATTATTATTATTATTATTATTATTATTATTATTATTATTATTATTATTATTATTATTATTATTATTATTATTATTATTATTATTATTATTATTATTATTATTATTATTATTATTATTATTATTATTATTATTATTATTATTATTATTATTATTATTATTATTATTATTATTATTATTATTATTATTATTATTATTATTATTATTATTATTATTATTATTATTATTATTATTATTATTATTATTATTATTATTATTATTATTATTATTATTATTATTATTATTATTATTATTATTATTATTATTATTATTATTATTATTATTATTATTATTATTATTATTATTATTATTATTATTATTATTATTATTATTATTATTATTATTATTATTATTATTATTATTATTATTATTATTATTATTATTATTATTATTATTATTATTATTATTATTATTATTATTATTATTATTATTATTATTATTATTATTATTATTATTATTATTATTATTATTATTATTATTATTATTATTATTATTATTATTATTATTATTATTATTATTATTATTATTATTATTATTATTATTATTATTATTATTATTATTATTATTATTATTATTATTATTATTATTATTATTATTATTATTATTATTATTATTATTATTATTATTATTATTATTATTATTATTATTATTATTATTATTATTATTATTATTATTATTATTATTATTATTATTATTATTATTATTATTATTATTATTATTATTATTATTATTATTATTATTATTATTATTATTATTATTATTATTATTATTATTATTATTATTATTATTATTATTATTATTATTATTATTATTATTATTATTATTATTATTATTATTATTATTATTATTATTATTATTATTATTATTATTATTATTATTATTATTATTATTATTATTATTATTATTATTATTATTATTATTATTATTATTATTATTATTATTATTATTATTATTATTATTATTATTATTATTATTATTATTATTATTATTATTATTATTATTATTATTATTATTATTATTATTATTATTATTATTATTATTATTATTATTATTATTATTATTATTATTATTATTATTATTATTATTATTATTATTATTATTATTATTATTATTATTATTATTATTATTATTATTATTATTATTATTATTATTATTATTATTATTATTATTATTATTATTATTATTATTATTATTATTATTATTATTATTATTATTATTATTATTATTATTATTATTATTATTATTATTATTATTATTATTATTATTATTATTATTATTATTATTATTATTATTATTATTATTATTATTATTATTATTATTATTATTATTATTATTATTATTATTATTATTATTATTATTATTATTATTATTATTATTATTATTATTATTATTATTATTATTATTATTATTATTATTATTATTATTATTATTATTATTATTATTATTATTATTATTATTATTATTATTATTATTATTATTATTATTATTATTATTATTATTATTATTATTATTATTATTATTATTATTATTATTATTATTATTATTCGAGATTCGTGACATTGACGGTTTCACCACGGAACAAGAAGTCGCGGCAGCAATCAAGAGCGATATTCCAGAGGTAGGGGATATTAAAATTAATCTTGTCCCTTGCATTAGGGGGCAGCAAGTGGCCATCATAGAGATGTGTGATAAATGGGCCGCCGATCTTATTAACGAAGGAAGGATAAAGATTGGTTGGGTGTACTGTAGGGTGCGGTACTGTAGGGTGCGGGAAAGAGCCGTAGCCACGCGATGTTTTAGGTGCTCTGGGTATGGTCATATGGCCAAGGACTGCAAAGGGCCAGACCGAAGTAAGCTGTGCTATAAGTGTTTTGGGGCCGGTCACAAAGCAAGAGTGTGTACTGCTGCGGAAAGTTGTATGCTATGCACGGAAAAGGGGATTGAGCAGGCCAAGCTTACTCATTTTCCAGGATCTGGTAAGTGCCAAGTGTATCGTGAGGCACTGCAGGTGGCCAGGAACCGAATATAATACGTATCTTGCAAGGTAATATGCACAGGAGCAAGACTGCTGACCATCTCTTGCATCAGCTGGCAGTAGAAAAAGGGGCCCAGCTGCTCATTCTAAGTGAGCAGTATAGAAACAAGGAGTCAACTTGCTGGTATTCCGATTTACTAGGCACGGCGGCAATTTGGATACCCAATAGAGAAGCCCATGTTGAAAGTCATGGGGCAGGCAGAGGTTTTGTATGGGTGAAGAGCCAGAGTGTAACCTACTTCAGCTGCTATTTTACTCCAAACGAGGTTATTGCTGACTTCAGAAATAAACTCGACGCCTTGGAGGATGAAATTTTACGTGTGACCGGATCGGTAGTTGTAGCCGGGGATCTAAACGCGAGAGCTCTCGAGTGGGGGATGCCACATACAGATTCCAGGGGAAGACTGATTTTGGAAACGGCTGCAAGAATAGGGCTCTTGGTCCTAAACTCTGGGTCGACTACGACATTTCGCAGACCAGGATACACCGAAACCATACCAGATATTACTCTTGCATCTGAGGGACTTGTACCACTCATTCAGGGATGGAAGGTGTTGGAAGATTTTACTGCGAGTGACCATCAGTACATTACCTTTCAGATTGGTGATGTACGACAATCCCGATCGTATGAAAAACCCCTCAGGTGGAATTTACTGAGAATTAATGTTGAGCGGTTTGAAAGAGAACTTGCCAAAGGCACGCAATTATCGGAGACATTATATGGAGATGGAAGACCTACAACTGAGGCTCTGGTAGCTTCTACCATGTGTCTCATCACCTCGGCATGCGAGGCATCTATGCCACGGAAAAAACCACGACATGGAAAGCCTCCCGTTTATTGGTGGACGCCTGAAATATCAGACTTGCGAAAGAGATGCCTCATGCTCCGGCGTAAAGCGCAACGTGCAAAAAGCCGTGAGGAAGCTAATCTCAGGTCTCCGGAATATAAGGCCGCAAAAAAGGAACTACGACGAGCGATCAACCGTAGTAAAGGAAGTTGCTGGAGAACTCTAGTAGAGGATATAGACCGAGACCCGTGGGGGTTAGGATACAAAATCGTTACTAAGAAGCTCGGAGCCCAGAAACCAACAAGTGTGATGGACTCGCACATAATGGAAACAATTGTTGAAACTCTTTTTCCAAGCCATCCGGAGCGAGCCGCAACTGAGCTTAGACTGCAGGAAGAAATACCCCTTTTTTCTGAAGAGGAACTGGAAGCAGCTGTCCTATCGACAAAGAAACGGAAAGCCCCTGGACCAGATGGAATACCCAATGAGGTACTGAAGATGGTTTATCGACAAGATCCTAGTTTATTGCTCAGGATGTATAATTCATGCCTGGCAGCGGGAGTTTTTAGTTCTCGTTGGAAATGCGCAAAACTTGTCCTTATAAACAAAGGTAAAGGAGACCCCAAGCTTCCATCGTCGTATCGGCCGTTATGTATGCTTGACACCGCAGGAAAAGTTCTTGAAAAACTAATAAGGTCAAGGCTTACCACCGCGATTAAAGCCGCTGGTGATTTCTCCCCCAAACAATATGGATTCCGAGTGGGTCTATCTACGGTGGATGCGATCCAGGAGGTTGTGGGAGCGGTCAGGAGATCGGAGCAATATAACAACTTTTCAAAGCGAATTGTCTTGTTAGTAACACTCGACGTGAAGAACGCATTTAATTCCGCGAGTTGGGGTGATATGCTTGGCGCATTGGAGCAGTCGTTTCGGGTACCGGAATATCTGATGAGGATACTGCACGATTATCTGAGGGATCGAACCTTGATATACGATACCGAGGAAGGGAAGCGAAAGATAGCAGTCACAGCCGGAGCGGCACAGGGATCTGTCTTAGGACCTGATCTCTGGAATGCCTCCTATGACAGTTTATTACGAGCTGAAATGCCTGATGAGACTCATTTAGTTGGCTACGCGGATGATATCGCTGCGCTCATTGCTGCCCGGGACATAAATCAGGCTCAATTTAAACTCAACCAAGTGATGAGAACCGTGATTGGCTGGATGTCAGAACATGGGTTATCAATAGCGCTTCAAAAAACGGAAATAGTAATCCTTACAAAAAAAAGAATACAAGCTTCGTTACCAATGTGGATTGGCGATGAAGTGGTCGAGACAAAACCAACAGCTAAATACCTAGGTTTAGTGATTGATTCAAAAATGACCTTTTTTGAACAGATCAAGAGAACAGCAGACAAGGCTTCGAAAGGTGTTACGGCACTAAGCCGTCTTATGGCAAATGTTGGTGGCCCGAAAGCGGGCAAGCGTCGTCTTTTGATGTCAGCGGTCCAATCTGTCCTCCTGTATGGAGCAGAGATTTGGGCTGACTCCCTGGAGAAGGATATGTACCGGAAGCGTCTGTCACAGGTACAAAGGCGGAGTGCTCTGCGAGTTGCTTCGGCCTACCGAACCGTATCGGAAGCGGCCATACTGGTTATAGCTGGGTGTATTCCCATTCATCTGCTGGCTAAGGAACGGAAGGCTATATATACCAGAAAGTCGGAGATCGGTCGAAAAACAGCGAGCCTCGAAGAAAGATGTCGAACTCTAGAAATATGGCAGGAAGCCTGGGAGAGGGAAACAAAGGGTAGGTGGACAGCGAGGCTTATAGGACAGGTTGGCCCTTGGATTGAAAGGATGCATGGAGAGGTCGGATTCTACCTGACACAGTTCCTGAGCGGCCACGGATACTTCCGATCATATCTGTTTAGAATGCGGAAGGTGACGTCGGCAGAATGCCTGTACTGCCCAGGAAGTATTGATGATGTGGAGCACACATTCTTTACGTGTCACGCATGGGAAGAGCAAAGAGCAAGACTGGAGGTAGAAGTAGGTGCATGGTCACCAGAGACGGCCGTGGATGTTCTGCTTCACGGGGTGGATCGGTGGAGGATTCTGAGAGAGAAAAAGGTAGACATGGAAAGATTTCCCTAAGTAAGGAGGCAGCTCGGGGAGAGCATACAAACAAAAAACGGACTGGCCCGAAGTAATGTGAATAACAGTTCCAGGCTAGTCCGGTAGAGAGGGGAAGGTGTTTTTAGTCGGTAGTGCAGAAATGCGAGCCCGACACTGTGTGCGCAAAAAGCATTTTCACCTTCCCCAATAAAAAAAAAAAAAAAAAAAAAAAAAATTATTATTATTATTATTATTATTATTATTATTATTATTATTATTATTATTATTATTATTATTATTATTATTATTATTATTATTATTATTATTATTATTATTATTATTATTATTATTATTATTATTATTATTATTATTATTATTATTATTATTATTATTATTATTATTATTATTATTATTATTATTATTATTATTATTATTATTATTATTATTATTATTATTATTATTATTATTATTATTATTATTATTATTATTATTATTATTATTATTATTATTATTATTATTATTATTATTATTATTATTATTATTATTATTATTATTATTATTATTATTATTATTATTATTATTATTATTATTATTATTATTATTATTATTATTATTATTATTATTATTATTATTATTATTATTATTATTATTATTATTATTATTATTATTATTATTATTATTATTATTATTATTATTATTATTATTATTATTATTATTATTATTATTATTATTATTATTATTATTATTATTATTATTATTATTATTATTATTATTATTATTATTATTATTATTATTATTATTATTATTATTATTATTATTATTATTATTATTATTATTATTATTATTATTATTATTATTATTATTATTATTATTATTATTATTATTATTATTATTATTATTATTATTATTATTATTATTATTATTATTATTATTATTATTATTATTATTATTATTATTATTATTATTATTATTATTATTATTATTATTATTATTATTATTATTATTATTATTATTATTATTATTATTATTATTATTATTATTATTATTATTATTATTATTATTATTATTATTATTATTATTATTATTATTATTATTATTATTATTATTATTATTATTATTATTATTATTATTATTATTATTATTATTATTATTATTATTATTATTATTATTATTATTATTATTATTATTATTATTATTATTATTATTATTATTATTATTATTATTATTATTATTATTATTATTATTATTATTATTATTATTATTATTATTATTATTATTATTATTATTATTATTATTATTATTATTATTATTATTATTATTATTATTATTATTATTATTATTATTATTATTATTATTATTATTATTATTATTATTATTATTATTATTATTATTATTATTATTATTATTATTATTATTATTATTATTATTATTATTATTATTATTATTATTATTATTATTATTATTATTATTATTATTATTATTATTATTATTATTATTATTATTATTATTATTATTATTATTATTATTATTATTATTATTATTATTATTATTATTATTATTATTATTATTATTATTATTATTATTATTATTATTATTATTATTATTATTATTATTATTATTATTATTATTATTATTATTATTATTATTATTATTATTATTATTATTATTATTATTATTATTATTATTATTATTATTATTATTATTATTATTATTATTATTATTATTATTATTATTATTATTATTATTATTATTATTATTATTATTATTATTATTATTATTATTATTATTATTATTATTATTATTATTATTATTATTATTATTATTATTATTATTATTATTATTATTATTATTATTATTATTATTATTATTATTATTATTATTATTATTATTATTATTATTATTATTATTATTATTATTATTATTATTATTATTATTATTATTATTATTATTATTATTATTATTATTATTATTATTATTATTATTATTATTATTATTATTATTATTATTATTATTATTATTATTATTATTATTATTATTATTATTATTATTATTATTATTATTATTATTATTATTATTATTATTATTATTATTATTATTATTATTATTATTATTATTATTATTATTATTATTATTATTATTATTATTATTATTATTATTATTATTATTATTATTATTATTATTATTATTATTATTATTATTATTATTATTATTATTATTATTATTATTATTATTATTATTATTATTATTATTATTATTATTATTATTATTATTATTATTATTATTATTATTATTATTATTATTATTATTATTATTATTATTATTATTATTATTATTATTATTATTATTATTATTATTATTATTATTATTATTATTATTATTATTATTATTATTATTATTATTATTATTATTATTATTATTATTATTATTATTATTATTATTATTATTATTATTATTATTATTATTATTATTATTATTATTATTATTATTATTATTATTATTATTATTATTATTATTATTATTATTATTATTATTATTATTATTATTATTATTATTATTATTATTATTATTATTATTATTATTATTATTATTATTATTATTATTATTATTATTATTATTATTATTATTATTATTATTATTATTATTATTATTATTATTATTATTATTATTATTATTATTATTATTATTATTATTATTATTATTATTATTATTATTATTATTATTATTATTATTATTATTATTATTATTATTATTATTATTATTATTATTATTATTATTATTATTATTATTATTATTATTATTATTATTATTATTATTATTATTATTATTATTATTATTATTATTATTATTATTATTATTATTATTATTATTATTATTATTATTATTATTATTATTATTATTATTATTATTATTATTATTATTATTATTATTATTATTATTATTATTATTATTATTATTATTATTATTATTATTATTATTATTATTATTATTATTATTATTATTATTATTATTATTATTATTATTATTATTATTATTATTATTATTATTATTATTATTATTATTATTATTATTATTATTATTATTATTATTATTATTATTATTATTATTATTATTATTATTATTATTATTATTATTATTATTATTATTATTATTATTATTATTATTATTATTATTATTATTATTATTATTATTATTATTATTATTATTATTATTATTATTATTATTATTATTATTATTATTATTATTATTATTATTATTATTATTATTATTATTATTATTATTATTATTATTATTATTATTATTATTATTATTATTATTATTATTATTATTATTATTATTATTATTATTATTATTATTATTATTATTATTATTATTATTATTATTATTATTATTATTATTATTATTATTATTATTATTATTATTATTATTATTATTATTATTATTATTATTATTATTATTATTATTATTATTATTATTATTATTATTATTATTATTATTATTATTATTATTATTATTATTATTATTATTATTATTATTATTATTATTATTATTATTATTATTATTATTATTATTATTATTATTATTATTATTATTATTATTATTATTATTATTATTATTATTATTATTATTATTATTATTATTATTATTATTATTATTATTATTATTATTATTATTATTATTATTATTATTATTATTATTATTATTATTATTATTATTATTATTATTATTATTATTATTATTATTATTATTATTATTATTATTATTATTATTATTATTATTATTATTATTATTATTATTATTATTATTATTATTATTATTATTATTATTATTATTATTATTATTATTATTATTATTATTATTATTATTATTATTATTATTATTATTATTATTATTATTATTATTATTATTATTATTATTATTATTATTATTATTATTATTATTATTATTATTATTATTATTATTATTATTATTATTATTATTATTATTATTATTATTATTATTATTATTATTATTATTATTATTATTATTATTATTATTATTATTATTATTATTATTATTATTATTATTATTATTATTATTATTATTATTATTATTATTATTATTATTATTATTATTATTATTATTATTATTATTATTATTATTATTATTATTATTATTATTATTATTATTATTATTATTATTATTATTATTATTATTATTATTATTATTATTATTATTATTATTATTATTATTATTATTATTATTATTATTATTATTATTATTATTATTATTATTATTATTATTATTATTATTATTATTATTATTATTATTATTATTATTATTATTATTATTATTATTATTATTATTATTATTATTATTATTATTATTATTATTATTATTATTATTATTATTATTATTATTATTATTATTATTATTATTATTATTATTATTATTATTATTCCCGTGTGGGGTTTGCTAGTTCCCCCATCGGGCGCCTCCTCGGGTGGCGGATAGGGGAGAGCCCGCCAGATATGGCAGGTACCGGGGAAATCAAATACCCGGGGCGGACCAAAAAATCTAGCTCACCCAAGCCAAGGTGGCACTGCATACGCCGAGGGCTGCGTGGCTAAGGGGAAGCTTAGTCTCTAGTATGCGAACTCCGAATTAGGCGACCTTCGGTTTAAACTTATAGCCTTCCTGTGATAACGCAGAGCTCTGTCATAGGTGACCGTTGTTTCTCGTGCAACTCGTGGGAATATAGATGAAAAATAATAATAATAAAACAACAATATTAAGGGCAGTAGATTTAACGATGTCCCCAAATACTTCCGGAGCAACCAGGTTGGAGAGCTTAGATGGTAATTGGACATTGTACAATAAAGTAGTAGGGACGGCTAACTTGGCTTCAGGACCAGATATGGCACCAAGCCAAGCTGCTGTGGTTAGCCTTGGTCACCTTATACCAACGGGTGACTTGGTTGATGCTGAGGAGAGGGAAGACATCCTATTTGGCAGAAGTGGTCGGATGCAAAGAACACCACCTAGCCAACTAAAGTTACCTGGCCAGGTAATGAAGGATGAAACAACAAAAGCACCGAAAGAGAGCGGTGCTATACGTAAAGTACCACCTTTACCAGCAAAACAAGCTCCAGGGGATAAGGAGAGCGAGGATAATTCTATATTGATCAGCCTAAATGGGAGTGGAGGTACCAATGAGAATGAAGGCCGGATGGATGAGAACTTAACGCCTGGAACTCACACTTCTCCGGACCGACAACTTATTCTGGAGAAGAGTATAGGTATGGAGGAGTTACTGAAGAGATGCAAGAGCATCATCAGCAAGATGAAGGCTGTGACCAATAGACAAAAAAATATATCTAATGATATTAAGTTCGGTCTGGTTGAACTGGAAGATGTGTTTGGCGCCATTGCATATGGTGTCTCTAACCGGAGGAAGCCCGAAAACCAACTTCCTTATAGTACAGGGTTGCAGAAAGCTCCCGAAACCCCCAACACAGCGGGAAGGCAGAAAAGACCTGCCTCGAGTCCGGCGGACCAGCATAACCACCAGGAGAAGAAGGTTAGAGATGAGACGCCAAACGCCACAGGGAAAGTTGCCTGGGAAAGACAGGTATCCAAGAGAGAGAGGAGACGGAGAAACCTGGAGATGAAGGCAGTGGAGAATAAGAAGCTGGAGGGTACCAAGCCCACTGCTGAGTCCAAGATCATCTCTACCACACAAGGGAAACCCAAGAAAAGGCGTGGTAAGCGCCGTAGGTACCGACCTGAAGCGCTGATAATAAAACCAATGGAAGGGAAATCCTACGCAGAAATTCTTGGGGAAATTCGTAGTAAGGTTAAACCCGAGGACTCCGAGGTACAGGTCCACTCAATCCGGCAGACCAGAACAGGCGACGTTCTCTTGGAATTAGGACCGAACCCCAAGAATAAAGATGGCTTTTGTGGCGCGCTGAGAGACGCATTGGGCAACCAGGCTAGGATTTTAAACCTTCAGCCAAAGGTGTCGGTGGAGATTCGTGACATTGACGGTTTCACCACGGAACAAGAAGTCGCGGCAGCAATCAAGAGCGATATTCCAGAGGTAGGGGATATTAAAATTAATCTTGTCCCTTGCATTAGGGGGCAGCAAGTGGCCATCATAGAGATGTGTGATAAATGGGCCGCCGATCTTATTAACGAAGGAAGGATAAAGATTGGTTGGGTGTACTGTAGGGTGCGGGAAAGAGCCGTAGCCACGCGATGTTTTAGGTGCTCTGGGTATGGTCATATGGCCAAGGACTGCAAAGGGCCAGACCGAAGCAAGCTGTGCTATAAGTGTTTCGGGGCCGGTCACAAAGCAAGAGTGTGTACTGCTGCGGAAAATTGTATGCTATGCACGGAAAAGGGGATTGAGCAGGCCAAGCTTACTCATTTTCCAGGATCTGGTAAGTGCCAAGTGTATCGTGAGGCACTGCAGGTGGCCAGGAACCGAATATAATACGTATCTTGCAAGGTAATATGCACAGGAGCAAGACTGCTGACCATCTCTTGCATCAGCTGGCAGTAGAAAAAGGGGCCCAGCTGCTCATTCTAAGTGAACAGTATAGAAACAAGGAGTCAACTTGCTGGTATTCCGATTTACTAGGCACGGCGGCAATTTGGATACCCAATAGAGAAGCCCATGTTGAAAGTCATGGGGCAGGCAGAGGTTTTGTATGGGTGAAGAGCCAGAGTGTAACCTACTTCAGCTGCTATTTTACTCCAAACGAGGTTATTGCTGACTTCAGAAATAAACTCGACGCCTTGGAGGATGAAATTTTAGGTGTGACCGGATCGGTAGTTGTAGCCGGGGATCTAAACGCGAGAGCTCTCGAGTGGGGGATGCCACATACAGATTCCAGGGGAAGACTGATTTTGGAAACGGCTGCATGAATAGGGCTCTTGGTCCTAAACTCTGGGTCGACTACGACATTTCGCAGACCAGGATACACCGAAACCATACCAGATATTACTCTTGCATCTGAGGGACTTGTACCACTCATTCAGGGATGGAAGGTGTTGGAAGATTTTACTGCGAGTGACCATCAGTACATTACCTTTCAGATTGGTGATGTACGACAATCCCGATCGTATGAAAAACCCCTCAGGTGGAATTTACTGAAAATTAATGTTGAGCGGTTTGAAAGAGAACTTGCCAAAGGCACGCAATTATCGGAGACATTATATGGAGATGGAAGACCTACAACTGAGGCTCTGGTAGCTTCTACCATGTGTCTCATCACCTCGGCATGCGAGGCATCTATGCCACGGAAAAAACCACGACATGGAAAGCCTCCCGTTTATTGGTGGACGCCTGAAATATCAGACTTGCGAAAGAAATGCCTCATGCTCCGGCGTAAAGCGCAACGTGCAAAAAGCCGTGAGGAAGCTAATCTCAGGTCTCCGGAATATAAGGCCGCAAAAAAGGAACTACGACGAGCGATCAACCGTAGTAAAGGAAGTTGCTGGAGAACTCTAGTAGAGGATATAGACCGAGACCCGTGGGGGTTAGGATACAAAATCGTTACTAAGAAGCTCGGAGCCCAGAAACCAACAAGTGTGATGGACTCGCACATAATGGAAACAATTGTTGCAACTCTTTTTCCAAGCCATCCGGAGCGAGCCGCAACTGAGCTTAGACTGCAGGAAGAAATACCCCTTTTTTCTGAAGAGGAACTGGAAGCAGCTGTCCTATCGACAAAGAAACGGAAAGCCCCTGGACCAGATGGAATACCCAATGAGGTACTGAAGATGGTTTATCGACAAGATCCTAGTTTATTGCTCAGGATGTATAATTCATGCCTGGCAGCGGGAGTTTTTAGTTCTCGTTGGAAATGCGCAAAACTTGTCCTTATAAACAAAGGTAAAGGAGACCCCAAGCTTCCATCGTCGTATCGGCCGTTATGTATGCTTGACACCGCAGGAAAAGTTCTTGAAAAACTAATAAGGTCAAGGCTTACCACCGCGATTAAAGCCGCTGGTGATTTCTCCCCCAAACAATATGGATTCCGAGTGGGTCTATCTACGGTGGATGCGATCCAGGAGGTTGTGGGAGCGGTCAGGAGATCGGAGCAATATAACAACTTTTCAAAGCGAATTGTCTTGTTAGTAACACTCGACGTGAAGAACGCATTTAATTCCGCGAGTTGGGGTGATATGCTTGGCGCATTGGAGCAGTCGTTTCGGGTACCGGAATATCTGATGAGGATACTGCACGATTATCTGAGGGATCGAACCTTGATATACGATACCGAGGAAGGGAAGCGAAAGATAGGAGTCACAGCCGGAGCGGCACAGGGATCTGTCTTAGGACCTGATCTCTGGAATGCCTCCTATGACAGTTTATTACGAGCTGAAATGCCTGATGAGACTCATTTAGTTGGCTATGCGGATGATATCGCTGCGCTCATTGCTGCCCGGGACATAAATCAGGCTCAATTTAAACTCAACCAAGTGATGAGAACCGTGATTGGCTGGATGTCAGAACATGGGTTATCAATAGCGCTTCAAAAAACGGAAATAGTAATCCTTACAAAAAAAAGAATACAAGCTTCGTTACCAATGTGGATTGGCGATGAAGTGGTCGAGACAAAACCAACAGCTAAATACCTAGGTTTAGTGATTGATTCAAAAATGACCTTTTTTGAACAGATCAAGAGAACAGCAGACAAGGCTTCGAAAGGTGTTACGGCACTAAGCCGTCTTATGGCAAATGTTGGTGGCCCGAAAGCGGGCAAGCGTCGTCTTTTGATGTCAGCGGTCCAATCTGTCCTCCTGTATGGAGCAGAGATTTGGGCTGACTCCCTGGAGAAGGATATGTACCGGAAGCGTCTGTCACAGGTACAAAGGCGGAGTGCTCTGCGAGTTGCTTCGGCCTACCGAACCGTATCGGAAGCGGCCATACTGGTTATAGCTGGGTGTATTCCCATTCATCTGCTGGCTAAGGAACGGAAGGCTATATATACCAGAAAGTCGGAGATCGGTCGAAAAACAGCGAGCCTCGAAGAAAGATGTCGAACTCTAGAAATATGGCAGGAAGCCTGGGAGAGGGAAACAAAGGGTAGGTGGACAGCGAGGCTTATAGGACAGGTTGGCCCTTGGATTGAAAGGATGCATGGAGAGGTCGGATTCTACCTGACACAGTTCCTGAGCGGCCACGGATACTTCCGATCATATCTGTTTAGAATGCGGAAGGTGACGTCGGCAGAATGCCTGTACTGCCCAGGAAGTATTGATGATGTGGAGCACACATTCTTTACGTGTCACGCATGGGAAGAGCAAAGAGCAAGACTGGAGGTAGAAGTAGGTGCATGGTCACCAGAGACGGCCGTGGATGTTCTGCTTCACGGGGTGGATCGGTGGATTCGCGTGTCACAGTTCATTGAGGGGATTCTGAGAGAGAAAAAGGTAGACCTGGAAAGATTTCCCTAAGTAAGGAGGCAGCTCGGGGAGAGCATACAAACAAAAAACGGACTGGCCCGAAGTAATGTGAATAACAGTTCCAGGCTAGTCCGGTAGAAAGGGGAAGGTGTTTTTAGTCGGTAGTGCAGAAATGCGAGCCCGACACTGTGTGCGCAAAAAGCATTTTCACCTTCCCCAATAAAAAAAAAAAAAAAAAAAAAAAAAAAAAAAAATTATTATTATTATTATTATTATTATTATTATTATTATTATTATTATTATTATTATTATTATTATTATTATTATTATTATTATTATTATTATTATTATTATTATTATTATTATTATTATTATTATTATTATTATTATTATTATTATTATTATTATTATTATTATTATTATTATTATTATTATTATTATTATTATTATTATTATTATTATTATTATTATTATTATTATTATTATTATTATTATTATTATTATTATTATTATTATTATTATTATTATTATTATTATTATTATTATTATTATTATTATTATTATTATTATTATTATTATTATTATTATTATTATTATTATTATTATTATTATTATTATTATTATTATTATTATTATTATTATTATTATTATTATTATTATTATTATTATTATTATTATTATTATTATTATTATTATTATTATTATTATTATTATTATTATTATTATTATTATTATTATTATTATTATTATTATTATTATTATTATTATTATTATTATTATTATTATTATTATTATTATTATTATTATTATTATTATTATTATTATTATTATTATTATTATTATTATTATTATTATTATTATTATTATTATTATTATTATTATTATTATTATTATTATTATTATTATTATTATTATTATTATTATTATTATTATTATTATTATTATTATTATTATTATTATTATTATTATTATTATTATTATTATTATTATTATTATTATTATTATTATTATTATTATTATTATTATTATTATTATTATTATTATTATTATTATTATTATTATTATTATTATTATTATTATTATTATTATTATTATTATTATTATTATTATTATTATTATTATTATTATTATTATTATTATTATTATTATTATTATTATTATTATTATTATTATTATTATTATTATTATTATTATTATTATTATTATTATTATTATTATTATTATTATTATTATTATTATTATTATTATTATTATTATTATTATTATTATTATTATTATTATTATTATTATTATTATTATTATTATTATTATTATTATTATTATTATTATTATTATTATTATTATTATTATTATTATTATTATTATTATTATTATTATTATTATTATTATTATTATTATTATTATTATTATTATTATTATTATTATTATTATTATTATTATTATTATTATTATTATTATTATTATTATTATTATTATTATTATTATTATTATTATTATTATTATTATTATTATTATTATTATTATTATTATTATTATTATTATTATTATTATTATTATTATTATTATTATTATTATTATTATTATTATTATTATTATTATTATTATTAAAGGATGCATGGAGAGGTCGGATTCTACCTGACACAGTTCCTGAGCGGCCACGGATACTTCCGATCATATCTGTTTAGAATGCGGAAGGTGACGTCGGCAGAATGCCTGTACTGCCCAGGAAGTATTGATGATGTGGAGCACACATTCTTTACGTGTCACGCATGGGAAGAGCAAAGAGCAAGACTGGAGGTAGAAGTAGGTGCATGGTCACCAGAGACGGCCGTGGATGTTCTGCTTCACGGGGTGGATCGGTGGGTTCGCGTGTCACAGTTCATTGAGGGAATTCTGAGAGAGAAAAAGGTGGACCTGGATAGATTTCCCTAAGTAAAAAGGCAGCTCGGGGAGAGCATACAAACAAAAAACGGACTGGCCCGAAGTAATGTGAATAACAGTTCCAGGCTAGTCCGGTAGAGAGGGGAAGGTGTTTTTAGTCGGTATTGCAGGAATGCGAGCCCGACACTGTGTGAGCAAAACGCATTTTCACCTTCCCAAAAAAAAAAAAAAAAAAAAAAAAAAAAAAAATTATTATTATTATTATTATTATTATTATTATTATTATTATTATTATTATTATTATTATTATTATTATTATTATTATTATTATTATTATTATTATTATTATTATTATTATTATTATTATTATTATTATTATTATTATTATTATTATTATTATTATTATTATTATTATTATTATTATTATTATTATTATTATTATTATTATTATTATTATTATTATTATTATTATTATTATTATTATTATTATTATTATTATTATTATTATTATTATTATTATTATTATTATTATTATTATTATTATTATTATTATTATTATTATTATTATTATTATTATTATTATTATTATTATTATTATTATTATTATTATTATTATTATTATTATTATTATTATTATTATTATTATTATTATTATTATTATTATTATTATTATTATTATTATTATTATTATTATTATTATTATTATTATTATTATTATTATTATTATTATTATTATTATTATTATTATTATTATTATTATTATTATTATTATTATTATTATTATTATTATTATTATTATTATTATTATTATTATTATTATTATTATTATTATTATTATTATTATTATTATTATTATTATTATTATTATTATTATTATTATTATTATTATTATTATTATTATTATTATTATTATTATTATTATTATTATTATTATTATTATTATTATTATTATTATTATTATTATTATTATTATTATTATTATTATTATTATTATTATTATTATTATTATTATTATTATTATTATTATTATTATTATTATTATTATTATTATTATTATTATTATTATTATTATTATTATTATTATTATTATTATTATTATTATTATTATTATTATTATTATTATTATTATTATTATTATTATTATTATTATTATTATTATTATTATTATTATTATTATTATTATTATTATTATTATTATTATTATTATTATTATTATTATTATTATTATTATTATTATTATTATTATTATTATTATTATTATTATTATTATTATTATTATTATTATTATTATTATTATTATTATTATTATTATTATTATTATTATTATTATTATTATTATTATTATTATTATTATTATTATTATTATTATTATTATTATTATTATTATTATTATTATTATTATTATTATTATTATTATTATTATTATTATTATTATTATTATTATTATTATTATTATTATTATTATTATTATTATTATTATTATTATTATTATTATTATTATTATTATTATTATTATTATTATTATTATTATTATTATTATTATTATTATTATTATTATTATTATTATTATTATTATTATTATTATTATTATTATTATTATTATTATTATTATTATTATTATTATTATTATTATTATTATTATTATTATTATTATTATTATTATTATTATTATTATTATTATTATTATTATTATTATTATTATTATTATTATTATTATTATTATTATTATTATTATTATTATTATTATTATTATTATTATTATTATTATTATTATTATTATTATTATTATTATTATTATTATTATTATTATTATTATTATTATTATTATTATTATTATTATTATTATTATTATTATTATTATTATTATTATTATTATTATTATTATTATTATTATTATTATTATTATTATTATTATTATTATTATTATTATTATTATTATTATTATTATTATTATTATTATTATTATTATTATTATTATTATTATTATTATTATTATTATTATTATTATTATTATTATTATTATTATTATTATTATTATTATTATTATTATTATTATTATTATTATTATTATTATTATTATTATTATTATTATTATTATTATTATTATTATTATTATTATTATTATTATTATTATTATTATTATTATTATTATTATTATTATTATTATTATTATTATTATTATTATTATTATTATTATTATTATTATTATTATTATTATTATTATTATTATTATTATTATTATTATTATTATTATTATTATTATTATTATTATTATTATTATTATTATTATTATTATTATTATTATTATTATTATTATTATTATTATTATTATTATTATTATTATTATTATTATTATTATTATTATTATTATTATTATTATTATTATTATTATTATTATTATTATTATTATTATTATTATTATTATTATTATTATTATTATTATTATTATTATTATTATTATTATTATTATTATTATTATTATTATTATTATTATTATTATTATTATTATTATTATTATTATTATTATTATTATTATTATTATTATTATTATTATTATTATTATTATTATTATTATTATTATTATTATTATTATTATTATTATTATTATTATTATTATTATTATTATTATTATTATTATTATTATTATTATTATTATTATTATTATTATTATTATTATTATTATTATTATTATTATTATTATTATTATTATTATTATTATTATTATTATTATTATTATTATTATTATTATTATTATTATTATTATTATTATTATTATTATTATTATTATTATTATTATTATTATTATTATTATTATTATTATTATTATTATTATTATTATTATTATTATTATTATTATTATTATTATTATTATTATTATATTATTATTATTATTATTATTATTATTATTATTATTATTATTATTATTATTATTATTATTATTATTATTATTATTATTATTATTATTATTATTATTATTATTATTATTATTATTATTATTATTATTATTATTATTATTATTATTATTATTATTATTATTATTATTATTATTATTATTATTATTATTATTATTATTATTATTATTATTATTATTATTATTATTATTATTATTATTATTATTATTATTATTATTATTATTATTATTATTATTATTATTATTATTATTATTATTATTATTATTATTATTATTATTATTATTATTATTATTATTATTATTATTATTATTATTATTATTATTATTATTATTATTATTATTATTATTATTATTATTATTATTATTATTATTATTATTATTATTATTATTATTATTATTATTATTATTATTATTATTATTATTATTATTATTATTATTATTATTATTATTATTATTATTATTATTATTATTATTATTATTATTATTATTATTATTATTATTATTATTATTATTATTATTATTATTATTATTATTATTATTATTATTATTATTATTATTATTATTATTATTATTATTATTATTATTATTATTATTATTATTATTATTATTATTATTATTATTATTATTATTATTATTATTATTATTATTATTATTATTATTATTATTATTATTATTATTATTATTATTATTATTATTATTATTATTATTATTATTATTATTATTATTATTATTATTATTATTATTATTATTATTATTATTATTATTATTATTATTATTATTATTATTATTATTATTATTATTATTATTATTATTATTATTATTATTATTATTATTATTATTATTATTATTATTATTATTATTATTATTATTATTATTATTATTATTATTATTATTATTATTATTATTATTATTATTATTATTATTATTATTATTATTATTATTATTATTATTATTATTATTATTATTATTATTATTATTATTATTATTATTATTATTATTATTATTATTATTATTATTATTATTATTATTATTATTATTATTATTATTATTATTATTATTATTATTATTATTATTATTATTATTATTATTATTATTATTATTATTATTATTATTATTATTATTATTATTATTATTATTATTATTATTATTATTATTATTATTATTATTATTATTATTATTATTATTATTATTATTATTATTATTATTATTATTATTATTATTATTATTATTATTATTATTATTATTATTATTATTATTATTATTATTATTATTATTATTATTATTATTATTATTATTATTATTATTATTATTATTATTATTATTATTATTATTATTATTATTATTATTATTATTATTATTATTATTATTATTATTATTATTATTATTATTATTATTATTATTATTATTATTATTATTATTATTATTATTATTATTATTATTATTATTATTATTATTATTATTATTATTATTATTATTATTATTATTATTATTATTATTATTATTATTATTATTATTATTATTATTATTATTATTATTATTATTATTATTATTATTATTATTATTATTATTATTATTATTATTATTATTATTATTATTATTATTATTATTATTATTATTATTATTATTATTATTATTATTATTATTATTATTATTATTATTATTATTATTATTATTATTATTATTATTATTATTATTATTATTATTATTATTATTATTATTATTATTATTATTATTATTATTATTATTATTATTATTATTATTATTATTATTATTATTATTATTATTATTATTATTATTATTATTATTATTATTATTATTATTATTATTATTATTATTATTATTATTATTATTATTATTATTATTATTATTATTATTATTATTATTATTATTATTATTATTATTATTATTATTATTATTATTATTATTATTATTATTATTATTATTATTATTATTATTATTATTATTATTATTATTATTATTATTATTATTATTATTATTATTATTATTATTATTATTATTATTATTATTATTATTATTATTATTATTATTATTATTATTATTATTATTATTATTATTATTATTATTATTATTATTATTATTATTATTATTATTATTATTATTATTATTATTATTATTATTATTATTATTATTATTATTATTATTATTATTTTTATTATTATTATTATTATTATTATTATTATTATTATTATTATTATTATTATTATTATTATTATTATTATTATTATTATTATTATTATTATTATTATTATTATTATTATTATTATTATTATTATTATTATTATTATTATTATTATTATTATTATTATTATTATTATTATTATTATTATTATTATTATTATTATTATTATTATTATTATTATTATTATTATTATTATTATTATTATTATTATTATTATTATTATTATTATTATTATTATTATTATTATTATTATTATTATTATTATTATTATTATTATTATTATTATTATTATTATTATTATTATTATTATTATTATTATTATTATTATTATTATTATTATTATTATTATTATTATTATTATTATTATTATTATTATTATTATTATTATTATTATTATTATTATTATTATTATTATTATTATTATTATTATTATTATTATTATTATTATTATTATTATTATTATTATTATTATTATTATTATTATTATTATTATTATTATTATTATTATTATTATTATTATTATTATTATTATTATTATTATTATTATTATTATTATTATTATTATTATTATTATTATTATTATTATTATTATTATTATTATTATTATTATTATTATTATTATTATTATTATTATTATTATTATTATTATTATTATTATTATTATTATTATTATTATTATTATTATTATTATTATTATTATTATTATTATTATTATTATTATTATTATTATTATTATTATTATTATTATTATTATTATTATTATTATTATTATTATTATTATTATTATTATTATTATTATTATTATTATTATTATTATTATTATTATTATTATTATTATTATTATTATTATTATTATTATTATTATTATTATTATTATTATTATTATTATTATTATTATTATTATTATTATTATTATTATTATTATTATTATTATTATTATTATTATTATTATTATTATTATTATTATTATTATTATTATTATTATTATTATTATTATTATTATTATTATTATTATTATTATTATTATTATTATTATTATTATTATTATTATTATTATTATTATTATTATTATTATTATTATTATTATTATTATTATTATTATTATTATTATTATTATTATTATTATTATTATTATTATTATTATTATTATTATTATTATTATTATTATTATTATTATTATTATTATTATTATTATTATTATTATTATTATTATTATTATTATTATTATTATTATTATTATTATTATTATTATTATTATTATTATTATTATTATTATTATTATTATTATTATTATTATTATTATTATTATTATTATTATTATTATTATTATTATTATTATTATTATTATTATTATTATTATTATTATTATTATTATTATTATTATTATTATTATTATTATTATTATTATTATTATTATTATTATTATTATTATTATTATTATTATTATTATTATTATTATTATTATTATTATTATTATTATTATTATTATTATTATTATTATTATTATTATTATTATTATTATTATTATTATTATTATTATTATTATTATTATTATTATTATTATTATTATTATTATTATTATTATTATTATTATTATTATTATTATTATTATTATTATTATTATTATTATTATTATTATTATTATTATTATTATTATTATTATTATTATTATTATTATTATTATTATTATTATTATTATTATTATTATTATTATTATTATTATTATTATTATTATTATTATTATTATTATTATTATTATTATTATTATTATTATTATTATATTATTATTATTATTATTATTATTATTATTATTATTATTATTATTTTATTATTATTATTATTATTATTATTATTATTATTATTATTATTATTATTATTATTATTATTATTATTATTATTATTATTATTATTATTATTATTATTATTATTATTATTATTATTATTATTATTATTATTATTATTATTATTATTATTATTATTATTATTATTATTATTATTATTATTATTATTATTATTATTATTATTATTATTATTATTATTATTATTATTATTATTATTATTATTATTATTATTATTATTATTATTATTATTATTATTATTATTATTATTATTATTATTATTATTATTATTATTATTATTATTATTATTATTATTATTATTATTATTATTATTATTATTATTATTATTATTATTATTATTATTATTATTATTATTATTATTATTATTCGAGATTCGTGACATTGACGGTTTCACCACGGAACAAGAAGTCGCGGCAGCAATCAAGAGCGATATTCCAGAGGTAGGGGATATTAAAATTAATCTTGTCCCTTGCATTAGGGGGCAGCAAGTGGCCATCATAGAGATGTGTGATAAATGGGCCGCCGATCTTATTAACGAAGGAAGGATAAAGATTGGTTGGGTGTACTGTAGGGTGCGGGAAAGAGCCGTAGCCACGCGATGTTTTAGGTGCTCTGGGTATGGTCATATGGCCAAGGACTGCAAAGGGCCAGACCGAAGTAAGCTGTGCTATAAGTGTTTCGGGGCCGGTCACAAAGCAAGAGTGTGTACTGCTGCGGAAAGTTGTATGCTATGCACGGAAAAGGGGATTGAGCAGGCCAAGCTTACTCATTTTCCAGGATCTGGTAAGTGCCAAGTGTATCGTGAGGCACTGCAGGTGGCCAGGAACCGAATATAATACGTATCTTGCAAGGTAATATGCACAGGAGCAAGACTGCTGACCATCTCTTGCATCAGCTGGCAGTAGAAAAAGGGGCCCAGCTGCTCATTCTAAGTGAGCAGTATAGAAACAAGGAGTCAACTTGCTGGTATTCCGATTTACTAGGCACGGCGGCAATTTGGATACCCAATAGAGAAGCCCATGTTGAAAGTCATGGGGCAGGCAGAGGTTTTGTATGGGTGAAGAGCCAGAGTGTAACCTACTTCAGCTGCTATTTTACTCCAAACGAGGTTATTGCTGACTTCAGAAATAAACTCGACGCCTTGGAGGATGAAATTTTACGTGTGACCGGATCGATAGTTGTAGCCGGGGATCTAAACGCGAGAGCTCTCGAGTGGGGGATGCCACATACAGATTCCAGGGGAAGACTGATTTTGGAAACGGCTGCAAGAATAGGGCTCTTGGTCCTAAACTCTGGGTCGACTACGACATTTCGCAGACCAGGATACACCGAAACCATACCAGATATTACTCTTGCATCTGAGGGACTTGTACCACTCATTCAGGGATGGAAGGTGTTGGAAGATTTTACTGCGAGTGACCATCAGTACATTACCTTTCAGATTGGTGATGTACGACAATCCCGATCGTATGAAAAACCCCTCAGGTGGAATTTACTGAGAATTAATGTTGAGCGGTTTGAAAGAGAACTTGCCAAAGGCACGCAATTATCGGAGACATTATATGGAGATGGAAGACCTACAACTGAGGCTCTGGTAGCTTCTACCATGTGTCTCATCACCTCGGCATGCGAGGCATCTATGCCACGGAAAAAACCACGACATGGAAAGCCTCCCGTTTATTGGTGGACGCCTGAAATATCAGACTTGCGAAAGAGATGCCTCATGCTCCGGCGTAAAGCGCAACGTGCAAAAAGCCGTGAGGAAGCTAATCTCAGGTCTCCGGAATATAAGGCCGCAAAAAAGGAACTACGACGAGCGATCAACCGTAGTAAAGGAAGTTGCTGGAGAACTCTAGTAGAGGATATAGACCGAGACCCGTGGGGGTTAGGATACAAAATCGTTACTAAGAAGCTCGGAGCCCAGAAACCAACAAGTGTGATGGACTCGCACATAATGGAAACAATTGTTGAAACTCTTTTTCCAAGCCATCCGGAGCGAGCCGCAACTGAGCTTAGACTGCAGGAAGAAATACCCCTTTTTTCTGAAGAGGAACTGGAAGCAGCTGTCCTATCGACAAAGAAACGGAAAGCCCCTGGACCAGATGGAATACCCAATGAGGTACTGAAGATGGTTTATCGACAAGATCCTAGTTTATTGCTCAGGATGTATAATTCATGCCTGGCAGCGGGAGTTTTTAGTTCTCGTTGGAAATGCGCAAAACTTGTCCTTATAAACAAAGGTAAAGGAGACCCCAAGCTTCCATCGTCGTATCGGCCGTTATGTATGCTTGACACCGCAGGAAAAGTTCTTGAAAAACTAATAAGGTCAAGGCTTACCACCGCGATTAAAGCCGCTGGTGATTTCTCCCCCAAACAATATGGATTCCGAGTGGGTCTATCTACGGTGGATGCGATCCAGGAGGTTGTGGGAGCGGTCAGGAGATCGGAGCAATATAACAACTTTTCAAAGCGAATTGTCTTGTTAGTAACACTCGACGTGAAGAACGCATTTAATTCCGCGAGTTGGGGTGATATGCTTGGCGCATTGGAGCAGTCGTTTCGGGTACCGGAATATCTGATGAGGATACTGCACGATTATCTGAGGGATCGAACCTTGATATACGATACCGAGGAAGGGAAGCGAAAGATAGCAGTCACAGCCGGAGCGGCACAGGGATCTGTCTTAGGACCTGATCTCTGGAATGCCTCCTATGACAGTTTATTACGAGCTGAAATGCCTGATGAGACTCATTTAGTTGGCTACGCGGATGATATCGCTGCGCTCATTGCTGCCCGGGACATAAATCAGGCTCAATTTAAACTCAACCAAGTGATGAGAACCGTGATTGGCTGGATGTCAGAACATGGGTTATCAATAGCGCTTCAAAAAACCGAAATAGTAATCCTTACAAAAAAAAGAATACAAGCTTCGTTACCAATGTGGATTGGCGATGAAGTGGTCGAGACAAAACCAACAGCTAAATACCTAGGTTTAGTGATTGATTCAAAAATGACCTTTTTTGAACAGATCAAGAGAACAGCAGACAAGGCTTCGAAAGGTGTTACGGCACTAAGCCGTCTTATGGCAAATGTTGGTGGCCCGAAAGCGGGCAAGTGTCGTCTTTTGATGTCAGCGGTCCAATCTGTCCTCCTGTATGGAGCAGAGATTTGGGCTGACTCCCTGGAGAAGGATATGTACCGGAAGCGTCTGTCACAGGTACAAAGGCGGAGTGTGTCACAGGTACAAAGGCGGAGTGCTCTGCGAGTTGCTTCGGCCTACCGAACCGTATCGGAAGCGGCCATACTGGTTATAGCTGGGTGTATTCCCATTCATCTGCTGGCTAAGGAACGGAAGGCTATATATACCAGAAAGTCGGAGATCGGTCGAAAAACAGCGAGCCTCGAAGAAAGATGTCGAACTCTAGAAATATGGCAGGAAGCCTGGGAGAGGGAAACAAAGGGTAGGTGGACAGCGAGGCTTATAGGACAGGTTGGCCCTTGGATTGAAAGGATGCATGGAGAGGTCGGATTCTACCTGACACAGTTCCTGAGCGGCCACGGATACTTCCGATCATATCTGTTTAGAATGCGGAAGGTGACGTCGGCAGAATGCCTGTACTGCCCAGGAAGTATTGATGATGTGGAGCACACATTCTTTACGTGTCACGCATGGGAAGAGCAAAGAGCAAGACTGGAGGTAGAAGTAGGTGCATGGTCACCAGAGACGGCCGTGGATGTTCTGCTTCACGGGGTGGATCGGTGGATTCGCGTGTCACAGTTCATTGAGGGGATTCTGAGAGAGAAAAAGGTAGACCTGGAAAGATTTCCCTAAGTAAGGAGGCAGCTCGGGGAGAGCATACAAACAAAAAACGGACTGGCCCGAAGTAATGTGAATAACAGTTCCAGGCTAGTCCCGTAGAGAGAGGAAGGTGTTTTTAGTCGGTAGTGCAGGAATGCGAGCCCGACACTGTGTGCGCAAAAAGCATTTTCACCTTCCCCAATAAAAATAAAAAAAAAAAAAAATTATTATTATTATTATTATTATTATTATTATTATTATTATTATTATTATTATTATTATTATTATTATTATTATTATTATTATTATTATTATTATTATTATTATTATTATTATTATTATTATTATTATTATTATTATTATTATTATTATTATTATTATTATTATTATTATTATTATTATTATTATTATTATTATTATTATTATTATTATTATTATTATTATTATTATTATTATTATTATTATTATTATTATTATTATTATTATTATTATTATTATTATTATTATTATTATTATTATTATTATTATTATTATTATTATTATTATTATTATTATTATTATTATTATTATTATTATTATTATTATTATTATTATTATTATTATTATTATTATTATTATTATTATTATTATTATTATTATTATTATTATTATTCTTATTATTATTATTATTATTATTATTATTCTTATTATTATTATTATTATTATTATTATTATTATTATTATTATTATTATTATTATTCTTATTATTATTATTATTATTATTATTATTATTATTATTATTATTATTATTATTATTATTATTATTATTATTATTATTATTATTATTATTATTATTATTATTATTATTATTATTATTATTATTATTATTATTATTATTATTATTATTATTATTATTATTATTATTATTATTATTATTATTATTATTATTATTATTATTATTATTATTATTATTATTATTATTATTATTATTATTATTATTATTATTATTATTATTATTATTATTATTATTATTATTATTATTATTATTATTATTATTATTATTATTATTATTATTATTATTATTATTATTATTATTATTATTATTATTATTATTATTATTATTATTATTATTATTATTATTATTATTATTATTATTATTATTATTATTATTATTATTATTATTATTATTATTATTATTATTATTATTATTATTATTATTATTATTATTATTATTATTATTATTATTATTATTATTATTATTATTATTATTATTATTATTATTATTATTATTATTATTATTATTATTATTATTATTATTATTATTATTATTATTATTATTATTATTATTATTATTATTATTATTATTATTATTATTATTATTATTATTATTATTATTATTATTATTATTATTATTATTATTATTATTATTATTATTATTATTATTATTATTATTATTATTATTATTATTATTATTATTATTATTATTATTATTATTATTATTATTATTATTATTATTATTATTATTATTATTATTATTATTATTATTATTATTATTATTATTATTATTATTATTATTATTATTATTATTATTATTATTATTATTATTATTATTATTATTATTATTATTATTATTATTATTATTATTATTATTATTATTATTATTATTATTATTATTATTATTATTATTATTATTATTATTATTATTATTATTATTATTATTATTATTATTATTATTATTATTATTATTATTATTATTATTATTATTATTATTATTATTATTATTATTATTATTATTATTATTATTATTATTATTATTATTATTATTATTATTATTATTATTATTATTATTATTATTATTATTATTATTATTATTATTATTATTATTATTATTATTATTATTATTATTATTATTATTATTATTATTATTATTATTATTATTATTATTATTATTATTATTATTATTATTATTATTATTATTATTATTATTATTATTATTATTATTATTATTATTATTATTATTATTATTATTATTATTATTATTATTATTATTATTATTATTATTATTATTATTATTATTATTATTATTATTATTATTATTATTATTATTATTATTATTATTATTATTATTATTATTATTATTATTATTATTATTATTATTATTATTATTATTATTATTATTATTATTATTATTATTATTATTATTATTATTATTATTATTATTATTATTATTATTATTATTATTATTATTATTATTATTATTATTATTATTATTATTATTATTATTATTATTATTATTATTATTATTATTATTATTATTATTATTATTATTATTATTATTATTATTATTATTATTATTATTATTATTATTATTATTATTATTATTATTATTATTATTATTATTATTATTATTATTATTATTATTATTATTATTATTATTATTATTATTATTATTATTATTATTATTATTATTATTATTATTATTATTATTATTATTATTATTATTATTATTATTATTATTATTATTATTATTATTATTATTATTATTATTATTATTATTATTATTATTATTATTATTATTATTATTATTATTATTATTATTATTATTATTATTATTATTATTATTATTATTATTATTATTATTATTATTATTATTATTATTATTATTATTATTATTATTATTATTATTATTATTATTATTATTATTATTATTATTATTATTATTATTATTATTATTATTATTATTATTATTATTATTATTATTATTATTATTATTATTATTATTATTATTATTATTATTATTATTATTATTATTATTATTATTATTATTATTATTATTATTATTATTATTATTATTATTATTATTATTATTATTATTATTATTATTATTATTATTATTATTATTATTATTATTATTATTATTATTATTATTATTATTATTATTATTATTATTATTATTATTATTATTATTATTATTATTATTATTATTATTATTATTATTATTATTATTATTATTATTATTATTATTATTATTATTATTATTATTATTATTATTATTATTATTATTATTATTATTATTATTATTATTATTATTATTATTATTATTATTATTATTATTATTATTATTATTATTATTATTATTATTATTATTATTATTATTATTATTATTATTATTATTATTATTATTATTATTATTATTATTATTATTATTATTATTATTATTATTATTATTATTATTATTATTATTATTATTATTATTATTATTATTATTATTATTATTATTATTATTATTATTATTATTATTATTATTATTATTATTATTATTATTATTATTATTATTATTATTATTATTATTATTATTATTATTATTATTATTATTATTATTATTATTATTATTATTATTATTATTATTATTATTATTATTATTATTATTATTATTATTATTATTATTATTATTATTATTATTATTATTATTATTATTATTATTATTATTATTATTATTATTATTATTATTATTATTATTATTATTATTATTATTATTATTATTATTATTATTATTATTATTATTATTATTATTATTATTATTATTATTATTATTATTATTATTATTATTATTATTATTATTATTATTATTATTATTATTATTATTATTATTATTATTATTATTATTATTATTATTATTATTATTATTATTATTATTATTATTATTATTATTATTATTATTATTATTATTATTATTATTATTATTATTATTATTATTATTATTATTATTATTATTATTATTATTATTATTATTATTATTATTATTATTATTATTATTATTATTATTATTATTATTATTATTATTATTATTATTATTATTATTATTATTATTATTATTATTATTATTATTATTATTATTATTATTATTATTATTATTATTATTATTATTATTATTATTATTATTATTATTATTATTATTATTATTATTATTATTATTATTATTATTATTATTATTATTATTATTATTATTATTATTATTATTATTATTATTATTATTATTATTATTATTATTATTATTATTATTATTATTATTATTATTATTATTATTATTATTATTATTATTATTATTATTATTATTATTATTATTATTATTATTATTATTATTATTATTATTATTATTATTATTATTATTATTATTATTATTATTATTATTATTATTATTATTATTATTATTATTATTATTATTATTATTATTATTATTATTATTATTATTATTATTATTATTATTATTATTATTATTATTATTATTATTATTATTATTATTATTATTATTATTATTATTATTATTATTATTATTATTATTATTATTATTATTATTATTATTATTATTATTATTATTATTATTATTATTATTATTATTATTATTATTATTATTATTATTATTATTATTATTATTATTATTATTATTATTATTATTATTATTATTATTATTATTATTATTATTATTATTATTATTATTATTATTATTATTATTATTATTATTATTATTATTATTATTATTATTATTATTATTATTATTATTATTATTATTATTATTATTATTATTATTATTATTATTATTATTATTATTATTATTATTATTATTATTATTATTATTATTATTATTATTATTATTATTATTATTATTATTATTATTATTATTATTATTATTATTATTATTATTATTATTATTATTATTATTATTATTATTATTATTATTATTATTATTATTATTATTATTATTATTATTATTATTATTATTATTATTATTATTATTATTATTATTATTATTATTATTATTATTATTATTATTATTATTATTATTATTATTATTATTATTATTATTATTATTATTATTATTATTATTATTATTATTATTATTATTATTATTATTATTATTATTATTATTATTATTATTATTATTATTATTATTATTATTATTATTATTATTATTATTATTATTATTATTATTATTATTATTATTATTATTATTATTATTATTATTATTATTATTATTATTATTATTATTATTATTATTATTATTATTATTATTATTATTATTATTATTATTATTATTATTATTATTATTATTATTATTATTATTATTATTATTATTATTATTATTATTATTATTATTATTATTATTATTATTATTATTATTATTATTATTATTATTATTATTATTATTATTATTATTATTATTATTATTATTATTATTATTATTATTATTATTATTATTATTATTATTATTATTATTATTATTATTATTATTATTATTATTATTATTATTATTATTATTATTATTATTATTATTATTATTATTATTATTATTATTATTATTATTATTATTATTATTATTATTATTATTATTATTATTATTATTATTATTATTATTATTATTATTATTATTATTATTATTATTATTATTATTATTATTATTATTATTATTATTATTATTATTATTATTATTATTATTATTATTATTATTATTATTATTATTATTATTATTATTATTATTATTATTATTATTATTATTATTATTATTATTATTATTATTATTATTATTATTATTATTATTATTATTATTATTATTATTATTATTATTATTATTATTATTATTATTATTATTATTATTATTATTATTATTATTATTATTATTATTATTATTATTATTATTATTATTATTATTATTATTATTATTATTATTATTATTATTATTATTATTATTATTATTATTATTATTATTATTATTATTATTATTATTATTATTATTATTATTATTATTATTATTATTATTATTATTATTATTATTATTATTATTATTATTATTATTATTATTATTATTATTATTATTATTATTATTATTATTATTATTATTATTATTATTATTATTATTATTATTATTATTATTATTATTATTATTATTATTATTATTATTATTATTATTATTATTATTATTATTATTATTATTATTATTATTATTATTATTATTATTATTATTATTATTATTATTATTATTATTATTATTATTATTATTATTATTATTATTATTATTATTATTATTATTATTATTATTATTATTATTATTATTATTATTATTATTATTATTATTATTATTATTATTATTATTATTATTATTATTATTATTATTATTATTATTATTATTATTATTATTATTATTATTATTATTATTATTATTATTATTATTATTATTATTATTATTATTATTATTATTATTATTATTATTATTATTATTATTATTATTATTATTATTATTATTATTATTATTATTATTATTATTATTATTATTATTATTATTATTATTATTATTATTATTATTATTATTATTATTATTATTATTATTATTATTATTATTATTATTATTATTATTATTATTATTATTATTATTATTATTATTATTATTATTATTATTATTATTATTATTATTATTATTATTATTATTATTATTATTATTATTATTATTATTATTATTATTATTATTATTATTATTATTATTATTATTATTATTATTATTATTATTATTATTATTATTATTATTATTATTATTATTATTATTATTATTATTATTATTATTATTATTATTATTATTATTATTATTATTATTATTATTATTATTATTATTATTATTATTATTATTATTATTATTATTATTATTATTATTATTATTATTATTATTATTATTATTATTATTATTATTATTATTATTATTATTATTATTATTATTATTATTATTATTATTATTATTATTATTATTATTATTATTATTATTATTATTATTATTATTATTATTATTATTATTATTATTATTATTATTATTATTATTATTATTATTATTATTATTATTATTATTATTATTATTATTATTATTATTATTATTATTATTATTATTATTATTATTATTATTATTATTATTATTATTATTATTATTATTATTATTATTATTATTATTATTATTATTATTATTATTATTATTATTATTATTATTATTATTATTATTATTATTATTATTATTATTATTATTATTATTATTATTATTATTATTATTATTATTATTATTATTATTATTATTATTATTATTATTATTATTATTATTATTATTATTATTATTATTATTATTATTATTATTATTATTATTATTATTATTATTATTATTATTATTATTATTATTATTATTATTATTATTATTATTATTATTATTATTATTATTATTATTATTATTATTATTATTATTATTATTATTATTATTATTATTATTATTATTATTATTATTATTATTATTATTATTATTATTATTATTATTATTATTATTATTATTATTATTATTATTATTATTATTATTATTATTATTATTATTATTATTATTATTATTATTATTATTATTATTATTATTATTATTATTATTATTATTATTATTATTATTATTATTATTATTATTATTATTATTATTATTATTATTATTATTATTATTATTATTATTATTATTATTATTATTATTATTATTATTATTATTATTATTATTATTATTATTATTATTATTATTATTATTATTATTATTATTATTATTATTATTATTATTATTATTATTATTATTATTATTATTATTATTATTATTATTATTATTATTATTATTATTATTATTATTATTATTATTATTATTATTATTATTATTATTATTATTATTATTATTATTATTATTATTATTATTATTATTATTATTATTATTATTATTATTATTATTATTATTATTATTATTATTATTATTATTATTATTATTATTATTATTATTATTATTATTATTATTATTATTATTATTATTATTATTATTATTATTATTATTATTATTATTATTATTATTATTATTATTATTATTATTATTATTATTATTATTATTATTATTATTATTATTATTATTATTATTATTATTATTATTATTATTATTATTATTATTATTATTATTATTATTATTATTATTATTATTATTATTATTATTATTATTATTATTATTATTATTATTATTATTATTATTATTATTATTATTATTATTATTATTATTATTATTATTCGAGATTCGTGACATTGACGGTTTCACCACGGAACAAGAAGTCGCGGCAGCAATCAAGAGCGATATTCCAGAGGTAGGGGATATTAAAATTAATCTTGTCCCTTGCATTAGGGGGCAGCAAGTGGCCATCATAGAGATGTGTGATAAATGGGCCGCCGATCTTATTAACGAAGGAAGGATAAAGATTGGTTGGGTGTACTGTAGGGTGCGGGAAAGAGCCGTAGCCACGCGATGTTTTAGGTGCTCTGGGTATGGTCATATGGCCAAGGACTGCAAAGGGCCAGACCGAAGTAAGCTGTGCTATAAGTGTTTCGGGGCCGGTCACAAAGCAAGAGTGTGTACTGCTGCGGAAAGTTGTATGCTATGCACGGAAAAGGGGATTGAGCAGGCCAAGCTTACTCATTTTCCAGGATCTGGTAAGTGCCAAGTGTATCGTGAGGCACTGCAGGTGGCCAGGAACCGAATATAATACGTATCTTGCAAGGTAATATGCACAGGAGCAAGACTGCTGACCATCTCTTGCATCAGCTGGCAGTAGAAAAAGGGGCCCAGCTGCTCATTCTAAGTGAGCAGTATAGAAACAAGGAGTCAACTTGCTGGTATTCCGATTTACTAGGCACGGCGGCAATTTGGATACCCAATAGAGAAGCCCATGTTGAAAGTCATGGGGCAGGCAGAGGTTTTGTATGGGTGAAGAGCCAGAGTGTAACCTACTTCAGCTGCTATTTTACTCCAAACGAGGTTATTGCTGACTTCAGAAATAAACTCGACGCCTTGGAGGATGAAATTTTACGTGTGACCGGATCGATAGTTGTAGCCGGGGATCTAAACGCGAGAGCTCTCGAGTGGGGGATGCCACATACAGATTCCAGGGGAAGACTGATTTTGGAAACGGCTGCAAGAATAGGGCTCTTGGTCCTAAACTCTGGGTCGACTACGACATTTCGCAGACCAGGATACACCGAAACCATACCAGATATTACTCTTGCATCTGAGGGACTTGTACCACTCATTCAGGGATGGAAGGTGTTGGAAGATTTTACTGCGAGTGACCATCAGTACATTACCTTTCAGATTGGTGATGTACGACAATCCCGATCGTATGACCTCAGGTGGAATTTACTGAGAATTAATGTTGAGCGGTTTGAAAGAGAACTTGCCAAAGGCACGCAATTATCGGAGACATTATATGGAGATGGAAGACCTACAACTGAGGCTCTGGTAGCTTCTACCATGTGTCTCATCACCTCGGCATGCGAGGCATCTATGCCACGGAAAAAACCACGACATGGAAAGCCTCCCGTTTATTGGTGGACGCCTGAAATATCAGACTTGCGAAAGAGATGCCTCATGCTCCGGCGTTTGCGAAAGAGATGCCTCATGCTCCGGCGTAAAGCGCAACGTGCAAAAAGCCGTGAGGAAGCTAATCTCAGGTCTCCGGAATATAAGGCCGCAAAAAAGGAACTACGACGAGCGATCAACCGTAGTAAAGGAAGTTGCTGGAGAACTCTAGTAGAGGATATAGACCGAGACCCGTGGGGGTTAGGATACAAAATCGTTACTAAGAAGCTCGGAGCCCAGAAACCAACAAGTGTGATGGACTCGCACATAATGGAAACAATTGTTGAAACTCTTTTTCCAAGCCATCCGGAGCGAGCCGCAACTGAGCTTAGACTGCAGGAAGAAATACCCCTTTTTTCTGAAGAGGAACTGGAAGCAGCTGTCCTATCGACAAAGAAACGGAAAGCCCCTGGACCAGATGGAATACCCAATGAGGTACTGAAGATGGTTTATCGACAAGATCCTAGTTTATTGCTCAGGATGTATAATTCATGCCTGGCAGCGGGAGTTTTTAGTTCTCGTTGGAAATGCGCAAAACTTGTCCTTATAAACAAAGGTAAAGGAGACCCCAAGCTTCCATCGTCGTATCGGCCGTTATGTATGCTTGACACCGCAGGAAAAGTTCTTGAAAAACTAATAAGGTCAAGGCTTACCACCGCGATTAAAGCCGCTGGTGATTTCTCCCCCAAACAATATGGATTCCGAGTGGGTCTATCTACGGTGGATGCGATCCAGGAGGTTGTGGGAGCGGTCAGGAGATCGGAGCAATATAACAACTTTTCAAAGCGAATTGTCTTGTTAGTAACACTCGACGTGAAGAACGCATTTAATTCCGCGAGTTGGGGTGATATGCTTGGCGCATTGGAGCAGTCGTTTCGGGTACCGGAATATCTGATGAGGATACTGCACGATTATCTGAGGGATCGAACCTTGATATACGATACCGAGGAAGGGAAGCGAAAGATAGCAGTCACAGCCGGAGCGGCACAGGGATCTGTCTTAGGACCTGATCTCTGGAATGCCTCCTATGACAGTTTATTACGAGCTGAAATGCCTGATGAGACTCATTTAGTTGGCTACGCGGATGATATCGCTGCGCTCATTGCTGCCCGGGACATAAATCAGGCTCAATTTAAACTCAACCAAGTGATGAGAACCGTGATTGGCTGGATGTCAGAACATGGGTTATCAATAGCGCTTCAAAAAACGGAAATAGTAATCCTTACAAAAAAAAGAATACAAGCTTCGTTACCAATGTGGATTGGCGATGAAGTGGTCGAGACAAAACCAACAGCTAAATACCTAGGTTTAGTGATTGATTCAAAAATGACCTTTTTTGAACAGATCAAGAGAACAGCAGACAAGGCTTCGAAAGGTGTTACGGCACTAAGCCGTCTTATGGCAAATGTTGGTGGCCCGAAAGCGGGCAAGTGTCGTCTTTTGATGTCAGCGGTCCAATCTGTCCTCCTGTATGGAGCAGAGATTTGGGCTGACTCCCTGGAGAAGGATATGTACCGGAAGCGTCTGTCACAGGTACAAAGGCGGAGTGCTCTGCGAGTTGCTTCGGCCTACCGAACCGTATCGGAAGCGGCCATACTGGTTATAGCTGGGTGTATTCCCATTCATCTGCTGGCTAAGGAACGGAAGGCTATATATACCAGAAAGTCGGAGATCGGTCGAAAAACAGCGAGCCTCGAAGAAAGATGTCGAACTCTAGAAATATGGCAGGAAGCCTGGGAGAGGGAAACAAAGGGTAGGTGGACAGCGAGGCTTATAGGACAGGTTGGCCCTTGGATTGAAAGGATGCATGGAGAGGTCGGATTCTACCTGACACAGTTCCTGAGCGGCCACGGATACTTCCGATCATATCTGTTTAGAATGCGGAAGGTGACGTCGGCAGAATGCCTGTACTGCCCAGGAAGTATTGATGATGTGGAGCACACATTCTTTACGTGTCACGCATGGGAAGAGCAAAGAGCAAGACTGGAGGTAGAAGTAGGTGCATGGTCACCAGAGACGGCCGTGGATGTTCTGCTTCACGGGGTGGATCGGTGGATTCGCGTGTCACAGTTCATTGAGGGGATTCTGAGAGAGAAAAAGGTAGACCTGGAAAGATTTCCCTAAGTAAGGAGGCAGCTCGGGGAGAGCATACAAACAAAAAACGGACTGGCCCGAAGTAATGTGAATAACAGTTCCAGGCTAGTCCCGTAGAGAGAGGAAGGTGTTTTTAGTCGGTAGTGCAGGAATGCGAGCCCGACACTGTGTGCGCAAAAAGCATTTTCACCTTCCCCAATAAAAATAAAAAAAAAAAAAAAATTATTATTATTATTATTATTATTATTATTATTATTATTATTATTATTATTATTATTATTATTATTATTATTATTATTATTATTATTATTATTATTATTATTATTATTATTATTATTATTATTATTATTATTATTATTATTATTATTATTATTATTATTATTATTATTATTATTATTATTATTATTATTATTATTATTATTATTATTATTATTATTATTATTATTATTATTATTATTATTATTATTATTATTATTATTATTATTATTATTATTATTATTATTATTATTATTATTATTATTATTATTATTATTATTATTATTATTATTATTATTATTATTATTATTATTATTATTATTATTATTATTATTATTATTATTATTATTATTATTATTATTATTATTATTATTATTATTATTATTATTATTATTATTATTATTATTATTATTATTATTATTATTATTATTATTATTATTATTATTATTATTATTATTATTATTATTATTATTATTATTATTATTATTATTATTATTATTATTATTATTATTATTATTATTATTATTATTATTATTATTATTATTATTATTATTATTATTATTATTATTATTATTATTATTATTATTATTATTATTATTATTATTATTATTATTATTATTATTATTATTATTATTATTATTATTATTATTATTATTATTATTATTATTATTATTATTATTATTATTATTATTATTATTATTATTATTATTATTATTATTATTATTATTATTATTATTATTATTATTATTATTATTATTATTATTATTATTATTATTATTATTATTATTATTATTAAAGGATGCATGGAGAGGTCGGATTCTACCTGACACAGTTCCTGAGCGGCCACGGATACTTCCGATCATATCTGTTTAGAATGCGGAAGGTGACGTCGGCAGAATGCCTGTACTGCCCAGGAAGTATTGATGATGTGGAGCACACATTCTTTACGTGTCACGCATGGGAAGAGCAAAGAGCAAGACTGGCGGTAGAAGTAGGTGCATGGTCACCAGAGACGGTGACCATAATAATTAAAAACGGAAATAGTAATCCTTACAAAAAAAAGAATACAAGCTTCGTTACCAATGTGGATTGGCGATGAAGTGGTCGAGACAAAACCAACAGCTAAATACCTAGGTTTAGTGATTGATTCAAAAATGACCTTTTTTGAACAGATCAAGAGAACAGCAGACAAGGCTTCGAAAGCGGGCAAGCGTCGTCTTTTGATGTCAGCGGTCCAATCTGTCCTCCTGTATGGAGCAGAGATTTGGGCTGACTCCCTGGAGAAGGATATGTACCGGAAGCGTCTGTCACAGGTACAAAGGCGGAGTGCTCTGCGAGTTGCTTCGGCCTACCGAACCGTATCGGAAGCGGCCATACTGGTTATAGCTGGGTGTATTCCCATTCATCTGCTGGCTAAGGAACGGAAGGCTATATATACCAGAAAGTCGGAGATCGGTCGAAAAACAGCGAGCCTCGAAGAAAGATGTCGAACTCTAGAAATATGGCAGGAAGCCTGGGAGAGGGAAACAAAGGGTAGGTGGACAGCGAGGCTTATAGGACAGGTTGGCCCTTGGATTGAAAGGATGCATGGAGAGGTCGGATTCTACCTGACACAGTTCCTGAGCGGCCACGGATACTTCCGATCATATCTGTTTAGAATGCGGAAGGTGACGTCGGCAGAATGCCTGTACTGCCCAGGAAGTATTGATGATGTGGAGCACACATTCTTTACGTGTCACGCATGGGAAGAGCAAAGAGCAAGACTGGAGGTAGAAGTAGGTGCATGGTCACCAGAGACGGCCGTGGATGTTCTGCTTCACGGGGTGGATCGGTGGGTTCGCGTGTCACAGTTCATTGAGGGAATTCTGAGAGAGAAAAAGGTGGACCTGGATAGATTTCCCTAAGTAAGGAGGCAGCTCGGGGAGAGCATACAAACAAAAAACGGACTGGCCCGAAGTAATGTGAATAACAGTTCCAGGCTAGTCCGGTAGAGAGGGGAAGGTGTTTTTAGTCGGTAGTGCAGGAATGCGAGCCCGACACTGTGTGCGCAAAAAGCATTTTCACCTTCCCCAATAAAAAAAAAAAAAAAAAAAAAAAATTATTATTATTATTATTATTATTATTATTATTATTATTATTATTATTATTATTATTATTATTATTATTATTATTATTATTATTATTATTATTATTATTATTATTATTATTATTATTATTATTATTATTATTATTATTATTATTATTATTATTATTATTATTATTATTATTATTATTATTATTATTATTATTATTATTATTATTATTATTATTATTATTATTATTATTATTATTATTATTATTATTATTATTATTATTATTATTATTATTATTATTATTATTATTATTATTATTATTATTATTATTATTATTATTATTATTATTATTATTATTATTATTATTATTATTATTATTATTATTATTATTATTATTATTATTATTATTATTATTATTATTATTATTATTATTATTATTATTATTATTATTATTATTATTATTATTATTATTATTATTATTATTATTATTATTATTATTATTATTATTATTATTATTATTATTATTATTATTATTATTATTATTATTATTATTATTATTATTATTATTATTATTATTATTATTATTATTATTATTATTATTATTATTATTATTATTATTATTATTATTATTATTATTATTATTATTATTATTATTATTATTATTATTATTATTATTATTATTATTATTATTATTATTATTATTATTATTATTATTATTATTATTATTATTATTATTATTATTATTATTATTATTATTATTATTATTATTATTATTATTATTATTATTATTATTATTATTATTATTATTATTATTATTATTATTATTATTATTATTATTATTATTATTATTATTATTATTATTATTATTATTATTATTATTATTATTATTATTATTATTATTATTATTATTATTATTATTATTATTATTATTATTATTATTATTATTATTATTATTATTATTATTATTATTATTATTATTATTATTATTATTATTATTATTATTATTATTATTATTATTATTATTATTATTATTATTATTATTATTATTATTATTATTATTATTATTATTATTATTATTATTATTATTATTATTATTATTATTATTATTATTATTATTATTATTATTATTATTATTATTATTATTATTATTATTATTATTATTATTATTATTATTATTATTATTATTATTATTATTATTATTATTATTATTATTATTATTATTATTATTATTATTATTATTATTATTATTATTATTATTATTATTATTATTATTATTATTATTATTATTATTATTATTATTATTATTATTATTATTATTATTATTATTATTATTATTATTATTATTATTATTATTATTATTATTATTATTATTATTATTATTATTATTATTATTATTATTATTATTATTATTATTATTATTATTATTATTATTATTATTATTATTATTATTATTATTATTATTATTATTATTATTATTATTATTATTATTATTATTATTATTATTATTATTATTATTATTATTATTATTATTATTATTATTATTATTATTATTATTATTATTATTATTATTATTATTATTATTATTATTATTATTATTATTATTATTATTATTATTATTATTATTATTATTATTATTATTATTATTATTATTATTATTATTATTATTATTATTATTATTATTATTATTATTATTATTATTATTATTATTATTATTATTATTATTATTATTATTATTATTATTATTATTATTATTATTATTATTATTATTATTATTATTATTATTATTATTATTATTATTATTATTATTATTATTATTATTATTATTATTATTATTATTATTATTATTATTATTATTATTATTATTATTATTATTATTATTATTATTATTATTATTATTATTATTATTATTATTATTATTATTATTATTATTATTATTATTATTATTATTATTATTATTATTATTATTATTATTATTATTATTATTATTATTATTATTATTATTATTATTATTATTATTATTATTATTATTATTATTATTATTATTATTATTATTATTATTATTATTATTATTATTATTATTATTATTATTATTATTATTATTATTATTATTATTATTATTATTATTATTATTATTATTATTATTATTATTATTATTATTATTATTATTATTATTATTATTATTATTATTATTATTATTATTATTATTATTATTATTATTATTATTATTATTATTATTATTATTATTATTATTATTATTATTATTATTATTATTATTATTATTATTATTATTATTATTATTATTATTATTATTATTATTATTATTATTATTATTATTATTATTATTATTATTATTATTATTATTATTATTATTATTATTATTATTATTATTATTATTATTATTATTATTATTATTATTATTATTATTATTATTATTATTATTATTATTATTATTATTATTATTATTATTATTATTATTATTATTATTATTATTATTATTATTATTATTATTATTATTATTATTATTATTATTATTATTATTATTATTATTATTATTATTATTATTATTATTATTATTATTATTATTATTATTATTATTATTATTATTATTATTATTATTATTATTATTATTATTATTATTATTATTATTATTATTATTATTATTATTATTATTATTATTATTATTATTATTATTATTATTATTATTATTATTATTATTATTATTATTATTATTATTATTATTATTATTATTATTATTATTATTATTATTATTATTATTATTATTATTATTATTATTATTATTATTATTATTATTATTATTATTATTATTATTATTATTATTATTATTATTATTATTATTATTATTATTATTATTATTATTATTATTATTATTATTATTATTATTATTATTATTATTATTATTATTATTATTATTATTATTATTATTATTATTATTATTATTATTATTATTATTATTATTATTATTATTATTATTATTATTATTATTATTATTATTATTATTATTATTATTATTATTATTATTATTATTATTATTATTATTATTATTATTATTATTATTATTATTATTATTATTATTATTATTATTATTATTATTATTATTATTATTATTATTATTATTATTATTATTATTATTATTATTATTATTATTATTATTATTATTATTATTATTATTATTATTATTATTATTATTATTATTATTATTATTATTATTATTATTATTATTATTATTATTATTATTATTATTATTATTATTATTATTATTATTATTATTATTATTATTATTATTATTATTATTATTATTATTATTATTATTATTATTATTATTATTATTATTATTATTATTATTATTATTATTATTATTATTATTATTATTATTATTATTATTATTATTATTATTATTATTATTATTATTATTATTATTATTATTATTATTATTATTATTATTATTATTATTATTATTATTATTATTATTATTATTATTATTATTATTATTATTATTATTATTATTATTATTATTATTATTATTATTATTATTATTATTATTATTATTATTATTATTATTATTATTATTATTATTATTATTATTATTATTATTATTATTATTATTATTATTATTATTATTATTATTATTATTATTATTATTATTATTATTATTATTATTATTATTATTATTATTATTATTATTATTATTATTATTATTATTATTATTATTATTATTATTATTATTATTATTATTATTATTATTATTATTATTATTATTATTATTATTATTATTATTATTATTATTATTATTATTATTATTATTATTATTATTATTATTATTATTATTATTATTATTATTATTATTATTATTATTATTATTATTATTATTATTATTATTATTATTATTATTATTATTATTATTATTATTATTATTATTATTATTATTATTATTATTATTATTATTATTATTATTATTATTATTATTATTATTATTATTATTATTATTATTATTATTATTATTATTATTATTATTATTATTATTATTATTATTATTATTATTATTATTATTATTATTATTATTATTATTATTATTATTATTATTATTATTATTATTATTATTATTATTATTATTATTATTATTATTATTATTATTATTATTATTATTATTATTATTATTATTATTATTATTATTATTATTATTATTATTATTATTATTATTATTATTATTATTATTATTATTATTATTATTATTATTATTATTATTATTATTATTATTATTATTATTATTATTATTATTATTATTATTATTATTATTATTATTATTATTATTATTATTATTATTATTATTATTATTATTATTATTATTATTATTATTGATATGTTAACAGCATTAACAAACACTTTCCATGTACCAGATTATCTTCTGCGTATAATGCACAGCTACCTCCAAGATAGACAGCTATTGTTCGATACCATGGAGGGACAATGCAAAAAGAAGGTAACGGGTGGTGCCGCCCAAGGGTCTATTTTGGGTCCAGATTTATGAAACGTCGCATACGACGGCATCTTGCGAATGGAGATGCCTGATGACACTTTCATGGTAGGGTACGCGGATGATATAGCGGCGCTGATAATCGCCCGAAATATAGATGAAGTGCAACGTAAGCTTAATCAAGTTATGAGGAGAACTAGGTCTTGGCTGAGTAGCCACGGGTTGACCCTAGCAACAGAAAAAACAGAATTAGTTCTCCTCACGAGACGACATATGGCGACTGATGTGTTATTTCAGGTGGAAAACAAACAAATACGGGCTAATACCGCAGTCAAATATCTAGGGGTGCATTTAGACACAAAATTAAATTTTGGAGAGCAGATAAGGCGTTCCTCTGAGAAGGCTACCAAAGTATCGTTTGCCCTGAGTAGACTTATGACAAATATCGGTGGCTCCACGGCTGGGAAGCGGAGATTACTGATGTCGGTCACAAACTCTATCCTTCTGTACGGGTGTGAGATATGGGCAGATACACTCAAGATGGAGAAGTATAGGAAACAAATGGCAACGGTACAACGTCGTGGTGCACTCAGAATATCTAGTGCCTACAGAACGGTTTCAGAACCTGCTGTCTTAGTTATTTCCGGTGTAATGCCGATCGACTTAATGGCAGAGGAAAGGAAAAAAATATACGATACCAAGAATATCCTGGGCCTTGTAGAAGCACGAATTGCGGCCAAGGAATACGCCATGCAATGTTGGCAGGGCAGATGGGAAACAGACAACCGTGGAAGATGGACAGCAAGGCTGATTGCGAACCTGACTGAGTGGATAGATCGGAAACATGGGGAACTAAATTATTTCCTTACCCAATTTCTTTCGGGTCATGGGTATTTTCGCAAGTACTTATTTACTATGGGGAAGGTGGATGACTCATCGTGCATTTATTGTAATGCTGCCGTAGATGATGTAGAACACACTTTTTTCGCTTGTGACAAGTGGAGACCAGAAAAGCAAGAACTAGAAAGAAAGATAGACACAGTAACACCCGAAAACATTGTCGATACTATGCTTGCCACAAACTCGAACTGGAATGTAGTGGCACAGTATGTTGAAGCAATCCTTCGGGTAAAGAAACCAGATATGGATAACTACAGCCAAATGTAAAACAAGGGAAACCATAAGAAGGTAATACACGAGACACCATCTTGATGAAATACGAAAAGTAGTTCCAAGATGGATTATTGTCTGGAAAAGAGGAGGTTTTTAGTGGGTGCGAGTCCCACACACAGTGCATAATGCATTTTCCCCCTCATAAACAAAAAAAAAAAAAAAAAAAAAAAAAAATTATTATTATTATTATTATTATTATTATTATTATTATTATTATTATTATTATTATTATTATTATTATTATTATTATTATTATTATTATTATTATTATTATTATTATTATTATTATTATTATTATTATTATTATTATTATTATTATTATTATTATTATTATTATTATTATTATTATTATTATTATTATTATTATTATTATTATTATTATTATTATTATTATTATTATTATTATTATTATTATTATTATTATTATTATTATTATTATTATTATTATTATTATTATTATTATTATTATTATTATTATTATTATTATTATTATTATTATTATTATTATTATTATTATTATTATTATTATTATTATTATTATTATTATTATTATTATTATTATTATTATTATTATTATTATTATTATTATTATTATTATTATTATTATTATTATTATTATTATTATTATTATTATTATTATTATTATTATTATTATTATTATTATTATTATTATTATTATTATTATTATTATTATTATTATTATTATTATTATTATTATTATTATTATTATTATTATTATTATTATTATTATTATTATTATTATTATTATTATTATTATTATTATTATTATTATTATTATTATTATTATTATTATTATTATTATTATTATTATTATTATTATTATTATTATTATTATTATTATTATTATTATTATTATTATTATTATTATTATTATTATTATTATTATTATTATTATTATTATTATTATTATTATTATTATTATTATTATTATTATTATTATTATTATTATTATTATTATTATTATTATTATTATTATTATTATTATTATTATTATTATTATTATTATTATTATTATTATTATTATTATTATTATTATTATTATTATTATTATTATTATTATTATTATTATTATTATTATTATTATTATTATTATTATTATTATTATTATTATTATTATTATTATTATTATTATTATTATTATTATTATTATTATTATTATTATTATTATTATTATTATTATTATTATTATTATTATTATTATTATTATTATTATTATTATTATTATTATTATTATTATTATTATTATTATTATTATTATTATTATTATTATTATTATTATTATTATTATTATTATTATTATTATTATTATTATTATTATTATTATTATTATTATTATTATTATTATTATTATTATTATTATTATTATTATTATTATTATTATTATTATTATTATTATTATTATTATTATTATTATTATTATTATTATTATTATTATTATTATTATTATTATTATTATTATTATTATTATTATTATTATTATTATTATTATTATTATTATTATTATTATTATTATTATTATTATTATTATTATTATTATTATTATTATTATTATTATTATTATTATTATTATTATTATTATTATTATTATTATTATTATTATTATTATTATTATTATTATTATTATTATTATTATTATTATTATTATTATTATTATTATTATTATTATTATTATTATTATTATTATTATTATTATTATTATTATTATTATTATTATTATTATTATTATTATTATTATTATTATTATTATTATTATTATTATTATTATTATTATTATTATTATTATTATTATTATTATTATTATTATTATTATTATTATTATTATTATTATTATTATTATTATTATTATTATTATTATTATTATTATTATTATTATTATTATTATTATTATTATTATTATTATTATTATTATTATTATTATTATTATTATTATTATTATTATTATTATTATTATTATTATTATTATTATTATTATTATTATTATTATTATTATTATTATTATTATTATTATTATTATTATTATTATTATTATTATTATTATTATTATTATTATTATTATTATTATTATTATTATTATTATTATTATTATTATTATTATTATTATTATTATTATTATTATTATTATTATTATTATTATTATTATTATTATTATTATTATTATTATTATTATTATTATTATTATTATTATTATTATTATTATTATTATTATTATTATTATTATTATTATTATTATTATTATTATTATTATTATTATTATTATTATTATTATTATTATTATTATTATTATTATTATTATTATTATTATTATTATTATTATTATTATTATTATTATTATTATTATTATTATTATTATTATTATTATTATTATTATTATTATTATTATTATTATTATTATTATTATTATTATTATTATTATTATTATTATTATTATTATTATTATTATTATTATTATTATTATTATTATTATTATTATTATTATTATTATTATTATTATTATTATTATTATTATTATTATTATTATTATTATTATTATTATTATTATTATTATTATTATTATTATTATTATTATTATTATTATTATTATTATTATTATTATTATTATTATTATTATTATTATTATTATTATTATTATTATTATTATTATTATTATTATTATTATTATTATTATTATTATTATTATTATTATTATTATTATTATTATTATTATTATTATTATTATTATTATTATTATTATTATTATTATTATTATTATTATTATTATTATTATTATTATTATTATTATTATTATTATTATTATTATTATTATTATTATTATTATTATTATTATTATTATTATTATTATTATTATTATTATTATTATTATTATTATTATTATTATTATTATTATTATTATTATTATTATTATTATTATTATTATTATTATTATTATTATTATTATTATTATTATTATTATTATTATTATTATTATTATTATTATTATTATTATTATTATTATTATTATTATTATTATTATTATTATTATTATTATTATTATTATTATTATTATTATTATTATTATTATTATTATTATTATTATTATTATTATTATTATTATTATTATTATTATTATTATTATTATTATTATTATTATTATTATTATTATTATTATTATTATTATTATTATTATTATTATTATTATTATTATTATTATTATTATTATTATTATTATTATTATTATTATTATTATTATTATTATTATTATTATTATTATTATTATTATTATTATTATTATTATTATTATTATTATTATTATTATTATTATTATTATTATTATTATTATTATTATTATTATTATTATTATTATTATTATTATTATTATTATTATTATTATTATTATTATTATTATTATTATTATTATTATTATTATTATTATTATTATTATTATTATTATTATTATTATTATTATTATTATTATTATTATTATTATTATTATTATTATTATTATTATTATTATTATTATTATTATTATTATTATTATTATTATTATTATTATTATTATTATTATTATTATTATTATTATTATTATTATTATTATTATTATTATTATTATTATTATTATTATTATTATTATTATTATTATTATTATTATTATTATTATTATTATTATTATTATTATTATTATTATTATTATTATTATTATTATTATTATTATTATTATTATTATTATTATTATTATTATTATTATTATTATTATTATTATTATTATTATTATTATTATTATTATTATTATTATTATTATTATTATTATTATTATTATTATTATTATTATTATTATTATTATTATTATTATTATTATTATTATTATTATTATTATTATTATTATTATTATTATTATTATTATTATTATTATTATTATTATTATTATTATTATTATTATTATTATTATTATTATTATTATTATTATTATTATTATTATTATTATTATTATTATTATTATTATTATTATTATTATTATTATTATTATTATTATTATTATTATTATTATTATTATTATTATTATTATTATTATTATTATTATTATTATTATTATTATTATTATTATTATTATTATTATTATTATTATTATTATTATTATTATTATTATTATTATTATTATTATTATTATTATTATTATTATTATTATTATTATTATTATTATTATTATTATTATTATTATTATTATTATTATTATTATTATTATTATTATTATTATTATTATTATTATTATTATTATTATTATTATTATTATTATTATTATTATTATTATTATTATTATTATTATTATTATTATTATTATTATTATTATTATTATTATTATTATTATTATTATTATTATTATTATTATTATTATTATTATTATTATTATTATTATTATTATTATTATTATTATTATTATTATTATTATTATTATTATTATTATTATTATTATTATTATTATTATTATTATTATTATTATTATTATTATTATTATTATTATTATTATTATTATTATTATTATTATTATTATTTTTCGAGATTCGTGACATTGACGGTTTCACCACGGAACAAGAAGTCGCGGCAGCAATCAAGAGCGATATTCCAGAGGTAGGGGATATTAAAATTAATCTTGTCCCTTGCATTAGGGGGCAGCAAGTGGCCATCATAGAGATGTGTGATAAATGGGCCGCCGATCTTATTAACGAAGGAAGGATAAAGATTGGTTGGGTGTACTGTAGGGTGCGGGAAAGAGCCGTAGCCACGCGATGTTTTAGGTGCTCTGGGTATGGTCATATGGCCAAGGACTGCAAAGGGCCAGACCGAAGTAAGCTGTGCTATAAGTGTTTCGGGGCCGGTCACAAAGCAAGAGTGTGTACTGCTGCGGAAAGTTGTATGCTATGCACGGAAAAGGGGATTGAGCAGGCCAAGCTTACTCATTTTCCAGGATCTGGTAAGTGCCAAGTGTATCGTGAGGCACTGCAGGTGGCCAGGAACCGAATATAATACGTATCTTGCAAGGTAATATGCACAGGAGCAAGACTGCTGACCATCTCTTGCATCAGCTGGCAGTAGAAAAAGGGGCCCAGCTGCTCATTCTAAGTGAGCAGTATAGAAACAAGGAGTCAACTTGCTGGTATTCCGATTTACTAGGCACGGCGGCAATTTGGATACCCAATAGAGAAGCCCATGTTGAAAGTCATGGGGCAGGCAGAGGTTTTGTATGGGTGAAGAGCCAGAGTGTAACCTACTTCAGCTGCTATTTTACTCCAAACGAGGTTATTGCTGACTTCAGAAATAAACTCGACGCCTTGGAGGATGAAATTTTACGTGTGACCGGATCGATAGTTGTAGCCGGGGATCTAAACGCGAGAGCTCTCGAGTGGGGGATGCCACATACAGATTCCAGGGGAAGACTGATTTTGGAAACGGCTGCAAGAATAGGGCTCTTGGTCCTAAACTCTGGGTCGACTACGACATTTCGCAGACCAGGATACACCGAAACCATACCAGATATTACTCTTGCATCTGAGGGACTTGTACCACTCATTCAGGGATGGAAGGTGTTGGAAGATTTTACTGCGAGTGACCATCAGTACATTACCTTTCAGATTGGTGATGTACGACAATCCCGATCGTATGAAAAACCCCTCAGGTGGAATTTACTGAGAATTAATGTTGAGCGGTTTGAAAGAGAACTTGCCAAAGGCACGCAATTATCGGAGACATTATATGGAGATGGAAGACCTACAACTGAGGCTCTGGTAGCTTCTACCATGTGTCTCATCACCTCGGCATGCGAGGCATCTATGCCACGGAAAAAACCACGACATGGAAAGCCTCCCGTTTATTGGTGGACGCCTGAAATATCAGACTTGCGAAAGAGATGCCTCATGCTCCGGCGTAAAGCGCAACGTGCAAAAAGCCGTGAGGAAGCTAATCTCAGGTCTCCGGAATATAAGGCCGCAAAAAAGGAACTACGACGAGCGATCAACCGTAGTAAAGGAAGTTGCTGGAGAACTCTAGTAGAGGATATAGACCGAGACCCGTGGGGGTTAGGATACAAAATCGTTACTAAGAAGCTCGGAGCCCAGAAACCAACAAGTGTGATGGACTCGCACATAATGGAAACAATTGTTGAAACTCTTTTTCCAAGCCATCCGGAGCGAGCCGCAACTGAGCTTAGACTGCAGGAAGAAATACCCCTTTTTTCTGAAGAGGAACTGGAAGCAGCTGTCCTATCGACAAAGAAACGGAAAGCCCCTGGACCAGATGGAATACCCAATGAGGTACTGAAGATGGTTTATCGACAAGATCCTAGTTTATTGCTCAGGATGTATAATTCATGCCTGGCAGCGGGAGTTTTTAGTTCTCGTTGGAAATGCGCAAAACTTGTCCTTATAAACAAAGGTAAAGGAGACCCCAAGCTTCCATCGTCGTATCGGCCGTTATGTATGCTTGACACCGCAGGAAAAGTTCTTGAAAAACTAATAAGGTCAAGGCTTACCACCGCGATTAAAGCCGCTGGTGATTTCTCCCCCAAACAATATGGATTCCGAGTGGGTCTATCTACGGTGGATGCGATCCAGGAGGTTGTGGGAGCGGTCAGGAGATCGGAGCAATATAACAACTTTTCAAAGCGAATTGTCTTGTTAGTAACACTCGACGTGAAGAACGCATTTAATTCCGCGAGTTGGGGTGATATGCTTGGCGCATTGGAGCAGTCGTTTCGGGTACCGGAATATCTGATGAGGATACTGCACGATTATCTGAGGGATCGAACCTTGATATACGATACCGAGGAAGGGAAGCGAAAGATAGCAGTCACAGCCGGAGCGGCACAGGGATCTGTCTTAGGACCTGATCTCTGGAATGCCTCCTATGACAGTTTATTACGAGCTGAAATGCCTGATGAGACTCATTTAGTTGGCTACGCGGATGATATCGCTGCGCTCATTGCTGCCCGGGACATAAATCAGGCTCAATTTAAACTCAACCAAGTGATGAGAACCGTGATTGGCTGGATGTCAGAACATGGGTTATCAATAGCGC